>OZ014567.1:10032554-10122554 GCA_963966155.1 Clivina fossor
ATACATGTTACCAGTACGAACGCATTTTGACAAAAGCCTTTGCATATGAAATAGTACCAGTATATATACATTTACTAAAAAATTTCTAGTTTTTATACTTAAGTATCAAAAAAAGGACACATCTTCAGCTATTAAATACATTATTAGTATATTAATACACTATTACAATATGATACACACAGCTGCTGTTCAAAATCATACATGTTTACTGTACAAGTAAATTTGGGCAAAGACTTACCATTGCATATAGTACCAGTATATATACCAATGACCAAAAAATTTGTAGTTTTTATACTTAACTATCAAAAAAAGGACACATCTTCAGCTATTAAATACATTATTAGTATATTAATACACTATTACAATATGATACACACAGCTGCTGCTCGAAATCATACATGTTACCAGTACGAACGCATTTTGACAAAAGCCTTTGCATATGAAATAGTACCAGTATATATACATTTACTAAAAAATTTCTAGTTTTTATACTTAAGTATCAAAAAAAGGACACATCTTCAGCTATTAAATACATTATTAGTATATTAATACACTATTACAATATGATACACACAGCTGCTGCTCGAAATCATACATGTTACCAGTACGAACGCATTTTGACAAAAGCCTTTGCATATGAAATAGTACCAGTATATATACATTTACTAAAAAATTTCTAGTTTTTATACTTAAGTATCAAAAAAAGGACACATCTTCAGCTATTAAATACATTATTAGTATATTAATACACTATTACAATATGATACACACAGCTGCTGCTCGAAATCATACATGTTACCAGTACGAACGCATTTTGACAAAAGCCTTTGCATATGAAATAGTACCAGTATATATACATTTACTAAAAAATTTCTAGTTTTTATACTTAAGTATCAAAAAAAGGACACATCTTCAGCTATTAAATACATTATTAGTATATTAATACACTATTACAATATGATACACACAGCTGCTGCTCGAAATCATACATGTTACCAGTACGAACGCATTTTGACAAAAGCCTTTGCATATGAAATAGTACCAGTATATATACATTTACTAAAAAATTTCTAGTTTTTATACTTAAGTATCAAAAAAAGGACACATCTTCAGCTATTAAATACATTATTAGTATATTAATACACTATTACAATATGATACACACAGCTGCTGCTCGAAATCATACATGTTACCAGTACGAACGCATTTTGACAAAAGCCTTTGCATATGAAATAGTACCAGTATATATACATTTACTAAAAAATTTCTAGTTTTTATACTTAAGTATCAAAAAAAGGACACATCTTCAGCTATTAAATACATTATTAGTATATTAATACACTATTACAATATGATACACACAGCTGCTGCTCGAAATCATACATGTTACCAGTACGAACGCATTTTGACAAAAGCCTTTGCATATGAAATAGTACCAGTATATATACATTTACTAAAAAATTTCTAGTTTTTATACTTAAGTATCAAAAAAAGGACACATCTTCAGCTATTAAATACATTATTAGTATATTAATACACTATTACAATATGATACACACAGCTGCTGCTCGAAATCATACATGTTACCAGTACGAACGCATTTTGACAAAAGCCTTTGCATATGAAATAGTACCAGTATATATACATTTACTAAAAAATTTCTAGTTTTTATACTTAAGTATCAAAAAAAGGACACATCTTCAGCTATTAAATACATTATTAGTATATTAATACACTATTACAATATGATACACACAGCTGCTGCTCGAAATCATACATGTTACCAGTACGAACGCATTTTGACAAAAGCCTTTGCATATGAAATAGTACCAGTATATATACATTTACTAAAAAATTTCTAGTTTTTATACTTAAGTATCAAAAAAAGGACACATCTTCAGCTATTAAATACATTATTAGTATATTAATACACTATTACAATATGATACACACAGCTGCTGCTCGAAATCATACATGTTACCAGTACGAACGCATTTTGACAAAAGCCTTTGCATATGAAATAGTACCAGTATATATACATTTACTAAAAAATTTCTAGTTTTTATACTTAAGTATCAAAAAAAGGACACATCTTCAGCTATTAAATACATTATTAGTATATTAATACACTATTACAATATGATACACACAGCTGCTGCTCGAAATCATACATGTTACCAGTACGAACGCATTTTGACAAAAGCCTTTGCATATGAAATAGTACCAGTATATATACATTTACTAAAAAATTTCTAGTTTTTATACTTAACTATCAAAAAAAGGACACATCTTCAGCTATTAAATACATTATTAGTATATTAATACACTATTACAATATGATACACACAGCTGCTGCTCGAAATCATACATGTTACCAGTACGAACGCATTTTGACAAAAGCCTTTGCATATGAAATAGTACCAGTATATATACATTTACTAAAAAATTTCTAGTTTTTATACTTAAGTATCAAAAAAAGGACACATCTTCAGCTATTAAATACATTATTAGTATATTAATACACTATTACAATATGATACACACAGCTGCTGCTCGAAATCATACATGTTACCAGTACGAACGCATTTTGACAAAAGCCTTTGCATATGAAATAGTACCAGTATATATACATTTACTAAAAAATTTCTAGTTTTTATACTTAAGTATCAAAAAAAGGACACATCTTCAGCTATTAAATACATTATTAGTATATTAATACACTATTACAATATGATACACACAGCTGCTGCTCGAAATCATACATGTTACCAGTACGAACGCATTTTGACAAAAGCCTTTGCATATGAAATAGTACCAGTATATATACATTTACTAAAAAATTTCTAGTTTTTATACTTAAGTATCAAAAAAAGGACACATCTTCAGCTATTAAATACATTATTAGTATATTAATACACTATTACAATATGATACACACAGCTGCTGTTCAAAATCATACATGTTTACTGTACAAGTAAATTTGGGCAAAGACTTACCATTGCATATAGTACCAGTATATATACCAATGACCAAAAAATTTGTAGTTTTTATACTTAAGTATCAAAAAAAGGACACATCTTCAGCTATTAAATACATTATTAGTATATTAATACACTATTACAATATGATACACACAGCTGCTGCTCGAAATCATACATGTTACCAGTACGAACGCATTTTGACAAAAGCCTTTGCATATGAAATAGTACCAGTATATATACATTTACTAAAAAATTTCTAGTTTTTATACTTAAGTATCAAAAAAAGGACACATCTTCAGCTATTAAATACATTATTAGTATATTAATACACTATTACAATATGATACACACAGCTGCTGCTCGAAATCATACATGTTACCAGTACGAACGCATTTTGACAAAAGCCTTTGCATATGAAATAGTACCAGTATATATACATTTACTAAAAAATTTCTAGTTTTTATACTTAACTATCAAAAAAAGGACACATCTTCAGCTATTAAATACATTATTAGTATATTAATACACTATTACAATATGATACACACAGCTGCTGCTCGAAATCATACATGTTACCAGTACGAACGCATTTTGACAAAAGCCTTTGCATATGAAATAGTACCAGTATATATACATTTACTAAAAAATTTCTAGTTTTTATACTTAAGTATCAAAAAAAGGACACATCTTCAGCTATTAAATACATTATTAGTATATTAATACACTATTACAATATGATACACACAGCTGCTGCTCGAAATCATACATGTTACCAGTACGAACGCATTTTGACAAAAGCCTTTGCATATGAAATAGTACCAGTATATATACATTTACTAAAAAATTTCTAGTTTTTATACTTAAGTATCAAAAAAAGGACACATCTTCAGCTATTAAATACATTATTAGTATATTAATACACTATTACAATATGATACACACAGCTGCTGCTCGAAATCATACATGTTACCAGTACGAACGCATTTTGACAAAAGCCTTTGCATATGAAATAGTACCAGTATATATACATTTACTAAAAAATTTCTAGTTTTTATACTTAAGTATCAAAAAAAGGACACATCTTCAGCTATTAAATACATTATTAGTATATTAATACACTATTACAATATGATACACACAGCTGCTGCTCGAAATCATACATGTTACCAGTACGAACGCATTTTGACAAAAGCCTTTGCATATGAAATAGTACCAGTATATATACATTTACTAAAAAATTTCTAGTTTTTATACTTAAGTATCAAAAAAAGGACACATCTTCAGCTATTAAATACATTATTAGTATATTAATACACTATTACAATATGATACACACAGCTGCTGCTCGAAATCATACATGTTACCAGTACGAACGCATTTTGACAAAAGCCTTTGCATATGAAATAGTACCAGTATATATACATTTACTAAAAAATTTCTAGTTTTTATACTTAAGTATCAAAAAAAGGACACATCTTCAGCTATTAAATACATTATTAGTATATTAATACACTATTACAATATGATACACACAGCTGCTGCTCGAAATCATACATGTTACCAGTACGAACGCATTTTGACAAAAGCCTTTGCATATGAAATAGTACCAGTATATATACATTTACTAAAAAATTTCTAGTTTTTATACTTAACTATCAAAAAAAGGACACATCTTCAGCTATTAAATACATTATTAGTATATTAATACACTATTACAATATGATACACACAGCTGCTGCTCGAAATCATACATGTTACCAGTACGAACGCATTTTGACAAAAGCCTTTGCATATGAAATAGTACCAGTATATATACATTTACTAAAAAATTTCTAGTTTTTATACTTAAGTATCAAAAAAAGGACACATCTTCAGCTATTAAATACATTATTAGTATATTAATACACTATTACAATATGATACACACAGCTGCTGCTCGAAATCATACATGTTACCAGTACGAACGCATTTTGACAAAAGCCTTTGCATATGAAATAGTACCAGTATATATACATTTACTAAAAAATTTCTAGTTTTTATACTTAAGTATCAAAAAAAGGACACATCTTCAGCTATTAAATACATTATTAGTATATTAATACACTATTACAATATGATACACACAGCTGCTGCTCGAAATCATACATGTTACCAGTACGAACGCATTTTGACAAAAGCCTTTGCATATGAAATAGTACCAGTATATATACATTTACTAAAAAATTTCTAGTTTTTATACTTAAGTATCAAAAAAAGGACACATCTTCAGCTATTAAATACATTATTAGTATATTAATACACTATTACAATATGATACACACAGCTGCTGCTCGAAATCATACATGTTACCAGTACGAACGCATTTTGACAAAAGCCTTTGCATATGAAATAGTACCAGTATATATACATTTACTAAAAAATTTCTAGTTTTTATACTTAAGTATCAAAAAAAGGACACATCTTCAGCTATTAAATACATTATTAGTATATTAATACACTATTACAATATGATACACACAGCTGCTGCTCGAAATCATACATGTTACCAGTACGAACGCATTTTGACAAAAGCCTTTGCATATGAAATAGTACCAGTATATATACATTTACTAAAAAATTTCTAGTTTTTATACTTAAGTATCAAAAAAAGGACACATCTTCAGCTATTAAATACATTATTAGTATATTAATACACTATTACAATATGATACACACAGCTGCTGTTCAAAATCATACATGTTTACTGTACAAGTAAATTTGGGCAAAGACTTACCATTGCATATAGTACCAGTATATATACCAATGACCAAAAAATTTCTAGTTTTTATACTTTAACTATCAAAAAAAGGACACGAAGGTGGAGTTGACAGGTTTAAGTACTGAACCTGGGGGTGGAGTTACTTCATATAAATATGCGAAGAAAGTTTGTGACAGAAATCAGACACGACACGACACGACAGCGACACAGCAAGCAGACACACAAAAATCCACTTCTTTAAATTGCCCAGTTAAATATTCTCTCTGTGTGTTATAAGTTATGTAAATTTGCATTTTTTATTTCATCAAGTAACTTATTATAAACTATTATTGCTTTAAAAATATATCATTTTGCGCAGTTTGGTATTTTTATTTTCTAAGATAAAATTATTTTGATTTCGTGTGTTATAATTATGTACTGACCTAAACATTGTCATTATTTTTTCAAAATAATTTATATTTATGCACAAAAATTTATTCAATTTTACTTCAGATTGAACCTGATATTGAGTTACCAAATGGAATATGTACAACATGTGTTGCTCAGTTAAATCTGGCGTACAATTTTATACGAAAATGCTAGAAATCGCAAGACATTTTAAAACAGTATTTAAAGAAATCATTCAATGAAAATAGTGAAAAAAAATTCATCGATATAGACCAAATAAAAACCGAAAAACTAGTCGATGATACTAATGAAGAAAACAAAAGTGACGAAAAAGAAGAAATAAATTATTGCAGTACAGTTTTACATGAAGATCCCGAAATAATCGATTTTAATAATACTGTTGTTGATGTAGAAGAAAGTTTTAAATTTGAACAGATTTGTAATGACACGAAGAATATTATTTTTGAAGAAAGTGTGGGAGATGAAGATGAAGACACGACTTCGTTAAGAAGTTTTGTTTGCGAAATCTGCAATAAATCCTATAGAAGTAGTCTAGCTTTAAAACAACATATGTGGACACACAAACATAATCAGTGCTACAAATGTGGTGTATGCGAGAAATATTTTACAGCAAAAGGTAGTTTAAAAACACATATTCGCCTACATACTTTGGATAAGCCTTTCCAATGTAAAATCTGCGGTAAGAGTTTTACGCAAAATGGCAATCTGAAAATGCATATACGTACTCATACGAACGAACGTCCTTTCCGATGCAAAACATGTAGTAAGAGTTTTGCGAGAAATGGCGATTTAATACAGCACCGTCGTATTCATTCCAATGATAAACCTTGTAAATGTAACCGATGTGATAAGGCGTTTGCACGAAATCGTGATTTAATCAGACACATACGAACGCATACGAATGAGAGACCATTTGTCTGCGATGTATGCGAGAGAGCGTTCTCGAGAAACGATAAATTAAAGAATCATATTCGTACGGTGCATGGTTGTTAATTAAAACTGTGTGATTAGTAAAAAGTTCGTATTCGTAGTTCATTTTAGAGGTACTTTTAGATAAAAGTGTGTATTATGATATGTAAGTAATAACTCTTGGTTTTTTTGTTTCAAAAATAATTATTTTGGTGTTTTAAAGTAGTCACCAAAATAAATATTTTTGAAACAAAGAACCAAGTAGTTATTACTTATATAATCATAATGAATTTAAAGTTTCAACAAGTAGGAACAGATATCATAGGAGAAAGTGTGTATATTTTAAAGTACACTCTAAAAAATATTATATAATAATACTGTTTTCAGCATTATTTATATTTTAAAATATTAAGTGTAATAAAAAGTATTTAATTTATAAAAATAGTATATATTTGATACATAATAAAAGCAAGAATTAATATAGAAATCTTGACTACTTTTAACTAAAAGTGCTCTGAAAAAGGGGTATGAATACGGGACGATAAGTTTTTTATGATTAACACAATTAGATTATGGCATATAAGTCAATGCAGTTTGTACAAAAAGTAACGTCTTCTGATAAGTTTTAGACAGTAATTTGAACTACAAATTTGAAATATACCACAGAATAATTCATTTGTAAGAAGTGTACTAAAGTTAGTTTTATTTTTAAAATGGCACTTCTGTGTATTCTTGTAGTTTTTGGATGTTCTATTAAATTACAAATTAAACTGTGAAAAACGCATGTTCCTAAGTTTATTCGTCCAAAAATTACAGACCAAAAAAAGAAAGAAGCAAAATATTGAAACGGGACCAACCCTGGCGGAGAATTTTTTAGTTTTTTCTTCTTTTCAACAAGTAGTATTTACTTATGTTATAATTATTAAATCATAGCTTACAATATTAGTCCTGTATTATATCTGCATGTGTTATGAGTAAAGATTGTAGAATTTCTTCCGTATTAGAAAAATGCAATTAATCCGGCGCTGAGAATAGTTAACGCACGTGCAGCTGTCATCCAAATTCCTCGCTGTGGGGAGTCTAATTGTTTTGTATTTGTCTTATCTTTTAGCTTTGATGTATATGTGCGCATTTGCGCTTTGTAATTATGACAATAGATAAATGTTTTGTCTATTCATTTTATTATTGAATATTTCTTTATGTTATAATATTATTCTTTTGTGAACAATTTAGAATTATGAATACAATGTAGAAATTATGTTAACTCTGTTAGTGCATTAAATAAATATATGTTGTTTAGTATTAAATTAATCAGGAAATTATGAGGAATACAACTATGATAATTAAATTGAGATGTAATGTTTTTTTTTTAGTTAACGAGTGTTTAATAAGTTATTTTGTCACTATTTAGAGATACGCAGTGTTTCGTCCGGGGCATACTTCCCCCTCTAGCAGTTCCCGGGCCGAACGTTTCAGCCAATAGGAACGGAGCATTCTGTTTTGTGACCATATTTGGTAATGTTCCTTCGCATGTGGAAGAAGTGGGGAGCCGGCTGCCTTTATAAGAGCTAACAGCGGACTGGCTCGGGGATTAGGATTCTGATTCTAGGATTGGAATCTCTAGTCCCATGGTACCTTACACATACGCACCTACACGTTTACACACTGACTGACCATCACACTCTCGGCTAGTGACGTTAAATACGAGCATTGGCGTTTGTGTGTTTGTGAAGTTATTTACACACTGACTGACCATCACACTCTCGGCTAGTGACGTTAAATACGAGCATTGGCGTTGGTGTGTTTGTGAAGTTATTTACACACTGACTGACCATCACCCTCTCGGCTAGTGACGTTATATACGAGCATTGGCGTTTGTGTGTTTGTGAAGTTATTTACACACTGAGTGACCATCACACTCTCGGCTAGTGACGTTATATACGAGCATTGGCGTTTGTGTGTTTGTGAAGTTATTTACACACTGACTGACCATCACACTCTCGGCTAGTGACGTTAAATACGAGCATTGGCGTTTGTGTGTTTGTGAAGTTATTTACACACTGACTGACCATCACACTCTCGGCTAGTGACGTTATATACGAGCATTGGCGTTTGTGTGTTTGTGAAGTTATTTACACACTGACTGACCATCACACTCTCGGCTAGTGACGTTAAATACGAGCATTGGCGTTGGTGTGTTTGTGAAGTTATTTACACACTGACTGACCATCACACTCTCGGCTAGTGACGTTATATACGAGCATTGGCGTTTGTGTGTTTGTGAAGTTATTTACACACTGACTGACCATCACACTCTCGGCTAGTGACGTTAAATACGAGCATTGGCGTTGGTGTGTTTGTGAAGTTATTTACACACTGACTGACCATCACACTCTCGGCTAGTGACGTTATATACGAGCATTGGCGTTTGTGTGTTTGTGAAGTTATTTACACACTGACTGACCATCACACTCTCGGCTAGTGACGTTAAATACGAGCATTGGCGTTGGTGTGTTTGTGAAGTTATTTACACACTGACTGACCATCACACTCTCGGCTAGTGACGTTAAATACGAGCATTGGCGTTTGTGTGTTTGTGAAGTTATTTACACACTGACTGACCATCACACTCTCGGCTAGTGACGTTATATACGAGCATTGGCGTTTGTGTGTTTGTGAAGTTATTTACACACTGACTGACCATCACACTCTCGGCTAGTGACGTTATATACGAGCATTGGCGTTTGTGTGTTTGTGAAGTTATTTACACACTGACTGACCATCACACTCTCGGCTAGTGACGTTATATACGAGCATTGGCGTTGGCGTGTTTGTGAAGTTAGTTACACACGGACACAACACCCCATACTTATAACATGATAGTGTTATTTATATCGTTGTTTTCTGTTACATGTTTCGCTCACCAGACCAACCGTCGACACTGCCCCCCCCCTTAAAATTACATATTTTATATCATACAATAATAAAATGTTAAAATCTCATAAATAAAATACAGGTGACTGTTATAACAAATCGCTAAGATATTTAATGTGCAACATTGACAAATAAATGAACTTCACAGTTCAGGTTTATTTTGACTTTTATTTCCGATAACTTTAAGTTCCGATATCTCACCATTTCACGACTCCTTAAGATTTTGGGTTGCTAGTATTTTAACATAACGTCGGGTCCTTATTTAGACGATCATAGCCAAAAGTAAAATTGTAAATGTAAATTCTTCGTTTAGAAATTTGAAAAATTAAATAATGTTAAACTGCCGCGTTACAATTGGTGCCTACGACCAGGATGTGGAGTTTTTTGAAGCTGAAGTGGAATGTTATTGGAACTTAAAGAAATGTATAGGAAATCGACGTAGAGGCAGTACTATGGTGGAACCGCCAATGTTTCTATTTTTGTTGCAGATATTTGGAGATAAGGGGAGCTGGAAAATCTCAGTGCCAGGGGGTGTAGGATGCTAATTACATCAACATTAATTTGTGTATCATTATACGTTACAGATAATACGAACAAAATTAACTATGAATTAACATGTTTAATTTTCAGTCACGGGCCTTATTTCACCAACTGGGAGTTGTTATTCACTTTCAAATGTATTTCAGTAAATAACAAGGGGGTGATTGAAACGGGACCAACCCTGGCGGAGAATTTTTTAGTTTTTTCTTCTTTTCAACAAGTAGTATTTACTTATGTTATAATTATTAAATCATAGCTTACAATATTAGTCCTGTATTATATCTGCATGTGTTATGAGTAAAGATTGTAGAATTTCTTCCGTATTAGAAAAATGCAATTAATCCGGCGCTGAGAATAGTTAACGCACGTGCAGCTGTCATCCAAATTCCTCGCTGTGGGGAGTCTAATTGTTTTGTATTTGTCTTATCTTTTAGCTTTGATGTATATGTGCGCATTTGCGCTTTGTAATTATGACAATAGATAAATGTTTTGTCTATTCATTTTATTATTGAATATTTCTTTATGTTATAATATTATTCTTTTGTGAACAATTTAGAATTATGAATACAATGTAGAAATTATGTTAACTCTGTTAGTGCATTAAATAAATATATGTTGTTTAGTATTAAATTAATCAGGAAATTATGAGGAATACAACTATGATAATTAAATTGAGATGTAATGTTTTTTTTTTAGTTAACGAGTGTTTAATAAGTTATTTTGTCACTATTTAGAGATACGCAGTGTTTCGTCCGGGGCATACTTCCCCCTCTAGCAGTTCCCGGGCCGAACGTTTCAGCCAATAGGAACGGAGCATTCTGTTTTGTGACCATATTTGGTAATGTTCCTTCGCATGTGGAAGAAGTGGGGAGCCGGCTGCCTTTATAAGAGCTAACAGCGGACTGGCTCGGGGATTAGGATTCTGATTCTAGGATTGGAATCTCTAGTCCCATGGTACCTTACACATACGCACCTACACGTTTACACACTGACTGACCATCACACTCTCGGCTAGTGACGTTAAATACGAGCATTGGCGTTTGTGTGTTTGTGAAGTTATTTACACACTGACTGACCATCACACTCTCGGCTAGTGACGTTAAATACGAGCATTGGCGTTGGTGTGTTTGTGAAGTTATTTACACACTGACTGACCATCACCCTCTCGGCTAGTGACGTTATATACGAGCATTGGCGTTTGTGTGTTTGTGAAGTTATTTACACACTGAGTGACCATCACACTCTCGGCTAGTGACGTTATATACGAGCATTGGCGTTTGTGTGTTTGTGAAGTTATTTACACACTGACTGACCATCACACTCTCGGCTAGTGACGTTAAATACGAGCATTGGCGTTTGTGTGTTTGTGAAGTTATTTACACACTGACTGACCATCACACTCTCGGCTAGTGACGTTATATACGAGCATTGGCGTTTGTGTGTTTGTGAAGTTATTTACACACTGACTGACCATCACACTCTCGGCTAGTGACGTTAAATACGAGCATTGGCGTTGGTGTGTTTGTGAAGTTATTTACACACTGACTGACCATCACACTCTCGGCTAGTGACGTTATATACGAGCATTGGCGTTTGTGTGTTTGTGAAGTTATTTACACACTGACTGACCATCACACTCTCGGCTAGTGACGTTAAATACGAGCATTGGCGTTGGTGTGTTTGTGAAGTTATTTACACACTGACTGACCATCACACTCTCGGCTAGTGACGTTATATACGAGCATTGGCGTTTGTGTGTTTGTGAAGTTATTTACACACTGACTGACCATCACACTCTCGGCTAGTGACGTTAAATACGAGCATTGGCGTTGGTGTGTTTGTGAAGTTATTTACACACTGACTGACCATCACACTCTCGGCTAGTGACGTTAAATACGAGCATTGGCGTTTGTGTGTTTGTGAAGTTATTTACACACTGACTGACCATCACACTCTCGGCTAGTGACGTTATATACGAGCATTGGCGTTTGTGTGTTTGTGAAGTTATTTACACACTGACTGACCATCACACTCTCGGCTAGTGACGTTATATACGAGCATTGGCGTTTGTGTGTTTGTGAAGTTATTTACACACTGACTGACCATCACACTCTCGGCTAGTGACGTTATATACGAGCATTGGCGTTGGCGTGTTTGTGAAGTTAGTTACACACGGACACAACACCCCATACTTATAACATGATAGTGTTATTTATATCGTTGTTTTCTGTTACATGTTTCGCTCACCAGACCAACCGTCGACACTGCCCCCCCCCTTAAAATTACATATTTTATATCATACAATAATAAAATGTTAAAATCTCATAAATAAAATACAGGTGACTGTTATAACAAATCGCTAAGATATTTAATGTGCAACATTGACAAATAAATGAACTTCACAGTTCAGGTTTATTTTGACTTTTATTTCCGATAACTTTAAGTTCCGATATCTCACCATTTCACGACTCCTTAAGATTTTGGGTTGCTAGTATTTTAACATAACGTCGGGTCCTTATTTAGACGATCATAGCCAAAAGTAAAATTGTAAATGTAAATTCTTCGTTTAGAAATTTGAAAAATTAAATAATGTTAAACTGCCGCGTTACAATATTGTAAAAAAAAAAACAAAAAATACTCTATAATAAAATAAAATGACTTTAGGTTCTAGTTCTGTATTAATATTAATTAATAATTGTCGTTTCGACGAACTCAACGTACGTAGTAAATAAACAAAACATGGAAATAAGTTACTAGGTAATAAAATAAGTAATTAGATCATGAAATTTATAAATTTTGTAATTAAAGAAATCCAAATTTTATTTAAATGTAGTTACTAGTCACATTGATTAATATTATCTTTTTCATTATATATTGTTTCTCTTATCAATCTGCTGTTAATATTGATTGGTAAAAGAAGCAACAGAAATTTGGCATTTTTTCATTAAAAATTTATAAATTTTATGATCTAGTTACTTGTATTTTGTTACCTAGTAACTTATTTCTATGTTCTGTTTATTTAGTATAAATATCATTTGTATCTTTTTTCCTGATGAAGACACACGTTGAGTTCGTCGAAACGTCAATTATTAATAAAGAACTAGAACCTAAAGCCGTTTTATTTTAATGTAAGAGTTCTAAAAGATTTTTATTTTGTTATATTCTATATTCTTAAAATTTTTACAAAAATATATCAGAAATACGAGTATTAAAATAATTACTATTTTCAATATTAATGATAAGTAGTATTAATTGACTTTTTTTTATAAGCTATGTCTCCAAAAAATGTCAAAAACGCTTAAAACATTCGTAAAATATTTCCAAAAATATTGGTTAACCAATTCTATCCTCTGGTTTAAATTTATTTTAGTAGAATGTAAAATTTATCTTAGATATAAATTATTTCTTTGTTCATGAATTTACATTATATATTTTGAAAAACAAAAAAAAAACTAAGTATATTTAAATTATGATTGTAATAGAGTATTAAATTATAGATATTTAATTAATATAATATGATAAATAATAATGTTTTGTCACAATTTTTCAAATATGAAAGAGGTTGTAAATTTTGTACATTTTCTATATATTTATATAAATGTGTGTGTGTGTGTGTCTGTGTGTGTGTGCACTGATTTTACAGAAAATGCACAAAATACCAGTATTAGTCATGTAATTTATTTACCAAAAAAAAATGTATTAAATACAAAAATATAAGATTATTTTTCAAGAGAATAAAGTACTTGTTTCTATATTTATTCTTATCTTTTGCATGAAAAAGTGTAGTTTTTGAAATAAAAATTCTATATATTTTTAATTTCTGATTGTCGATAAAGTTAAATAATAAGCCGAAATGTATATTTGACGTTGCTAATAATATTTTAATTTGTAGTATCAAATTATAAGTTATTTTTTTGTAGAATATATAAAATGTCAGTGTTCAAATGTACATATTGAAATTAATCTTAAAACTTAATCTTAAAACTTTTTTATTTTCATATAGATTCTTTACTATATAATAAAATTTAATTTAAAGTAATAATAATAATTATAATATTAATAATTATGTTATTTATAATTTCAATTTTTGGCTTCACTATTATTAATCCTATTTACATTTTGTATAGTTAAATTCGCATAAAAAGAAAATTCCAATTTGTAACTTTTTTTTCTAATTCGTTTAATTGTTTAATATTGTATAACAGAGAGATTGTATCATAATAGTAAATAGTTTATGAAATTATAAAATATAAGAGGTAAGCAAATAAGATACTGTTTCACATTATTTAGATAATTAGAAATTAAATATCAATATGCAACGTTCTGATAATTGGAATTTTCTTCTTACGTAAGTTTGATTGTAACTTATGTAAATACAATAAAATTTTATTTAATGACATTAATAATTTTAATATATATTATATTTTAAAATACAAAAGGTTATAGTACAAAAATATCAGATGAATTTAGAGACAATTTTAAACATCATAATATAACGTAAATCTTGGTCCATTATAAGTCTTTTTCTTTGCTGAATAGACAAAAATTATGAAAGTTAGCTTCTGAGGTTCTGATATTCTGAATTTACAATCACAAAATCTCCTAGTTATCAAGAAGATTCTCAAAAATCCATCAAGCCGTAAGATCAAAGCTTATATTTATCCAATACATTGTATAGTTTTTACTCAGTTTATTGATATTTTTCAATAAAAGCTAAAAAAATTCTTTAGTCCACGATATATTTTAGCTACATAACTACAAATTAATAGTTTTGCAAAGATGCAAATGTCAAATGAACTGTAACTCTAATCTAAAGTTCACTCCGGTTTTCACAGAGAACCACAAGGGTGTATATACTTTTTTCGACCTAAAAAAATCGATCAAATTTATGAATTTTTTTCAGCGAAACTATAAAAGATATCAAAATGCGGTTTTTTGGGGGTGAAAGAATAGATTTTGAACTTCTTTCACAAATTTTTATTTTTACTTTTGTTAGAAATCGTCCGAGTTCCGAACCCAACAATGATAATCCTTAACCTGTTCATCTGAAACAATAATCAAAAGGCACCGAAGTATATACATGGTTTTTGACCGATTTGTTTCCACAAATATTCCAAAAATGGCCCCTGATTTAATCGGCATCTTCAAGATGATTATTAGAAATATGCGATTTTAAACAATCCTTTCTCGAGAAAGCCTCGTTACACATTTTGCATTTATGTGGCTTTTCGTTTGTATGTATACGCATATGTCTTTTTAGAACTCCACTCCGCGAATAATTCTTATTACAGATTTTGCATTTGTATAATTTTTCTTTCGTATGCGACAGCATATGAATTGTCAAATCTCCATTTCGGATAAAAGCTCTATCACATACCTTACATTTGTATCGTTTTTCATTTGTGTGAATACGCAAATGTTGCTTCAAATGTTGCTTCAAATGAAAAGCTTTCTCACATATTATGCATTGAAACTTCTCGTTTACATCTGTATGTCTACGAATATGTCTCCTTAAATCTCCACTTTGACTATAAGACTTATTGCATTTTGTGCACTTGTAAAGTTTTTTATTCGAGTGAGCAGAAATATGCCGGTTTAAATGTGTTTTAGTAGTAAAAACTTTATCACATGTATTACATTTGATGTCTGTGTGGAAATGCGCTTTTAATTCTTTAGAAGAATTAAAAGTGCTTTTACTAATTTCAGAACTTTCCTGATGAACGTCACTTATTGTTTTATCGGCACTTATATTATTTTTAAGTTCATTAAAATTATTTCTAATTTCTTCAAAAAGACATTCTAAGCCTAGATTATTCTCATCTTTAACAATTTTAGTATCTTCGAAATTAAAATCATTATCAACACTTTCTTCAAAAACAAAATCAATTTCTTTTTCTTCTTTTAAGAAATGTACATCATCTTTACAATTTATTGCTTCATTTTTTGAAACAATATTTTCTTTCAGTTTCATATCATTCTCTTCTGTTCTTTGTTTTTCAACTTCCTCATTTTGTAATTCTTTCTCTTCTTTTAAGAAATACACATCATCTTTACAATTAATTTCTTCATTTTTTATGGCAATATTTTCTTTCAATTTCATATCATTCTCTTCTGTCTTTTGTTTTTCAATTTCTGCATTTTGTAATTGTTGTAAAAATCGTGTAAATTTTTTTTGAGATTTTATACACGTTATTAAAAATGTATAAGCATCATTCAATCGAGAGATGCAGTTTGGACATATATTATTTGGTAATACTCTATTAGTTTTCAGCTAAAAAAATATATTACAATATAAGATTGGTAAGTGTATTATAACAGAATCTTAAGAATTACGTAACTTAAATATGATAATAGAATATATGTACTTTTATTTAGTTTATTTTCGAAAATGTCAAATCACAATTAATATCGTAATCCTGTATAGTTATAGAACGAAAGACAAATTTGTGTAGTAATTATTTTTTAAATAATAATATGAAAAAAAACATACATACACAATCACAACATGTACCTATTTACAGTAAAATGTTTATACTTACAATTCCCGGAGCGATTGAATTTAATTTGGTTAAGTAACTTATGTTATCTTTATCAAAATTTTTTAAAGTTGACGATACGTTGCTATAATTAGTACATAAGCGACACAGTTTTATTAAAAAATACATGTTTTTTAATTATTATTATTATACAAAAAATTAAAACATGTAAATAGAAGTATATTTTTACTTTTAAGAAATATATTGAGGGTTAGGTTTAGCTGTCAACTATTTGTTCGTGGAGCGCTCAAGGACAAATATACTCAGATGTTTTTGACATTTGTAAAATGTTCAAGAGAATATGGATTTTTTATATCCATGAGGCTATGGGCTGCAGTTCAAAAAGCCCTTATAACTAAAAACAAGAAGATGGACTCATATATGAAAAAAAAACAACAACTGATTTTCATTAAAATAATATAATCATTTATTTATCGAAATAAATATACAAGTTTTTTGTTTTTATATTTTATAACCTTCCATTTAGTAACCAAACACCATCCTTTTATTTGTTTTGTGTAATTTGATGTATCAAAACGAAATTATTACAAAAAAATCATTTTAAAAATCAGGTATAAAATATAAATAACTAAAATAATAAATAGGTTTTTTATAGTATAGTGAATAAATTTGTTTCTGAAACAAAAAATAATATATTTTAAACATTTTAAAATCATTTCGGGAAGAGAGAATAATAATAATAATAATAATTAAATTGGAAAATAGTCGACTGGTATAATTTTTAAAACTAATAAGTATAATAGACGGAATTCAGTCACTTAAATATTTTTATTTTTTTCTATGCCAACGTTTCGGCAATCATTATTGCCTTTTTCAGGGCTCTACAATAGATACAATGATTGTATACATACATAAAAATACATTCATATATACATATATAATATTTAGTGTTTAATATTATGTAAATTACTTGCTCAGAAAATTATCCGATTAAATGTATGTTAAATTATCATTTTAATAATAAATTATCACGTACCTAGATAAAAAAACAATCCATATTTGCTATTTTCTGCTTCCCAAATTATTTTACAAAAAAAACCTTATGATAAATGTTTTAGGGCATACTTTTCTGCATGTAAATCAATTACTAAAATTTCTTTTGGAACCTTCCTAACGTCAAGAATTAGGTCTAAAGTTGTTAAGAAATTGACTAGAAAATGGCAGTAGCCGTGAAATTGGAACAAAAAATTAAACAAATACTAATGCACGGCCGACTAATGCCATTTTCAGTCAATTACTTGACAACTTTAGGGCTAATTCCTGACTTTGGGATGGTTCCAAAAAAATTTTGTTGATTGATTTACATGTAAAAAAGTGTTTCCTAAAACATTTATTCCAAAGTTTTTTTTGTAAAATAATTTGGGAAGCAGGAAATCGCATATGTCTGATTTTACATGCTAAATCCCTATGTACGACGGTCCAAGTCAACACACGGTATATATATATATATATATATATATATATATATATATATATATATATATATATATATATGTATATATATAAATGTATTTTTATGTATACATATTTGTTAAATGTTAATCACAACCTTGGTTAAAATAATCTAAAATTCTTACAAAATTGCATTTATAATTTTATTTAAAATCATGTTAAATCACAACCTTGGTTAAAATAATCTAAAATTCTTACAAAATTGCATATATAATTTTATTTAAAATCATGTAAAATCCTAACCTTTGTTAAAATCATCTAAAATTCTTACAAAATTGCATATATAATTTTATTTAAAATCATGTAAAATCCTAACCTTTGTTAAAATCATCTAAAATTCTTACAAAACTAACCTAACCTAACCTAACCTTGGTTAAAATAATCTAAAATTCTTACAAAATTGCATTTATAATTTTATTTAAAATCATGTTAAATCACAACCTTGGTTAAAATAATCTAAAATTCTTACAAAATTGCATTTATAATTTTATTTAAAATCATGTTAAATCACAACCTTGGTTAAAATAATCAAAAATTCTTACAAAATTGCATTTATAATTTGAGTTAGAATCATGTTAAATCACAACCTTGGTTAAAAATAATATAAAATTCTTACAAAATTGCATTTATAATTTTAGTTAGAATCATGTTAAATCACAACCTTGGTTAAAAATAATATAAAATTCTTACAAAATTGCATTTATAATTTTATTTAAAATCATGTTAAATCACAACCTTGGTTAAAATAATCTAAAATTCTTACAAAATTGCATTTATAATTTTATTTAAAATCATGTTAAATCACAACCTTGGTTAAAATAATCTAAAATTCTTACAAAATTGCATTTATAATTTTATTTAAAATCATGTTAAATCACAACCTTGGTTAAAATAATCTAAAATTCTTACAAAATTGCATTTATAATTTTATTTAAAATCATGTTAAATCACAACCTTGGTTAAAATAATCTAAAATTCTTACAAAATTGCATTTATAATTTTATTTAAAATCATGTTAAATCACAACCTTGGTTAAAATAATCTAAAATTCTTACAAAATTGCATTTATAATTTTATTTAAAATCATGTTAAATCACAACCTTGGTTAAAATAATCTAAAATTCTTACAAAATTGCATTTATAATTTTATTTAAAATCATGTTAAATCACAACCTTGGTTAAAATAATCTAAAATTCTTACAAAATTGCATTTATAATTTTATTTAAAATCATGTTAAATCACAACCTTGGTTAAAATAATCTAAAATTCTTACAAAATTGCATTTATAATTTTATTTAAAATCATGTTAAATCACAACCTTGGTTAAAATAATCTAAAATTCTTACAAAATTGCATATATAATTTTATTGAAAATTTAACCTTGTAAAAAACAAACATATTGTACGTGTTACAGCGTGCGTACTCACCCCTTACCCCTCACCCCCCTCTTGCAGTCACATTCTCAGACGGACCGTCTCAGCCAATAGGACGTACTACAACATATCCAAAAATCAACCCACACACACACACACCCCCCCCCCCAACCTTGGTTAAAATAATCTAAAATTCTTTTACAGAAACATTCACTACTATACATCAACGTAGAGGCACCGATTTTAAAATACAAGTAATAAATACGAGATACATTCACTACCATACATCAACGTAGGCACCGATTTTAAAATACAAGTAATAAATATAAAGTTGAAAATCTTTAATCGCAAATATCTCGAAAACGGCTGGGAATTTCGCAAAAATAAGCAAAATTTGAACCCCCCTAACTGACCAACACCCCTGTAACCAGATACGTACTACAACATATCCAAAAATCAACCCCCTTCCCCCCCCCCGACACCTCCTTATTAATTAAGCTTGACATTTTAACGAAATTTTTTTGAGTGGCGGCATCTCTTAGACAAACGTAATATTCTTAGCAAAAAACATTTCAGTAGCTGCTACTCAAATGTTTCCCTGCTGAAAAT
Source organism: Clivina fossor (assembly GCA_963966155.1). Lineage (NCBI taxonomy): Eukaryota > Metazoa > Arthropoda > Insecta > Coleoptera > Carabidae > Clivina > Clivina fossor. The sequence continues at coordinate 10,053,077 of OZ014567.1, forward strand.
GCTGCTTTTACCTCATAGATGGCGCCACTAAAAAAAATTAAATAGAAATAGACTAATGTATCATCAAATATAAATAAAATATTATCAATCATGTCAATTAAAATATACATAATATACATAATAATAATATAAAATAAAATAATATATAATAATAAAATAATATATAATAATAAAATAATATATAATAATAATAAATATTAAAAAAAATATATATGTACACAATTTTATTATTCATATCAAGTGCACGATTATATATTATAGGTAGGAGATGAGAATTTTTTTTTTAACAGCTGTTGTCATAATGTGGCTGGCGTCTGCTGTAATAATTTGTCTATATAACTAGGTTTTACTGTACTAAATGGATGAATTAGTTGTGTTTGAGTAATAATGTCAAATATTTACATACACACACACAAATAAATATGTCGCGTGGTAGTGATATTTTTATTTGTGACATTTGTAAATTTGACAGTGTTTGAAGTTCTTTTGTTTTGCTGTCTTTTAAGTGCGTATTATTACAATTAACATAATGTATATAACAAAATATATATGTATATGTATATGAGTGTTTGAAATAAATAAATACTATATTATTTTACGGTTTTTTGTCTGTATTTCTGTACATTTCTTTCCTAGATATTCACCATAGGTCATCATCGAACGTTATATTGAGAAAATTATAATATATGTTGCTTGTATATTATACTAGAAAATCATAGAAATATCGTATTTTTATTGGTAAATAAATATATAATATAAATAAACATAAGTTAGCTTTGAAAAAAAGAAAAATTTAATGATATATATCAAAAATTAAAGGTATGTATTGAAACTCTTTTAATAGATTATGATTTTTGTGTGTGTCGTGTCAAATTGTGCGGTGATATTGAAAATAAAGTTTTAAATTACTTATTCTAATAATTATTGATAATTTATATATTAAAAAGAAAAAAGATAGAGATATTAAATTCATAATTCCTGTTCTCATACATGCGCTTTCTTTTATTCCTACTACTTGAAAACTTTTGTTCACGCAAGCCACTCTCTCAATCATACCACTCCAACTACTCACTTATATAGAGATATTAAATTCATAAATCCTGTTCTCATACATGCTCTCTTTTATTCCTACTACTTGAAAACTTTTGTTCACGCAAGCCACTCTCTCAATCATACCACTCCAACTACTCATTTATATAGAGATATTAAATTCATAATTCCTCCTTTGATACATGCTCTCTTTTATTCCTACTACTTGAAAACTTTTGTTCACGCAAGCCACTCTCTCAATCATACCACTCCAACTACTCATTTATATAGAGATATTAAATTCATAATTCCTCCTTTGATACATGCTCTCTTTTATTCCTACTACTTGAAAACTTTTGTTCACGCAAGCCACTCTCTCAATCATACCACTCCAACTACTCATTTATATAGAGATATTAAATTCATAAATCCTGTTTTCATACATGCTCTCTTTTATTCCTACTACTTGAAAACTTTTGTTCACGCAAGCCACTCTCTCAATCATACCACTCCAACTACTCATTTATATAGAGATATTAAATTCATAATTCCTCCTTTCATACATGCTCTCTTTTATTCCTACTACTTGAAAACTTTTGTTCACGCAAGCCACTCTCTCAATCATACCACTCCAACTACTCATTTATATAGAGATATTAAATTCATAATTCCTCCTTTCATACATGCTCTCTTTTATTCCCACTACTTGGAAACTTTCGCTGGACGCAAGCCACTCTCTCAATCATACCACCACTCCAACTACTCATCGCGACGTGAATTTTTTCAATATTTTACAATTTTATTAAAAAAAATTTTTATAAATTTTTATTTCTTTAGACACACGCGCTATATATATGATTTTTTAAACACATGGTATATGCAGAATATACGATATTTTTAAATAAACTATAGAATTTTTTTAAATTAATTCAATATAATATATTATGTAATTTTTTTAGACACATGGTATATGTATGATTCGTTAAACACATGGTATATATATATAGAATACATATACAAAATTCTTCATAAAACCAACAATTTTTTCGATAAATTTAATATAATATACATGATAATTCCGCCAGACACTTAGTGTATACGAGTTCTACGTGAAATGTGAGATTTGTTGGCGGAAAGTGAAGGCTTGCTTGCCGATAAAACTTGAAGAGGATTTCACGTCTTCTGTTGTTCCTATATTTTTCATGTTATTTATATTAAAAATGAAACATAGATATACTAAGTGTGCTTCAAATATTATTTATATATAAATTAAGTGTATAATGAATTATGTACACGATGTGTTTGAAAAATTGCATTGTATTTAAATATATACAATGTGTTTTAAGAATTACGCTTATTATATAGAAAGTTTTTTAATTTTTTGATTCTAAATAATTGTATACGCAATGTGGAAAAAAATATATATACAAAATATTTATAGAATTATCTATAATAACTAACCTAACCTAACCTAACCTTGTGAAAAACAGTCATAATCTTGTAAAAAAACAGTCAAAACTTTGTGAAGAACAATCATAACCTTGTGAAAAACAGTCATAACCTTGTGAAAAACAGTCATAACCTTGTAAAAAATAGTAATAACCTTATATAAAACAGTCCTAACCTTGTAAAAAATAGTCATAACCTTGTATAAAACAGTCCTAACCTTGTAAAAAATAGTCATAACCTTGTATAAAACAGTCCTAACCTTGTAAAAAATAGTCATAACCTTGTAAAAAATAGTCATAACCTTGTATAAAACAGTCATAACTTTGTAAAAAATAGTCATACCTTGTCAAAAATAGTCATAACCTTGTATAAAACAGTCATAACCTTGTAAAAAATAATCATAACCTTGTAAAAAATAGTCATAACCTTGTATAAAGCAGTCATAACCTTGTAAAAAATAGTCATAACCTTGTATAAAACAGTCCTAACCTTGTAAAAAATCCCAACCTTGGTTAAAATAATCTAAAATTCTTACAAAATTGCATATATATAATCTTATTTAAAATCATGTAAAATCCCAACCTTGGTTAAAATAATCTAAAATTCTTACAAAATTGCATATATAATTTTATTGAAAATTTAACCTTGTAAAAAACAAACATATTTGGTACGTGTTACAGCGTGCTTACTCACCCCTTACCCCTCACCACCAGCCCCCTCTTGCAGTCACATTCTTAGACGGACCGTCTCAGCCAATAGGAAGACAGCATTATTTTGCAAGCTGAAACTAGAGTTGGCCAGGTGAATGTTGTGTTAGAAATACCTTCATGTTGTAAATACATATTAATTTTTATAATAATTAAAAACAATTATTTGAAATAACATTTAGATTTCACGTTTTACAATAATATACATATGTAAAATTTTAATAAGTTACATTTTGCTGAATAGCAAATAATTACATTACCAAAATTCATCTGGCCAACTAGATTCTTTTTCGACTGACAGATTTTTATAAGTTAACCTAAAAATGCACTGTTGTCAAATACAATATTTTTATATGTTTCATGAGAAAAATAATTATAATCATGAATAGTTTTAGGCGCAACTTTGTCAATTAAGTACAAGTGATAAAAATGTATTATTCACTATACTTTATCTGGATTCAGATGGCAAACATTCCGTAGATAGATTGGAAACAATTATGTCACCAGAAATTGTAAGAATGAAATAATTTGTGTTTTGATTGTAATTAATATACATTATTGTATCTGAATGTTATACTTTTCTTATTTTAGGTAGATTGCAGGATCAAATTGCCGCCGAATGGTATTTGTACAAACTGATGCATGCGTTGTTCGGTTCGGAATGATGCTTATAAATTTATAAAACAATGTTTTGATTCTCAACAAATAATATCAAAAACAACCGCCGATTTAAATGACAAACGTTGTCGATTATGTGTCGATTATTAGACATAAAAATAGCTAGAACCTAGCAATCATGTAGCAATTAAGGAAACTACATTTTTCAAATTAAATATGATGCGTTCAGACAGAAAAATATACGCTGCTATTTATTTTTCTTCTTATACCAGAAACATTACACCACACCAGGCATTACACGAAACGTCATCTGGTACAATATTTTTACGTTTTATTAATCTATAGCACATTTTCTAACCTGAATATAAATATCAGTATGCATATATTTGCTTTTTCTATGATAAATATAATTAATTATATATTTTTTTTATCTTTATTAGAGTAAAATGGAAGTGCCTAAGGAGGTATTCGAGCTATTGAAGTGCGGAACGAACGAGCAGAACTTGAATCAACAAATCGATATTACAAATAAAATAAAATTTTATAGGTAGATCAGAATATAATATATATAACATACTTGATATATATCATGATTGTGTATTATCGTTAATTCATAAAATAATTGTAAATATATGTGTGTATGTAAATTGAAATTTATGTGTGTTTAATAAAAAAAGGTATAATTTGAAATATTGATTGTTAATAAGTGTATTATTACCTAAACATGTCAAATTTCAGCTAAACCAAAAACGACGTAATTGCATCATATAAATTTGAAACACAGATTTATATACGCTTCTTGCAAGCGTCGTAATATTCATTTAAACACGATTGATTTAAAACCATTTAATTTTCAATTATAATGTTACACAATTACATTAATCAAATTACAATGTATCTATCTCTACGTTTACTTATGAATAAAATGCGAAATAAAAGTTTTTTATTATTTTTCCGAATATAATGGTACGGCTGAAGAATCATGTGATGTAAGCTTCGGAAGAGATATATACGCTTCGGTTTAGTAATTAATGCTATTATATAATAGTTGTAGGCTTAATAAACAAAATGTAACTCCAATAATTCGTCGAATATCGTCTTTTCTTTTTTTTTCGGCAGAAGAGCAATGATTTGGGGCAATTGATGAAAAAACATATTGCAAATGCATCGGAAAACTAATTAATGATATAATATACTAATTCTAGCCTTTGTTAACCTTGTGTAAACAATATTTCGCTAAATAACATCTCCGTTTTGCTTTTTCTGTTCAATTTTAGCTAGACCACCTATGCAAATAAGATGAAGATATATTTTATACTCTTATACAGAACAACATAATGTTTAAAATCACTTATTATTACAACTAATATAATAATGTATAAGTAAAAATATTGATATACGTACATGAAATAAAGAAATAAATAGATTTTCAAAATAGATCAATATATATTTGACATTTCTATGTTATTAGATTATTGAAATTTTGTCTTTCTGAGGTGGTGAGATATACATATTGAGATACATATTGTACATTTATAACGTTTCTCTTCTCTGTGTATACGAATATGTCTGTTTAATATTATTTGAGATGCGAAACATTGTTTTATAAATTTATAAGCTTCTGATTTAACTGTACAGAGCAGCGCAGATTGTACAAATACCATTCGGCGGCAATTTGATCCTGCAATCTACCTAAAATAAGGAAAGTAAAAGATTCAGATACAATAATGTATGTATTACAATCAAAACAAATAATTTCTATTTTCAATACTATTTTCTACCAAATAATGCACAGCTTGTAACAAAGCTGTCAAGCTGTTCAGTTGGCCAGACAAATAATGTGTAATATTTCTAGTTTAAGAAGAAGAAGAATAAATAGCAAGAAATAATAAATTTAAATCATTTGTACATAATTGACAATGTTGCATAAAGCTATTCAAGACATTATTCTACATAACATTTAAATTTAGTTTAAAAATAATAATTATATAAAAACGTGACAAATTGTATTTATAGTAATTCATCATAATTATTTAGTTGACAGTCCTGTAGGTAAAGTCAATAAGTATTGAATGAAGTAGATTTCTTAGCAAGTGTGTGATTGGTTGCGTTAGCAGTTAATTCATTCAACTGTATTGACCTCAGCTATTTATTCTTCTTCTTCTTCTTCTTCTTCTTCTTCTTCTTCTAGTAACATTATACAAAATTTGTCTGGCCAACTGGATTTGTCAACCACTGTCAAATAAAATATTTTTATGTTTTATTTATTTTAAGAAGCTTTTTAAGTAGAAAATTTAATTTTAATCATGAATAGATTCATGCAACACATTGTCAATTATGTAGAATTGATAAAAATATATTGTTTACAATACTTAATCAGGATTTAGAATGGTAACCGGTTCGTAGATAAATTGGAAGCAATTATGCCAGAAATCGTAAAAGTGAACTTATTTTATTTTGATTGTAATATACATTATTGTTTCTGATTCTTATACTTTTCTTATTTTAGGTAGATTGCAAGATCAAATTACCGAATGGTATTTGTTGAATGATGCTTGTAAATTTATAAAACAATGTATCGCTCTTTGTAAAGTATATTAAAACAACTGATTTAAATGAAGAACTTTGTCGTCGATTATGTGATGGTCGTGATAATATATCACATTTACTTTAACTACAAGAGATTCGGATAATGTATTCGGTTATCATACAAATTGGAAACCATTGCGGATCGGAAATTGTAAGTCAAATACTAGCTTTAACCAACTCCACGAAATAAATTATTAAATTATGTGTATGCTAAAAATTAGAACTGACAAGTAGTTGTTTCTGGTTAATTTTTATCGTTTACAGCGTTCACCTGCCACTCACACTGCATTGTGTCATAGTAGAATCTTTCTTTAGATATAAGTATTATATTATTACCATATTATTATTATTATAACATTTCATATTATAAGTATTCTAATAAAGACAATTAAAATACATAGTTGTTGTGCATCAGTTGTATCCCATACACAACAGAAGCCTAATTATTAGGTATGTGTGTGTCGCAGCAAATTCTAGGAATGACATTATTTCTTATTGTGTTTTAATATTATAATATATACATATACATTATTGTTTTAGGTTGAATACAAAGTTAGTAATTGGAATTTTCAAAATAATTAATCTCACGCAGCATTCTTTTCTCAATTTTATGTTTTATTATGACATCAAGATTATATGTCTGTTTTTCACAAGGGGTTATGACAGTGTTTTTTTGTTTACAAGATTATGAAGTTTCGAACAAGAGATTATGTCTGTTTTTTTACAAGATTATGAAGCTGTTTTTTTTATACAAGGTTAGTTGATCGAAATATCAAAAACTATATGGAAATATAATGTGAACAGAGAAATCTGATTATGACATCATTAATATTGTATTTCATCTCATTTTACTATGTGACGTTGCCACCTTGCAATATTTTATTTACTGGCTTTGGCGTCTGTCTGTCTGCCTGACTGGACTCCTGTCAAAACAAGTTTAACTGTTTCAAAAAGTAAGTAACGTTTAATATTTAATACAAATTTACATTATTAATTATATGTAATATATTTTTGTTATAAAACTTGCATCGTGTTACAAACGGAAATTCTATACGAACGTGTTTATTTGACACACACCATAATTACACACTTAACATTAACAATGAATGTATTAATTGCATATATAATATTTGATTCTACGTCTGTTCTTTATTTATTCCACACTAGATCGATGATCGCAGCAGATATAGTTCGTTTTATAGAAAAACCTGACTGACTGACTGACTGATTTCATGACGCAAATAATCTCTTTTGTTCTCCGATTTCCAGATCGAGAAAACTTGGCCGCCGGTCACGGAGGAATCGTATAAGCAAAAGCGTCAGACGCGGAAGGAAGGAAACAATTGTGTTCAAGTATATATAATTTAAGAATCGTTGACGAGATTCTATGGGCAGACATTAGAAAATCAATTGAATTTCAAAGAAAATCATCCGATCAGAACTAACACAACCAAAGACGGGGAAGTTAATGACAGAAGGAATGTTTGATTAAGGTATGCGCATCAGCCATTTTGTAATGAAATTGATTTTGTATTTATTTTAATTAAAATCATGTTAAATCACAACCTTGGTTAAAATAATCTAAAATTCTTACAAAATTGCATTTATAATTTTATTTAAAATCATGTTAAATCACAACCTTGCTTAAAATCATCTAAAATTCTTACAAAATTGCATTTATAATTTTATTTAAAATCATATTAAATCACAACCTTGGTTAAAATAATCTAAAATTCTTACAAAATTGCATTTATAATTTTATTTAAAATCATGTTAAATCACAACCTTGGTTAAAATAATCTAAAATTCTTACAAAATTGCATATATAATTTTATTGAAAATTTAACCTTGTAAAAAACAAACATATTGTACGTGTTACAGCGTGCGTACTCACCCCTTACCCCTCACCCTTCTTGCAGTCACATTCTCAGACGGACCGTCTCAGCCAATAGGACGTACTACAACATATCCAAAAATCAACCCCCCCCCCCACACCCCCCCAACCTTGGTTAAAATAATCTAAAATTCTTTTACAGAAACATTCACTACTATACATCAACGTAGGCACCGATTTTAAAATACAAGTAATAAATACGAGATACATTCACTACCATACATCAACGTAGGCACCGATTTTAAAATACAAGTAATAAATATAAAGTTGAAAATCTTTAATCGCAAATATCTCGAAAACGGCTGGGAATTTCGCAAAAATAAGCAAAATTTGAACCCCCCTAACTGACCAACACCCCTGTAACCAACACCCCTGTAACCAGATACGTACTACAACATATCCAAAAATCAACCCCCTTCTCCCCCCCCCCCGACACCTCCTTATTAATTAAGCTTAACATTTTAACGAAATTTTTTCGAGTGGCGGCATCTCTTAGACAAACGTAATATTCTTAGCAAAAAACATTTCAGTAGCTGCTACTCAAATGTTTCCCTGCTGAAAATGCTGCTTTTACCTCATAGATGGCGCCACTAAAAAAATTTAAATAGAAATAGACTAATGTATCATCAAATATAAATATAATATAATCAATCATGTCAATTAAAATATACATAATAATAATATAAAATAAAATAATATATAATAATAAAATAATATATAATAATAATAAATATTAAAAAAAATATATATGTACACCATTTTATTATTCATATCAAGTGCACGATTATATATTATAGGTAGGAGATGAGAATTTTTTTTTTAACAGCTGTTGTCTATGTAACATATCTTGTCAAATCATATGCAATTCGCTTTGAGGTAATGTTTCATATTATATAACAACATAATCACAAGAAACATCAATTTGCGCGGAACGAACGCGAGCAGAACTTGAATCTCAACAAATCGACATTACAAATAAAATAAAATTTTATAGGTAAATCAGAATATAATATATAACATACTTGATGATATATCATGATTGTATTATCGTTAATTCATAAAATAATTGTAAATATATGTGTGTATGTAAATAAATTTATGTGTGTTTAATAAAAAAAAGGAATAATTTGATATATTGATTGTTAATAAGTGTATTATTATTATATAACCCCTAACCTAAACATGTCAAATTTCAGCTAAACGACATACAACGTAATTGCATCATATAAATTTGAAACACAGATTTATATACGCTTCTTGCAAGCGTCGTAATATTCTCATTTAAGGGGGGTTATTTATGTTATTTAAATTTTTAGATAGAAGAAAAAGATGAATTACCAACAAATATTTGCTCCGAATGTATTAATCAAGCTAATCTCAGGCATACAAATTTAGGTTATTACTTATGTGAACACAATCCGGCGATAACTTATTGCGCGGAAGGAAGAATGTTATTAAACAAGAAATTGTGTTTGCGTTACGTTATTTTATGACAAGATTATAAATGTCTGTTTTTCACACAAGGGGTTATGACAGTGTTTTGTTTTACAAGATTATGAAGTTTCGAACAAGAGATTATGTCTGTTTTTTTTACAAGATTATGACTATGTTTTTTATACAAGGTTAGTTGATCGGTTAGTTTTATACAAGGTTATGACTGTTTTATACAAGATTATGACTGTTTTTTTACAAGATTATGTTTGTTTTTCACAAGATTATGACTGTTTTTAACAAGGTTATGACTGTTTTTTAAAAGATTATTAAGATTTTTACAAGGTTATAACTGTTTTTTACAAAATTTTGATTGTTTTTTTACAAGGTTATGTCTGTTTTTCACAATATTAAGCTAGAAATGCCCTGTAAAAAACAGACATAATCTTGTGAAAAACAGACATAATCTTGTGAAAAACAGACATAACCTTGTAAAAAACAGTTATAACCTTGTAAAAAACAGTCATAACCTTGTTAAAAACAGTCATAATGGCCATTTCTAGACAACAAATTACTTAAATAATCACAAATTTATACATTACCTGCTCTAAACGTGCCCCATTAATTATTTCTACATTAATAACCAGCATGACCTCTCCTTTCAATTTCCCGTTGTAAATAGCCATTTCTAGACAACAAATTACTTAAATAAACACAAATTTATACATTACCTGCTCTAAACGTGCCCCATCAATTATTTATACATTAATAACCAGACACACACACACACACACACAAACACACACACACACACACACACACACACACACACACACACACACACACACACACACACACACACACACACACACACACACACACACACAATACAGCAACATCTGTGGCAACCAATTTTTGTATACATACTGTATGTATAAATAACCAATTTTTGTATACATACTGTATGTATAAATAACCAATTGCGTATACATACTGTATGTATAAATAACCAATTTTTGTATACATACTGTATGTATAAATAACCAATTGCGTATACATACTGTATGTATAAATAACTAATTTTTGTATATATACTGTATGTATAAATAACCAATTTTTGTATACATACTGTATGTATAAATAACCAATTGCGTATACATACTGTATGTATAAATAACCAATTGCGTATACATACTGTATGTATAAATAACCAACACACACAAACAAACACACACACACACACACACACACACACAAACAAACACACAAACACACAAACACACACACACAAACACAAACACACACACACACACACACACACACACAATACAGCAACATCTGTGGCAAGCTATTGTAAATTTATATGAAATAAATACATTTTTTGTATATTATACATATTTGTATTTGAATGTTATATTTATTTTTATAATTTATATATTATTTTTATTATTTATATATATTTATTTAAATTTTATAAATTGTAGAAATTAGTTTTATTCATTTATTCAAATATACCTAAAATATCTGGAATCTAAAATCAAATATGTTTTAATATAATTATTATTATTATTATTTTGTGTTATATATTATATAGATAAAACGCAGCATGTCAAAAGTAGGATGTGGGAAAAACGAACGCACCAACAATTTCGACACACACGCAGTCATGGTGGCTGGCGTCTGCTGTAATAATTTGTCTATATAACTAGGTTTTACTGTACTAAATGGATGAATTAGTTGTGTTTGAGTAATAATGTCAAATATTTACATACACACACACACATGAATTAAATAAATATGTCGCGTGGTAGTGATATTTTTATTTGTGACATTTGTAAATTTGACAGTTTTTGAAGTTCTTTTGTTTTGCTGTCTTTTAAGTGCGTATTATTACAATTAACATAATGTATATAACAAAATATATACGTATATGTATATGAGTGTTTGAAATAAATAAATACTATATTTTTTACGGTTTTTTGTCTGTATTTCTGTACATCTCTTTCCTAGATATTCATCATAGGTCATCGAACGAACGTTATATTGAGAAAATTATAATATATGTTGCTTGTATATTATACTAGAAAATCATAGAAATATCGTATTTTTATTGGTAAATAAATATATAATATAAATAAACATAAGTTAGCTTTGAAAAAAAGAAAAATTTAATGATATATATCAAAAATTAAAGGTATGTATTGAAACTCTTTTAATAGATTATGAATTTTGTGTGTGTCGTGTCAAATTGTGCGGTGATATTGAAAATAAAGTTTTAAATTACTTATTCTAATAATTATTGATAATTTATATATTAAAAAGAAAAAAAAAAAAAGGAAATTTCGATTCATGGCAAGGATTGAACCGCAGACCTATAGGTCCTGGGTCCAGCACCTTACCACTCGGCCACACAGTACTACACTATACTCTATATAATATATAATATATAAAGACTCTACTTTTTTATTTATATAATATATAACCTATCTCGCTAATATACGATATATTTGTATATATTAAATTTTAATCTGATTAAAATAACATATGTAAATAGTTTCAAGAAGATATCTATATTTATTTATATATTTAAAAAAAAAAAAAATTAAAAAATAAATTCGATCGAAGCAAGATTCGATCGTAGGACCTGTGGCACCAGAAGCTGACATCTTACCACGCTGCTATATAAGCTATTGATAAATACGTTGTTTATAGTATATATAATACACCAAATATACAATACAAATATATTTTGTTATAATTATTAAATAAAAAAGATATGTAATTTGATTTATAAATTTACAATATACAGAAACATAATAATATTGTAATTTGTTATATTCGAAAATCCATCTAGAAGAAAATAACTTTTAAAATCATATGTGTATCCTGATCGATGTAAATTTGACAAAAGAACTTTCGACGGTAATACACCTATACTTATAGGCATTTTAACTCAAGTTTTAGTTGGAGAAGTGGAAGGGGAACTATTTCAACCAATAGCAGAACGCAAGAGATAGAATGAAAAATTTACTGTTTTTATTGTAAATTTACATACACATGTACATAATATACTAATTTGATATATTCCAAAATTCATCTACAAAATAAACAAGCTAATTAAAAAATATATACCTATATATAAATATAAATAAACACAATTTAATATGTTTCTTCTCTAGGTAATAATAATAATAATAATATACGATATATTTGTATATATTATATTTTAATCTGATTAAAATAACATATGTAAATAGTTTCAAGAAGATATCTATATTTATTTATATATTTAAAAAAAAAAAATTAAAAAATAAATTCGATCGAAGCAAGATTCGATCGTAGGACCTGTGGCACCAGAAGCTGACATCTTACCACGCTGCTATATAAGCTATTGATTAATACGTTGTTTATAGTATATATATATATATATATAATACACCAAATATACAATACAAATATATTTTGTTATAATTATTAAATAAAAAAGATATGTAATTTGATTTATAAATTTACAATATACAGAAACATAATAATATTGTAATTTGTTATATTCGAAAATCCATCTAGAAAAAAATAACTTTTAAAATCATATGTGTATCCTGACCGATGTAAATTTGACAAAAGAACTTTCGACGGTAATACACCTATACTTATAGGCATTTTAACTTGAGTTTTGGTTGGACTAGTGGAGGGGAAACTATTTCAACCAATAGCAAAATGGCTAGAGATTGGTTGCATTACCTTAGCTTTTCGTCTCCCTTTCCTTATTATAATAACAAATTTATTGTTTTTATAATAAAATTTACATACACGGTGCATTTACATGCACCAAATATACAGTACGCATATATATTTTGTTATAATTATTAAATAAAAAAGATATGTAATTTGATTTGTAAATTTACAATACAAAGAAACATAATATTATAGTAATTTGTTATATTCGAAAATCCATCTAGAAAAAAAAAAAAAACTTTTAAAATCATATGTGTATCCTTATCGATGTAAATTTGACAAAAGAACTTTCGACGGTAATACACCTATACTTATAGGCATTTTAACTTGAGTTTTGGTTGGACTAGTGGAGGGGAAACTATTTCAACCAATAGCAAAATGGCTAGAGATTGGTTGCATTACCTTAGCTTTTCGTCTCCTTTTCCTTATTATAATAACAAATTTATTGTTTTTATAATAAAATTTACATACACGATAATTTACATGCACCAAATATACAGTACGCATATATATTTTGTTATAATTATTAAATAAAAAAGATATGTAATTTAATTTGTAAATTTACAATAGACAGAAACATAATAATATAGTGAATTTGTTATATTCGAAAATCCATCTAGAAAAAAAAAAAAACTTTTAAAATCATATGTGTATCCTTATCGATGTAAATTTGACAAAAGAACTTTCGACGGTAATACACCTATACTTATAGGCATTTTAACTTGAGTTTTGGTTGGACTAGTGGAGGGGAAACTATTTCAACCAATAGCAAGATGGCTAGAGATTGGTTGCATTACCTTAGCTTTTCGTCTCCTTTTCCTTATTATAATAACAAATTTATTGTTTTTATAATAAAATTTACATACACGATAATTTACATGCACCAAATATACAGTACGCATATATATTTTGTTATAATTATTAAATAAAAAAGATATGTAATTTGATTTGTAAATTTACAATACAAAGAAACATAATATTATAGTAATTTGTTATATTCGAAAATCCATCTAGAAAAAAAAAAAAAATTTTAAAATCATATGTGTATCCTGATCGATGTAAATTTGACAAAAGAACTTTCGACGGTAATACACCTATACTTATAGGCATTTTAACTTAAGTTTTGGTTGGACTAGTGGAGGGGAAACTATTTCAACCAATAGCAAAATGGCTAGAGATTGGTTGCATTACCTTAGCTTTTCGTCTCCTTTTCCTTATTATAATAAATTATTAATTATTAATTATTAATTATTATTATTTTATTTATTAATTACATACCATGTTTAATTAAATTTTAAATATTGTACATATTATTATAGATGAATAGTGAAAATAGATAATATATCATGTCATCTATGAGGCAAATGCAGCATTTTTAGCAGAGAAACATTTGAGTAGCAGCTAGTATCGCCATCTATGAGTCAAATGCAGCATTTTTAGCAGGGAAACATTTGAGTAGCAGCTAGTATCGCCATCTATGAGTCAAATGCAGCATTTTTAGCAGGGAAACATTTGAGTAGCAGCTAGTATCGCCATCTATGAGTCAAATGCAGCATTTTTAGCAGGGAAACATTTGAGTAGCAATTAGTGGCGCCATCTATGAGGCAAATGCAGCATTTTTAGCAGGGAAGCATTTGAGTAGCAATTAGTGGCGCCATCTATGAGGCAAATGCAGCATTTTTAGCAGGGAAACATTTGAGTAGGTTAGGTTAGGTTAGGTTAGGTTAGCTTAGGTTAGGTTAGGTTAGGTTAGGTTAGCTTAGGTTAGGTTAGGTTAGGTTAGGTTAGGTCAGGTTAGGTTAGGTTAGGTTAGGTTAAGTTAGGTTAGGTTAGGTTAGGTCAGGTAATGTTAGGTTAGGTTAGGTTAGGTTAGGTTAGGTTAGGTTAGGTTAAGTTAGGTTAGGTTAGGTTAGGTCAGGTTAGGTTAGGTTAGGTTAAGTTAGGTTAGGTTAGGTTAGGTCAGGTTAGGTTAGGTTAGGTCAGGTTAGGTTAGGTTAAGTTAGGTTAGGTTAGGTTAAGGTACACACACACACACACACGGACAAACACACACACTCACACGGACAAACACACACACACACACACACACACGGACAAACACACACGGACAAACACACACACACGGACAAACACACACACACACACGGACAAACACACAAACACACACACACACACACACACGGACAAACACGCTTACACACACAAACACACACACGGACAAACACACACACACTCAGAGACACACACACACACACACACGGACAAACACACACGGACAAACACACACACACACGGACACACACGCAAACACACACACACACACACACACACACACACACACGGACAAACACACACGGACAAACACACACACACGGACAAACACACACACACACACACGGACAAACACACAAACACACACACACACACACAAGGACAAACACGCTAACACACACAAACACACACACGGACAAACACACACACACACAGAGACACACACACACACACACAGACACACACACACACACAGACACACACACACACACACACACACACACACACACACAAAATTATATATATATTTATATACATATATATATATATATATATACCATTTATATACCATATATATATATATATATATATATATATATATAACCATTTTGACCAATACCAAAAAATGCAAGATTTTACCCTTTTGCCCCCTTTTCCTTTTACATTTAGCTCCCTTCCCACCACCACCGGCAATATGATAAGGATCGGATGAAATAATTTTTGAACATTGAATTAAAATAAGATACACACAGCTTCTTAATATCATACATTTAAGTACAGTATTCTATATGTAATATATCACATGTGTCAATTCAAATATACATTGCAAAACAAAATCATACATGTTACCAGTACGAACGCATTTTGACAAAAGACTTACCGTTTGCTATACTACCAGTATACATATCTTTGTATAAAAAATTTGTAGTTTTTATTCATTAAGTATCAAAAAAAGGACACATCTTCAGCTATTAAATACATTATTAGTATATTAATACACTATTACAATATGATACACACAGCTGCTGTTCAAAATCATACATGTTTACTGTACAAGTAAATTTGGGCAAAGACTTACCATTGCATATAGTACCAGTATATATACCAATGACCAAAAAATTTCTAGTTTTTATACTTAAGTATCAAAAATAGGACACATTTATGTATACAGATTAACATTTGTAGTAATGTAGATGATACAGACAGCTGCAGTTATTCAAAATCATACATGTTAACTCTACGAACGCATTTTGACAAAAGACTTACCGTTTGCTATAGTACCAGTATATATATCTTTGTACAAAAAATTTCTAGTTTTTATACTTTAACTATCAAAAAAAGGACACGAAGGTGGAGTTGACAGGTTTAAGTACTGAACCTGGGGGTGGAGTTACTTCATATAAATATGCGAAGAAAGTTTGTGACAGAAATCAGACACGACACGACACGACAGCGACACAGCAAGCAGACACACAAAAGTGTGGGAGATGAAGATGAAGACACGACTTCGTTAAGAAGTTTTGTTTGCGAAATCTGCAATAAATCCTATAGAAGTAGTCTAGCTTTAAAACAACATATGTGGACACACAAACATAATCAGTGCTACAAATGTGGTGTATGCGAGAAATATTTTACAGCAAAAGGTAGTTTAAAAACACATATTCGCCTACATACTTTGGATAAGCCTTTCCAATGTAAAATCTGCGGTAAGAGTTTTACGCAAAATGGCAATCTGAAAATGCATATACGTACTCATACGAACGAACGTCCTTTCCGATGCAAAACATGTAGTAAGAGTTTTGCGAGAAATGGCGATTTAATACAGCACCGTCGTATTCATTCCAATGATAAACCTTGTAAATGTAACCGATGTGATAAGGCGTTTGCACGAAATCGTGATTTAATCAGACACATACGAACGCATACGAATGAGAGACCATTTGTCTGCGATGTATGCGAGAGAGCGTTCTCGAGAAACGATAAATTAAAGAATCATATTCGTACGGTGCATGGTTGTTAATTAAAACTGTGTGATTAGTAAAAAGTTCGTATTCGTAGTTCATTTTAGAGGTACTTTTAGATAAAAGTGTGTATTATGATATGTAAGTAATAACTCTTGGTTTTTTTGTTTCAAAAATAATTATTTTGGTGTTTTAAAGTAGTCACCAAAATAAATATTTTTGAAACAAAGAACCAAGTAGTTATTACTTATATAATCATAATGAATTTAAAGTTTCAACAAGTAGGAACAGATATCATAGGAGAAAGTGTGTATATTTTAAAGTACACTCTAAAAAATATTATATAATAATACTGTTTTCAGCATTATTTATATTTTAAAATATTAAGTGTAATAAAAAGTATTTAATTTATAAAAATAGTATATATTTGATACATAATAAAAGCAAGAATTAATATAGAAATCTTGACTACTTTTAACTAAAAGTGCTCTGAAAAAGGGGTATGAATACGGGACGATAAGTTTTTTATGATTAACACAATTAGATTATGGCATATAAGTCAATGCAGTTTGTACAAAAAGTAACGTCTTCTGATAAGTTTTAGACAGTAATTTGAACTACAAATTTGAAATATACCACAGAATAATTCATTTGTAAGAAGTGTACTAAAGTTAGTTTTATTTTTAAAATGGCACTTCTGTGTATTCTTGTAGTTTTTGGATGTTCTATTAAATTACAAATTAAACTGTGAAAAACGCATGTTCCTAAGTTTATTCGTCCAAAAATTACAGACCAAAAAAAGAAAGAAGCAAAATATTGTAAAAAAAAAAACAAAAAATACTCTATAATAAAATAAAATGACTTTAGGTTCTAGTTCTGTATTAATATTAATTAATAATTGTCGTTTCGACGAACTCAACGTACGTAGTAAATAAACAAAACATGGAAATAAGTTACTAGGTAATAAAATAAGTAATTAGATCATGAAATTTATAAATTTTGTAATTAAAGAAATCCAAATTTTATTTAAATGTAGTTACTAGTCACATTGATTAATATTATCTTTTTCATTATATATTGTTTCTCTTATCAATCTGCTGTTAATATTGATTGGTAAAAGAAGCAACAGAAATTTGGCATTTTTTCATTAAAAATTTATAAATTTTATGATCTAGTTACTTGTATTTTGTTACCTAGTAACTTATTTCTATGTTCTGTTTATTTAGTATAAATATCATTTGTATCTTTTTTCCTGATGAAGACACACGTTGAGTTCGTCGAAACGTCAATTATTAATAAAGAACTAGAACCTAAAGCCGTTTTATTTTAATGTAAGAGTTCTAAAAGATTTTTATTTTGTTATATTCTATATTCTTAAAATTTTTACAAAAATATATCAGAAATACGAGTATTAAAATAATTACTATTTTCAATATTAATGATAAGTAGTATTAATTGACTTTTTTTTATAAGCTATGTCTCCAAAAAATGTCAAAAACGCTTAAAACATTCGTAAAATATTTCCAAAAATATTGGTTAACCAATTCTATCCTCTGGTTTAAATTTATTTTAGTAGAATGTAAAATTTATCTTAGATATAAATTATTTCTTTGTTCATGAATTTACATTATATATTTTGAAAAACAAAAAAAAAACTAAGTATATTTAAATTATGATTGTAATAGAGTATTAAATTATAGATATTTAATTAATATAATATGATAAATAATAATGTTTTGTCACAATTTTTCAAATATGAAAGAGGTTGTAAATTTTGTACATTTTCTATATATTTATATAAATGTGTGTGTGTGTGTGTCTGTGTGTGTGTGCACTGATTTTACAGAAAATGCACAAAATACCAGTATTAGTCATGTAATTTATTTACCAAAAAAAAATGTATTAAATACAAAAATATAAGATTATTTTTCAAGAGAATAAAGTACTTGTTTCTATATTTATTCTTATCTTTTGCATGAAAAAGTGTAGTTTTTGAAATAAAAATTCTATATATTTTTAATTTCTGATTGTCGATAAAGTTAAATAATAAGCCGAAATGTATATTTGACGTTGCTAATAATATTTTAATTTGTAGTATCAAATTATAAGTTATTTTTTTGTAGAATATATAAAATGTCAGTGTTCAAATGTACATATTGAAATTAATCTTAAAACTTAATCTTAAAACTTTTTTATTTTCATATAGATTCTTTACTATATAATAAAATTTAATTTAAAGTAATAATAATAATTATAATATTAATAATTATGTTATTTATAATTTCAATTTTTGGCTTCACTATTATTAATCCTATTTACATTTTGTATAGTTAAATTCGCATAAAAAGAAAATTCCAATTTGTAACTTTTTTTTCTAATTCGTTTAATTGTTTAATATTGTATAACAGAGAGATTGTATCATAATAGTAAATAGTTTATGAAATTATAAAATATAAGAGGTAAGCAAATAAGATACTGTTTCACATTATTTAGATAATTAGAAATTAAATATCAATATGCAACGTTCTGATAATTGGAATTTTCTTCTTACGTAAGTTTGATTGTAACTTATGTAAATACAATAAAATTTTATTTAATGACATTAATAATTTTAATATATATTATATTTTAAAATACAAAAGGTTATAGTACAAAAATATCAGATGAATTTAGAGACAATTTTAAACATCATAATATAACGTAAATCTTGGTCCATTATAAGTCTTTTTCTTTGCTGAATAGACAAAAATTATGAAAGTTAGCTTCTGAGGTTCTGATATTCTGAATTTACAATCACAAAATCTCCTAGTTATCAAGAAGATTCTCAAAAATCCATCAAGCCGTAAGATCAAAGCTTATATTTATCCAATACATTGTATAGTTTTTACTCAGTTTATTGATATTTTTCAATAAAAGCTAAAAAAATTCTTTAGTCCACGATATATTTTAGCTACATAACTACAAATTAATAGTTTTGCAAAGATGCAAATGTCAAATGAACTGTAACTCTAATCTAAAGTTCACTCCGGTTTTCACAGAGAACCACAAGGGTGTATATACTTTTTTCGACCTAAAAAAATCGATCAAATTTATGAATTTTTTTCAGCGAAACTATAAAAGATATCAAAATGCGGTTTTTTGGGGGTGAAAGAATAGATTTTGAACTTCTTTCACAAATTTTTATTTTTACTTTTGTTAGAAATCGTCCGAGTTCCGAACCCAACAATGATAATCCTTAACCTGTTCATCTGAAACAATAATCAAAAGGCACCGAAGTATATACATGGTTTTTGACCGATTTGTTTCCACAAATATTCCAAAAATGGCCCCTGATTTAATCGGCATCTTCAAGATGATTATTAGAAATATGCGATTTTAAACAATCCTTTCTCGAGAAAGCCTCGTTACACATTTTGCATTTATGTGGCTTTTCGTTTGTATGTATACGCATATGTCTTTTTAGAACTCCACTCCGCGAATAATTCTTATTACAGATTTTGCATTTGTATAATTTTTCTTTCGTATGCGACAGCATATGAATTGTCAAATCTCCATTTCGGATAAAAGCTCTATCACATACCTTACATTTGTATCGTTTTTCATTTGTGTGAATACGCAAATGTTGCTTCAAATGTTGCTTCAAATGAAAAGCTTTCTCACATATTATGCATTGAAACTTCTCGTTTACATCTGTATGTCTACGAATATGTCTCCTTAAATCTCCACTTTGACTATAAGACTTATTGCATTTTGTGCACTTGTAAAGTTTTTTATTCGAGTGAGCAGAAATATGCCGGTTTAAATGTGTTTTAGTAGTAAAAACTTTATCACATGTATTACATTTGATGTCTGTGTGGAAATGCGCTTTTAATTCTTTAGAAGAATTAAAAGTGCTTTTACTAATTTCAGAACTTTCCTGATGAACGTCACTTATTGTTTTATCGGCACTTATATTATTTTTAAGTTCATTAAAATTATTTCTAATTTCTTCAAAAAGACATTCTAAGCCTAGATTATTCTCATCTTTAACAATTTTAGTATCTTCGAAATTAAAATCATTATCAACACTTTCTTCAAAAACAAAATCAATTTCTTTTTCTTCTTTTAAGAAATGTACATCATCTTTACAATTTATTGCTTCATTTTTTGAAACAATATTTTCTTTCAGTTTCATATCATTCTCTTCTGTTCTTTGTTTTTCAACTTCCTCATTTTGTAATTCTTTCTCTTCTTTTAAGAAATACACATCATCTTTACAATTAATTTCTTCATTTTTTATGGCAATATTTTCTTTCAATTTCATATCATTCTCTTCTGTCTTTTGTTTTTCAATTTCTGCATTTTGTAATTGTTGTAAAAATCGTGTAAATTTTTTTTGAGATTTTATACACGTTATTAAAAATGTATAAGCATCATTCAATCGAGAGATGCAGTTTGGACATATATTATTTGGTAATACTCTATTAGTTTTCAGCTAAAAAAATATATTACAATATAAGATTGGTAAGTGTATTATAACAGAATCTTAAGAATTACGTAACTTAAATATGATAATAGAATATATGTACTTTTATTTAGTTTATTTTCGAAAATGTCAAATCACAATTAATATCGTAATCCTGTATAGTTATAGAACGAAAGACAAATTTGTGTAGTAATTATTTTTTAAATAATAATATGAAAAAAAACATACATACACAATCACAACATGTACCTATTTACAGTAAAATGTTTATACTTACAATTCCCGGAGCGATTGAATTTAATTTGGTTAAGTAACTTATGTTATCTTTATCAAAATTTTTTAAAGTTGACGATACGTTGCTATAATTAGTACATAAGCGACACAGTTTTATTAAAAAATACATGTTTTTTAATTATTATTATTATACAAAAAATTAAAACATGTAAATAGAAGTATATTTTTACTTTTAAGAAATATATTGAGGGTTAGGTTTAGCTGTCAACTATTTGTTCGTGGAGCGCTCAAGGACAAATATACTCAGATGTTTTTGACATTTGTAAAATGTTCAAGAGAATATGGATTTTTTATATCCATGAGGCTATGGGCTGCAGTTCAAAAAGCCCTTATAACTAAAAACAAGAAGATGGACTCATATATGAAAAAAAAACAACAACTGATTTTCATTAAAATAATATAATCATTTATTTATCGAAATAAATATACAAGTTTTTTGTTTTTATATTTTATAACCTTCCATTTAGTAACCAAACACCATCCTTTTATTTGTTTTGTGTAATTTGATGTATCAAAACGAAATTATTACAAAAAAATCATTTTAAAAATCAGGTATAAAATATAAATAACTAAAATAATAAATAGGTTTTTTATAGTATAGTGAATAAATTTGTTTCTGAAACAAAAAATAATATATTTTAAACATTTTAAAATCATTTCGGGAAGAGAGAATAATAATAATAATAATAATTAAATTGGAAAATAGTCGACTGGTATAATTTTTAAAACTAATAAGTATAATAGACGGAATTCAGTCACTTAAATATTTTTATTTTTTTCTATGCCAACGTTTCGGCAATCATTATTGCCTTTTTCAGGGCTCTACAATAGATACAATGATTGTATACATACATAAAAATACATTCATATATACATATATAATATTTAGTGTTTAATATTATGTAAATTACTTGCTCAGAAAATTATCCGATTAAATGTATGTTAAATTATCATTTTAATAATAAATTATCACGTACCTAGATAAAAAAACAATCCATATTTGCTATTTTCTGCTTCCCAAATTATTTTACAAAAAAAACCTTATGATAAATGTTTTAGGGCATACTTTTCTGCATGTAAATCAATTACTAAAATTTCTTTTGGAACCTTCCTAACGTCAAGAATTAGGTCTAAAGTTGTTAAGAAATTGACTAGAAAATGGCAGTAGCCGTGAAATTGGAACAAAAAATTAAACAAATACTAATGCACGGCCGACTAATGCCATTTTCAGTCAATTACTTGACAACTTTAGGGCTAATTCCTGACTTTGGGATGGTTCCAAAAAAATTTTGTTGATTGATTTACATGTAAAAAAGTGTTTCCTAAAACATTTATTCCAAAGTTTTTTTTGTAAAATAATTTGGGAAGCAGGAAATCGCATATGTCTGATTTTACATGCTAAATCCCTATGTACGACGGTCCAAGTCAACACACGGTATATATATATATATATATATATATATATATATATATATATATATATATATATATATATATATATGTATATATATAAATGTATTTTTATGTATACATATTTGTTAAATGTTAATCACAACCTTGGTTAAAATAATCTAAAATTCTTACAAAATTGCATTTATAATTTTATTTAAAATCATGTTAAATCACAACCTTGGTTAAAATAATCTAAAATTCTTACAAAATTGCATATATAATTTTATTTAAAATCATGTAAAATCCTAACCTTTGTTAAAATCATCTAAAATTCTTACAAAATTGCATATATAATTTTATTTAAAATCATGTAAAATCCTAACCTTTGTTAAAATCATCTAAAATTCTTACAAAACTAACCTAACCTAACCTAACCTTGGTTAAAATAATCTAAAATTCTTACAAAATTGCATTTATAATTTTATTTAAAATCATGTTAAATCACAACCTTGGTTAAAATAATCTAAAATTCTTACAAAATTGCATTTATAATTTTATTTAAAATCATGTTAAATCACAACCTTGGTTAAAATAATCAAAAATTCTTACAAAATTGCATTTATAATTTGAGTTAGAATCATGTTAAATCACAACCTTGGTTAAAAATAATATAAAATTCTTACAAAATTGCATTTATAATTTTAGTTAGAATCATGTTAAATCACAACCTTGGTTAAAAATAATATAAAATTCTTACAAAATTGCATTTATAATTTTATTTAAAATCATGTTAAATCACAACCTTGGTTAAAATAATCTAAAATTCTTACAAAATTGCATTTATAATTTTATTTAAAATCATGTTAAATCACAACCTTGGTTAAAATAATCTAAAATTCTTACAAAATTGCATTTATAATTTTATTTAAAATCATGTTAAATCACAACCTTGGTTAAAATAATCTAAAATTCTTACAAAATTGCATTTATAATTTTATTTAAAATCATGTTAAATCACAACCTTGGTTAAAATAATCTAAAATTCTTACAAAATTGCATTTATAATTTTATTTAAAATCATGTTAAATCACAACCTTGGTTAAAATAATCTAAAATTCTTACAAAATTGCATTTATAATTTTATTTAAAATCATGTTAAATCACAACCTTGGTTAAAATAATCTAAAATTCTTACAAAATTGCATTTATAATTTTATTTAAAATCATGTTAAATCACAACCTTGGTTAAAATAATCTAAAATTCTTACAAAATTGCATTTATAATTTTATTTAAAATCATGTTAAATCACAACCTTGGTTAAAATAATCTAAAATTCTTACAAAATTGCATTTATAATTTTATTTAAAATCATGTTAAATCACAACCTTGGTTAAAAATAATATAAAATTCTTACAAAATTGCATATATAATTTTATTGAAAATTTAACCTTGTAAAAAACAAACATATTGTACGTGTTACAGCGTGCGTACTCACCCCTTACCCCTCACCCCCCTCTTGCAGTCACATTCTCAGACGGACCGTCTCAGCCAATAGGACGTACTACAACATATCCAAAAATCAACCCACACACACAACCCCCCCCCAACCTTGGTTAAAATAATCTAAAATTCTTACAGAAACATTCACTACTATACATCAACGTAGAGGCACCGATTTTAAAATACAAGTAATAAATACGAGATACATTCACTACCATACATCAACGTAGGCACCGATTTTAAAATACAAGTAATAAATATAAAGTTGAAAATCTTTAATCGCAAATATCTCGAAAACGGCTGGGAATTTCGCAAAAATAAGCAAAATTTGCACCCCCCTAACTGAGCAACAGTCCTGTAACCAGGTACCTACTACAACATATCCAAAAATCAACCCCCCCCCCAACCTTGGTTAAAATAATCTAAAATTCTTACAGGTAAACATTCACTACTATACATCAACGTAGGCACCGATTTTAAAATACAAGTAATAAATACGAGATACATTCACTACCATACATCAACGTAGGCACCGATTTTAAAATACAAGTAATAAATATAAAGTTGAAAATCTTTAATCGCAAATATCTCGAAAACGGCTGGGAATTTCGCAAAAATAAGCAAAATTTGAACCCCCCTAACTGATCAACACCCCTGTAACCAGATACGTACTACAACATATCCAAAAATCAACCCCCTTCCCCCCCCCCCCCCCGACACCTCCTTATTAATTAAGCTTGACATTTTAACGAAATTTTTTTGAGTGGCGGCATCTCTTAGACAAACGTAATATTCTTAGCAAAAAACATTTCAGTAGCTGCTACTCAAATGTTTCCCTGCTGAAAATGCTGCTTTTACCTCATAGATGGCGCCACTAAAAAAAATTAAATAGAAATAGACTAATAGCTGTATTCTTTTTACCTAAAATTTACTGAGATCTCAGCTCACTTCAGATAAACTCAGATCATCTCAGATAATACTTATTCTTTTTATCTTAACTGAGCTACGACAAACTGAGTTGGATACCTTCTCCCCTTACCGATTCTGCTGCACCCGCAAAATAATCTCAAAATGAAGTGAGATACTCAGTTAAGTAGTAGGGGTTAAATTTATATATTTATTGCTGTTTTTAAGGTTAGCCGCGAAAAATGTCATACGAAATTACTTATGAAACAGGTATTGTAATCAATTAATTCAAATTGAATATTCTTTAAATTGTCACTTATGCGTGTTCTCTTGCTAGAGTTTGAATATCTTGTTCTTTTTAAAGCAACTCAACTCACTTCACTTCGTTTCACCTCACTTCACTTGCCAACTGAGCTGAGTTAATCTTTTGGTAAAAAGAATACAGCTAATGTATCATCAAATATAAATAAAATATTATCAATCATGTCAATTAAAATATACATAATATACATAATAATAATATAAAATAAAATAATATATAATAATAAAATAATATAATAAAATAATATATAATAATAATAAATATTAAAAAAAATATATATGTACACAATTTTATTATTCATATCAAGTGCACGATTATATATTATAGGTAGGAGATGAGAATTTTTTTTTTAACAGCTGTTGTCATAATGTGGCTGGCGTCTGCTGTAATAATTTGTCTATATAACTAGGTTTTACTGTACTAAATGGATGAATTAGTTGTGTTTGAGTAATAATGTCAAATATTTACATACACACACACAAATAAATATGTCGCGTGGTAGTGATATTTTTATTTGTGACATTTGTAAATTTGACAGTGTTTGAAGTTCTTTTGTTTTGCTGTCTTTTAAGTGCGTATTATTACAATTAACATAATGTATATAACAAAATATATATGTATATGTATATGAGTGTTTGAAATAAATAAATACTATATTTTTTTACGGTTTTTTGTCTGTATTTCTGTACATTTCTTTCCTAGATATTCACCATAGGTCATCATCGAACGTTATATTGAGAAAATTATAATATATGTTGCTTGTATATTATACTAGAAAATCATAGAAATATCGTATTTTTATTGGTAAATAAATATATAATATAAATAAACATAAGTTAGCTTTGAAAAAAAGAAAAATTTAATGATATATATCAAAAATTAAAGGTATGTATTGAAACTCTTTTAATAGATTATGATTTTTGTGTGTGTCGTGTCAAATTGTGCGGTGATATTGAAAATAAAGTTTTAAATTACTTATTCTAATAATTATTGATAATTTATATATTAAAAAGAAAAAAGATAGAGATATTAAATTCATAATTCCTGTTCTCATACATGCGCTTTCTTTTATTCCTACTACTTGAAAACTTTTGTTCACGCAAGCCACTCTCTCAATCATACCACTCCAACTACTCACTTATATAGAGATATTAAATTCATAAATCCTGTTCTCATACATGCTCTCTTTTATTCCTACTACTTGAAAACTTTTGTTCACGCAAGCCACTCTCTCAATCATACCACTCCAACTACTCATTTATATAGAGATATTAAATTCATAATTCCTCCTTTGATACATGCTCTCTTTTATTCCTACTACTTGAAAACTTTTGTTCACGCAAGCCACTCTCTCAATCATACCACTCCAACTACTCATTTATATAGAGATATTAAATTCATAAATCCTGTTCTCATACATGCTCTCTTTTATTCCTACTACTTGAAAACTTTTGTTCACGCAAGCCACTCTCTCAATCATACCACTCCAACTACTCATTTATATAGAGATATTAAATTCATAATTCCTCCTTTGATACATGCTCTCTTTTATTCCTACTACTTGAAAACTTTTGTTCACGCAAGCCACTCTCTCAATCATACCACTCCAACTACTCATTTATATAGAGATATTAAATTCATAATTCCTCCTTTCATACATGCTCTCTTTTATTCCTACTACTTGGAAACTTTCGCTGGACGCAAGCCACTCTCTCAATCATACCACCACTCCAACTACTCATCGCGACGTGAATTTTTTCAATATTTTACAATTTTATTAAAAAAAATTTTTATAAATTTTTATTTCTTTAGACACACGCGCTATATATATGATTTTTTAAACACATGGTATATGCAGAATATACGATATTTTTAAATAAACTATAGAATTTTTTTAAATTAATTCAATATAATATATTATGTAATTTTTTTAGACACATGGTATATGTATGATTCGTTAAACACATGGTATATATATATAGAATATACAAAATTCTTCATAAAACCAACAATTTTTTCGATAAATTTAATATAATATACATGATAATTCCGCCAGACACTTAGTGTATACGAGTTCTACGTGAAATGTGAGATTTGTTGGCGGAAAGTGAAGGCTTGCTTGCCGATAAAACTTGAAGAGGATTTCACGTCTTCTGTTGTTCCTATATTTTTCATGTTATTTATATTAAAAATGAAACATAGATATACTAAGTGTGCTTCAAATATTATTTATATATAAATTAAGTGTATAATGAATTATGTACACGATGTGTTTGAAAAATTGCATTGTATTTAAATATATACAATGTGTTTTAAGAATTACGCTTATTATATAGAAAGTTTTTTAATTTTTTGATTCTAAATAATTGTATACGCAATGTGGAAAAAAATATATATACAAAATATTTATAGAATTATCTATAATAACTAACCTAACCTAACCTAACCTTGTGAAAAACAGTCATAATCTTGTAAAAAAACAGTCAAAACTTTGTGAAGAACAATCATAACCTTGTGAAAAACAGTCATAACCTTGTGAAAAACAGTCATAACCTTGTAAAAAATAGTAATAACCTTATATAAAACAGTCCTAACCTTGTAAAAAATAGTCATAACCTTGTATAAAACAGTCCTAACCTTGTAAAAAATAGTCATAACCTTGTATAAAACAGTCCTAACCTTGTAAAAAATAGTCATAACCTTGTAAAAAATAGTCATAACCTTGTATAAAACAGTCATAACTTTGTAAAAAATAGTCATACCTTGTCAAAAATAGTCATAACCTTGTATAAAACAGTCATAACCTTGTAAAAAATAATCATAACCTTGTAAAAAATAGTCATAACCTTGTATAAAGCAGTCATAACCTTGTAAAAAATAGTCATAACCTTGTATAAAACAGTCCTAACCTTGTAAAAAATCCCAACCTTGGTTAAAATAATCTAAAATTCTTACAAAATTGCATATATAATCTTATTTAAAATCATGTAAAATCACAACCTTGGTTAAAATAATCTAAAATTCTTACAAAATTGCATATATATAATCTTATTTAAAATCATGTAAAATCCCAACCTTGGTTAAAATAATCTAAAATTCTTACAAAATTGCATATATAATTTTATTGAAAATTTAACCTTGTAAAAAACAAACATATTTGGTACGTGTTACAGCGTGCTTACTCACCCCTTACCCCTCACCACCAGCCCCCTCTTGCAGTCACATTCTTAGACGGACCGTCTCAGCCAATAGGAAGACAGCATTATTTTGCAAGCTGAAACTAGAGTTGGCCAGGTGAATGTTGTGTTAGAAATACCTTCATGTTGTAAATACATATTAATTTTTATAATAATTAAAAACAATTATTTGAAATAACATTTAGATTTCACGTTTTACAATAATATACATATGTAAAATTTTAATAAGTTACATTTTGCTGAATAGCAAATAATTACATTACCAAAATTCATCTGGCCAACTAGATTCTTTTTCGACTGACAGATTTTTATAAGTTAACCTAAAAATGCACTGTTGTCAAATATAATATTTTTATATGTTTCATGAGAAAAATAATTATAATCATGAATAGTTTTAGGCGCAACTTTGTCAATTATGTACAAGTGATAAAAATGTATTATTCACTATACTTTATCTGGATTCAGATGGCAAACATTCCGTAGATAGATTGGAAACAATTATGTCACCAGAAATTGTAAGAATGAAATAATTTGTGTTTTGATTGTAATTAATATACATTATTGTATCTGAATGTTATACTTTTCTTATTTTAGGTAGATTGCAGGATCAAATTGCCGCCGAATGGTATTTGTACAAACTGATGCATGCGTTGTTCGGTTCGGAATGATGCTTATAAATTTATAAAACAATGTTTTGATTCTCAACAAATAATATCAAAAACACCCGATTTAAATGACAAACGTTGTCGATTATGTGTCGATTATTAGACCGAAAAATAGCTAGAACCTAGATCATGTAGCAATTAAGGAAACTACATTTTTCAAATTAAATATGATGCGTTCAGACAGACAGAAAAATATACGCTGCTATTTATTTTTCTTCTTATACCAGAAACATTACACCACACCAGGCATTACACGAAATTCATCTGGTACAATATTTTTACGTTTTATTAATCTATAGCACATTTTCTAACCTGAATATAAATATCAGTATGTATATTTGCTTTTTCTATGATAAATATAATTAATCATATTTTTTTATCTTTATTAGAGTAAAATGGAAGTGCCTAAGGAGGTATTCGAGCTATTGAAGTGCGGAACGAACGAGCAGAACTTGAATCAACAAATCGATATTACAAATAAAATAAAATTTTATAGGTAGATCAGAATATAATATATATATAACATACTTGATATATCATGATTGTATTATCGTTAATTCATAAAATAATTGTAAATAAATTTATCTGTGTTTAATAAAAAAAGGTATAATTTGAAATATTGATTGTTAATAAGTGTATTATTACCTAAACATGTCAAATTTCAGCTAAACCAAAAACGACGTAATTGCATCATATAAATTTGAAACACAGATTTATATACGCTTCTTGCAAGCGTCGTCGTAATATTCTCATTTAAACACGATTGATTTAAAACCATTTAATTTTCAATTATAATGTTACACAATTACACATTAATAAAATTACAATGTATCTATCTCTACGTTTACTTATGAATAAAATGCGAAATAAAAGTTTTTTATTATTTTTTCCGAACATAATGGTGCACGGCTGAAGAATCATGTGATGTAAGCTTCGGAAGAGATATATATGCTTCGGTTTAGTAATTAATGCTATTATATAATAGTTGTAGACTTAATAAACAAAATGTAACTCCAATAATTCGTCGAATATCGTCTTTTCTTTTTTTTTTCCCCAGATGATCATACATTTGGGGCAATTAATAAAAAAACATATTGCAAATGCATCGGAATACTAATTAATGATATAATATACTAATTCTAGCCTTTGTTAACCTTGTGTAAACAATATTTCGCTAAATAACATCTCCGTTTCGCCTCCACTTCTATGTACAATATTCCCGCGAGGAGACCATTCTGCAACAAAGTTGAATTTTATGAACTTTTATACATAACAACATAATGTTTAAAATCGTTTATTATTATTACAACTAATATAATAATGTATAAGTAAAAATATAGATATACGTACATGAAATAAAGAAATAAATAGATTTTCAAAATAGATCAATATATATTTGACATTTCTATGTTATTAGGTTATTGAAATTTTGTCTTTCTGAGGTGGTGAGATATACATATTGAGATATACATATTGTATATTTATAACGTTTCTCTTCACTGTCTATATACGAATATGTCTGGCAAAATTTGATTTACCGGAGAGAAAGTTTTTTTTCACAAATATATGATGAATGACATTGGAATTGTTTTAGATGACTCTGGATAGATTTCATTACGTGTTTCAGTGTTTGTTGATATTGAAATTTTTCCGTTTTAATAAAGTGTATTCCAGAACTAAACTCATTTATTTCGGCGGCCCTAATATAAGTTGTGTTTCATCACATTCGTAATAGAATTCCTGAAATAGTTTTCATTAATAATGTATAAGTAAAAATATATGTTTACGTACATGAAATAAAGAAATAAATAGATTTCCGCAGTAGATCCATATAAATTTGACATTTCTAGGTTAATATATTATTTTTCGCTTTTCTATATTTCCTACAACAAAATACAATTATATATTTTTGTATACGGTACTATTACCTGAAGTTTAACATAACATGACATAACATGTTCATCAATACACAATTTTCGTCCATCTGCTAGCTAACGCGTACGTACCGCGTCCGTACAAAAATTTCTCCGCAATATGACATCCAATTAAATCATTTTGTACTTTCAATTTGGTTTATTTATTGCAATCATATAAATTATTATTGCATCATATAAATTTGAAACACAGATTTATATACTTCTTGCAAGCGTCGTAATATTCTCATTTAAGGGGTTATTTATATCTAGATATTAAATTTTTAAATGCGATATATTTACACTCGGTATTATAAGTAAGTATATTTACATCATAATTTCTATATACAAACGCTTGATCGAAAATATCTGGAATCTAAAATCAAATATGTTTTAATATAAACATGAAACATGAAAGAATTGAAGCTGTTATATATGTACATAAAACGCAGCATGTCAAATGCTGCGTAGATGTTAAAACGAACGCACCAACAGACGCTACTACTGTGATATACAAGATGGCTGAACGTTTTCAATGCGGTACACGTATAAATTGTTTCAGATATAAGTATTATATTATTAACATATTATTATTATTATTATAACATTTCATATTATAAGTATTCTAATAAAGACAATTAAAATACATAGTTGTTGTGCATCAGTTATTCCCATACACAACAGAAGCCTAATTATTAGGTATGTGTGTGTGTCGTCGCAGCAAATTGTAGGAATGAAATTATTTCTTATTGTGTTTTAATATTATAATATATACATATACATTATTGTTTTAGGTTGAATACTAAGTTAGTAATTGGAATTTTCAAAATAATTCATCTCACGCAGCATTCTTTTCTCAATTTTATGTTTTATTATGACATCAAGATTATACCTATATGTCTGTTTTTCACAAGGGGTTATGACAGTGTTTTTTTGTTTACAAGATTATGAAGTTTCGAACAAGAGATTATGTCTGTGTTTTTTTACAAGATTATGACTATGTAAGTAACGTTTAATATTTAATACAAATTTACATTATTAATTATATATGTAATATATTTTTGTTATAAAACTTGCATCGTGTTACAAACGGAAATTCTATACGAACGTGTGTTTATTTGACAAACCATAATTACCAAAGCGAGAGAGAGGTTATATTTGGATGCATATTGATACATAAGTACACTCTTAACATTAACAATGAATGTATTAATTGCATATATAATATTTGATTCTACGTCTCTGCTCTTTATTTATTCCACTAACTAGATCGATGATCGCAGCAGATATAGTTCGTTTTATAGAAAAACCTGACTGACTGATTTCATGACGCAAATAATCTCTTTTGTTCTCCGATTTCCAGATCGAGAAAACTTGGTCGGCCACGGAGGAATCGTAGAAGCAAAAGCGTCAGACGCGGAAGGAAGGAAACAATTGTGTTCAAGTATATGTAATTTAAGAATCGTTGACGAGATTCTATGAGCAGACATTAGAAAATCAATTGAATTTCAAAGAAAATCATCCGATCAGAACTAACACAACCAAAGACGGGGAAGTTAATGACAGAAGGAATGTTTGATTAAGGTATGCGCATCAGCCATTTTGTAATGAAATTGATTTTGTATTTATTTTAATTAAAATCATGTTAAATCACAACCTTGGTTAAAATAATCTAAAATTCTTACAAAATTGCATTTATAATTTTATTTAAAATCATGTTAAATCACAACCTTGGTTAAAATAATCTAAAATTCTTACAAAATTGCATTTATAATTTTATTTAAAATCATGTTAAATCACAACCTTGGTTAAAATAATCTAAAATTCTTACAAAATTGCATTTATAATTTTATTTAAAATCATGTTAAATCACAACCTTGGTTAAAATAATCTAAAATTCTTACAAAATTGCATATATAATTTTATTGAAAATTTAACCTTGTAAAAAACAAACATATTGTACGTGTTACAGCGTGCGTACTCACCCCTTACCCCTCACCCCCCTCTTGCAGTCACATTCTCAGACGGACCGTCTCAGCCAATAGGACGTACTACAACATATCCAAAAATCAACCCACACACACACCCCCCCCCCAACCTTGGTTAAAATAATCTAAAATTCTTACAGAAACATTCACTACTATACATCAACGTAGAGACACCGATTTTAAAATACAAGTAATAAATACGAGATACATTCACTACCATACATCAACGTAGGCACCGATTTTAAAATACAAGTAATAAATATTAAGTTGAAAATCTTTAATCGCAAATATCTCGAAAACGCCTGGGAATTTCGCAAAAATAAGCAAAATTTGCACCCCCCTAACTGAGCAACAGTCCTGTAACCAGGTACGTACTACAACATATCCAAAAATCAACCCCCCCCCCCCAACCTTGGTTAAAATAATCTAAAATTCTTACAGGTAAACATTCACTACTATACATCAACGTAGAGGCACCGATTTTAAAATACAAGTAATAAATACGAGATACATTCACTACCATACATCAACGTAGGCACCGATTTTAAAATACAAGTAATAAATATAAAGTTGAAAATCTTTAATCGCAAATATCTCGAAAACGCCTGGGAATTTCGCAAAAATAAGCAAAATTTGCACCCCCCTAACTGAGCAACAGTCCTGTAACCAGGTACGTACTACAACATATCCAAAAATCAACCCCCCCCCCCAACCTTGGTTAAAATAATCTAAAATTCTTACAGGTAAACATTCACTACTATACATCAACGTAGGCACCGATTTTAAAATACAAGTAATAAATACGAGATACATTCACTACCATACATCAACGTAGGCACCGATTTTAAAATACAAGTAATAAATATAAAGTTGAAAATCTTTAATCGCAAATATCTCGAAAACGCCTGGGAATTTCGCAAAAATAAGCAAAATTTGCACCCCCCTAACTGAGCAACAGTCCTGTAACCAGGTACGTACTACAACATATCCAAAAATCAACCCCCTTCCCCCCCCCCCCCCCCGACACCTCCTTATTAATTAAGCTTGACATTTTAACGAAATTTTTTTGAGTGGCGGCATCTCTTAGACAAACGTAATATTCTTAGCAAAAAACATTTCAGTAGCTGCTACTCAAATGTTTCCCTGCTGAAAATGCTGCTTTTACCTCATAGATGGCGCCACTAAAAAAAATTAAATAGAAATAGACTAATGTATCATCAAATATAAATAAAATATTATCAATCATGTCAATTAAAATATACATAATATACATAATAATAATATAAAATAAAATAATATATAATAATAAAATAATATATAATAATAAAATAATATATAATAATAATAAATATTAAAAAAAATATATATGTACACAATTTTATTATTCATATCAAGTGCACGATTATATATTATAGGTAGGAGATGAGAATTTTTTTTTTAACAGCTGTTGTCATAATGTGGCTGGCGTCTGCTGTAATAATTTGTCTATATAACTAGGTTTTACTGTACTAAATGGATGAATTAGTTGTGTTTGAGTAATAATGTCAAATATTTACATACACACACACAAATAAATATGTCGCGTGGTAGTGATATTTTTATTTGTGACATTTGTAAATTTGACAGTGTTTGAAGTTCTTTTGTTTTGCTGTCTTTTAAGTGCGTATTATTACAATTAACATAATGTATATAACAAAATATATATGTATATGTATATGAGTGTTTGAAATAAATAAATACTATATTTTTTTACGGTTTTTTGTCTGTATTTCTGTACATTTCTTTCCTAGATATTCATCATAGGTCATCATCGAACGTTATATTGAGAAAATTATAATATATGTTGCTTGTATATTATACTAGAAAATCATAGAAATATCGTATTTTTATTGGTAAATAAATATATAATATAAATAAACATAAGTTAGCTTTGAAAAAAAGAAAAATTTAATGATATATATCAAAAATTAAAGGTATGTATTGAAACTCTTTTAATAGATTATGAATTTTGTGTGTGTCGTGTCAAATTGTGCGGTGATATTGAAAATAAAGTTTTAAATTACTTATTCTAATAATTATTGATAATTTATATATTAAAAAGAAAAAAGATAGAGATATTAAATTCATAATTCCTGTTCTCATACATGCGCTTTCTTTTATTCCTACTACTTGAAAACTTTTGTTCACGCAAGCCACTCTCTCAATCATACCACTCCAACTACTCACTTATATAGAGATATTAAATTCATAAATCCTGTTCTCATACATGCTCTCTTTTATTCCTACTACTTGAAAACTTTTGTTCACGCAAGCCACTCTCTCAATCATACCACTCCAACTACTCATTTATATAGAGATATTAAATTCATAATTCCTCCTTTGATACATGCTCTCTTTTATTCCTACTACTTGAAAACTTTTGTTCACGCAAGCCACTCTCTCAATCATACCACTCCAACTACTCATTTATATAGAGATATTAAATTCATAAATCCTGTTCTCATACATGCTCTCTTTTATTCCTACTACTTGAAAACTTTTGTTCACGCAAGCCACTCTCTCAATCATACCACTCCAACTACTCATTTATATAGAGATATTAAATTCATAATTCCTCCTTTCATACATGCTCTCTTTTATTCCTACTACTTGAAAACTTTTGTTCACGCAAGCCACTCTCTCAATCATACCACTCCAACTACTCATTTATATAGAGATATTAAATTCATAATTCCTCCTTTCATACATGCTCTCTTTTATTCCTACTACTTGGAAACTTTCGCTGGACGCAAGCCACTCTCTCAATCATACCACCACTCCAACTACTCATCGCGACGTGAATTTTTTCAATATTTTACAATTTTATTAAAAAAAATTTTTATAAATTTTTATTTCTTTAGACACACGCGCTATATATATGATTTTTTAAACACATGGTATATGCAGAATATACGATATTTTTAAATAAACTATAGAATTTTTTTAAATTAATTCAATATAATATATTATGTAATTTTTTTAGACACATGGTATATGTATGATTCGTTAAACACATGGTATATATATATAGAATATACAAAATTCTTCATAAAACCAACAATTTTTTCGATAAATTTAATATAATATACATGATAATTCCGCCAGACACTTAGTGTATACGAGTTCTACGTGAAATGTGAGATTTGTTGGCGGAAAGTGAAGGCTTGCTTGCCGATAAAACTTGAAGAGGATTTCACGTCTTCTGTTGTTCCTATATTTTTCATGTTATTTATATTAAAAATGAAACATAGATATACTAAGTGTGCTTCAAATATTATTTATATATAAATTAAGTGTATAATGAATTATGTACACGATGTGTTTGAAAAATTGCATTGTATTTAAATATATACAATGTGTTTTAAGAATTACGCTTATTATATAGAAAGTTTTTTAATTTTTTGATTCTAAATAATTGTATACGCAATGTGGAAAAAAATATATATACAAAATATTTATAGAATTATCTATAATAACTAACCTAACCTAACCTAACCTTGTGAAAAACAGTCATAATCTTGTAAAAAAACAGTCAAAACTTTGTGAAGAACAATCATAACCTTGTGAAAAACAGTCATAACCTTGTGAAAAACAGTCATAACCTTGTAAAAAATAGTAATAACCTTATATAAAACAGTCCTAACCTTGTAAAAAATAGTCATAACCTTGTATAAAACAGTCCTAACCTTGTAAAAAATAGTCATAACCTTGTATAAAACAGTCCTAACCTTGTAAAAAATAGTCATAACCTTGTAAAAAATAGTCATAACCTTGTATAAAACAGTCATAACTTTGTAAAAAATAGTCATACCTTGTCAAAAATAGTCATAACCTTGTATAAAACAGTCATAACCTTGTAAAAAATAATCATAACCTTGTAAAAAATAGTCATAACCTTGTATAAAGCAGTCATAACCTTGTAAAAAATAGTCATAACCTTGTATAAAACAGTCCTAACCTTGTAAAAAATCCCAACCTTGGTTAAAATAATCTAAAATTCTTACAAAATTGCATATATATAATCTTATTTAAAATCATGTAAAATCCCAACCTTGGTTAAAATAATCTAAAATTCTTACAAAATT
Organism: Clivina fossor; assembly: GCA_963966155.1. Classification (NCBI taxonomy): domain Eukaryota; kingdom Metazoa; phylum Arthropoda; class Insecta; order Coleoptera; family Carabidae; genus Clivina; species Clivina fossor. The sequence goes on from OZ014567.1 coordinate 10,091,309, forward strand.
GCATATATATATAATCTTATTTAAAATCATGTAAAATCCCAACCTTGGTTAAAATAATCTAAAATTCTTACAAAATTGCATATATAATTTTATTGAAAATTTAACCTTGTAAAAAACAAACATATTTGGTACGTGTTACAGCGTGCTTACTCACCCCTTACCCCTCACCACCAGCCCCCTCTTGCAGTCACATTCTTAGACGGACCGTCTCAGCCAATAGGAAGACAGCATTATTTTGCAAGCTGAAACTAGAGTTGGCCAGGTGAATGTTGTGTTAGAAATACCTTCATGTTGTAAATACATATTAATTTTTATAATAATTAAAAACAATTATTTGAAATAACATTTAGATTTCACGTTTTACAATAATATACATATGTAAAATTTTAATAAGTTACATTTTGCTGAATAGCAAATAATTACATTACCAAAATTCATCTGGCCAACTAGATTCTTTTTCGACTGACAGATTTTTATAAGTTAACCTAAAAATGCACTGTTGTCAAATACAATATTTTTATATGTTTCATGAGAAAAATAATTATAATCATGAATAGTTTTAGGCGCAACTTTGTCAATTAAGTACAAGTGATAAAAATGTATTATTCACTATACTTTATCTGGATTCAGATGGCAAACATTCCGTAGATAGATTGGAAACAATTATGTCACCAGAAATTGTAAGAATGAAATAATTTGTGTTTTGATTGTAATTAATATACATTATTGTATCTGAATGTTATACTTTTCTTATTTTAGGTAGATTGCAGGATCAAATTGCCGCCGAATGGTATTTGTACAAACTGATGCATGCGTTGTTCGGTTCGGAATGATGCTTATAAATTTATAAAACAATGTTTTGATTCTCAACAAATAATATCAAAAACACCCGATTTAAATGACAAACGTTGTCGATTATGTGTCGATTATTAGACCGAAAAATAGCTAGAACCTAGATCATGTAGCAATTAAGGAAACTACATTTTTCAAATTAAATATGATGCGTTCAGACAGACAGAAAAATATACGCTGCTATTTATTTTTCTTCTTATACCAGAAACATTACACCACACCAGGCATTACACGAAATTCATCTGGTACAATATTTTTACGTTTTATTAATCTATAGCACATTTTCTAACCTGAATATAAATATCAGTATGTATATTTGCTTTTTCTATGATAAATATAATTAATCATATTTTTTTATCTTTATTAGAGTAAAATGGAAGTGCCTAAGGAGGTATTCGAGCTATTGAAGTGCGGAACGAACGAGCAGAACTTGAATCAACAAATCGATATTACAAATAAAATAAAATTTTATAGGTAGATCAGAATATAATATATATAACATACTTGATATATATCATGATTGTGTATTATCGTTAATTCATAAAATAATTGTAAATATATGTGTGTATGTAAATTGAAATTTATGTGTGTTTAATAAAAAAAGGTATAATTTGAAATATTGATTGTTAATAAGTGTATTATTACCTAAACATGTCAAATTTCAGCTAAACCAAAAACGACGTAATTGCATCATATAAATTTGAAACACAGATTTATATACGCTTCTTGCAAGCGTCGTAATATTCATTTAAACACGATTGATTTAAAACCATTTAATTTTCAATTATAATGTTACACAATTACATTAATCAAATTACAATGTATCTATCTCTACGTTTACTTATGAATAAAATGCGAAATAAAAGTTTTTTATTATTTTTCCGAATATAATGGTACGGCTGAAGAATCATGTGATGTAAGCTTCGGAAGAGATATATACGCTTCGGTTTAGTAATTAATGCTATTATATAATAGTTGTAGGCTTAATAAACAAAATGTAACTCCAATAATTCGTCGAATATCGTCTTTTCTTTTTTTTTCGGCAGAAGAGCAATGATTTGGGGCAATTGATGAAAAAACATATTGCAAATGCATCGGAAAACTAATTAATGATATAATATACTAATTCTAGCCTTTGTTAACCTTGTGTAAACAATATTTCGCTAAATAACATCTCCGTTTTGCTTTTTCTGTTCAATTTTAGCTAGACCACCTATGCAAATAAGATGAAGATATATTTTATACTCTTATACAGAACAACATAATGTTTAAAATCACTTATTATTACAACTAATATAATAATGTATAAGTAAAAATATTGATATACGTACATGAAATAAAGAAATAAATAGATTTTCAAAATAGATCAATATATATTTGACATTTCTATGTTATTAGATTATTGAAATTTTGTCTTTCTGAGGTGGTGAGATATACATATTGAGATACATATTGTTCATTTATAACGTTTCTCTTCTCTGTGTATACGAATATGTCTGTTTAATATTATTTGAGATGCGAAACATTGTTTTATAAATTTATAAGCTTCTGATTTAACTGTACAGAGCAGCGCAGATTGTACAAATACCATTCGGCGGCAATTTGATCCTGCAATCTACCTAAAATAAGGAAAGTAAAAGATTCAGATACAATAATGTATGTATTACAATCAAAACAAATAATTTCTATTTTCAATACTATTTTCTACCAAATAATGCACAGCTTGTAACAAAGCTGTCAAGCTGTTCAGTTGGCCAGACAAATAATGTGTAATATTTCTAGTTTAAGAAGAAGAAGAATAAATAGCAAGAAATAATAAATTTAAATCATTTGTACATAATTGACAATGTTGCATAAAGCTATTCAAGACATTATTCTACATAACATTTAAATTTAGTTTAAAAATAATAATTATATAAAAACGTGACAAATTGTATTTATAGTAATTCATCATAATTATTTAGTTGACAGTCCTGTAGGTAAAGTCAATAAGTATTGAATGAAGTAGATTTCTTAGCAAGTGTGTGATTGGTTGCGTTAGCAGTTAATTCATTCAACTGTATTGACCTCAGCTATTTATTCTTCTTCTTCTTCTTCTTCTTCTTCTTCTTCTTCTTCTTCTAGTAACATTATACAAAATTTGTCTGGCCAACTGGATTTGTCAACCACTGTCAAATAAAATATTTTTATGTTTTATTTATTTTAAGAAGCTTTTTAAGTAGAAAATTTAATTTTAATCATGAATAGATTCATGCAACACATTGTCAATTATGTAGAATTGATAAAAATATATTGTTTACAATACTTAATCAGGATTTAGAATGGTAACCGGTTCGTAGATAAATTGGAAGCAATTATGCCAGAAATCGTAAAAGTGAACTTATTTTATTTTGATTGTAATATACATTATTGTTTCTGATTCTTATACTTTTCTTATTTTAGGTAGATTGCAAGATCAAATTACCGAATGGTATTTGTTGAATGATGCTTGTAAATTTATAAAACAATGTATCGCTCTTTGTAAAGTATATTAAAACAACTGATTTAAATGAAGAACTTTGTCGTCGATTATGTGATGGTCGTGATAATATATCACATTTACTTTAACTACAAGAGATTCGGATAATGTATTCGGTTATCATACAAATTGGAAACCATTGCGGATCGGAAATTGTAAGTCAAATACTAGCTTTAACCAACTCCACGAAATAAATTATTAAATTATGTGTATGCTAAAAATTAGAACTGACAAGTACATAGTTGTTTCTGGTTAATTTTTATCGTTTACAGCGTTCACCTGCCACTCACACTGCATTGTGTCATAGTAGAATCTTTCTTTAGATATAAGTATTATATTATTACCATATTATTATTATTATAACATTTCATATTATAAGTATTCTAATAAAGACAATTAAAATACATAGTTGTTGTGCATCAGTTGTATCCCATACACAACAGAAGCCTAATTATTAGGTATGTGTGTGTCGCAGCAAATTCTAGGAATGACATTATTTCTTATTGTGTTTTAATATTATAATATATACATATACATTATTGTTTTAGGTTGAATACAAAGTTAGTAATTGGAATTTTCAAAATAATTAATCTCACGCAGCATTCTTTTCTCAATTTTATGTTTTATTATGACATCAAGATTATATGTCTGTTTTTCACAAGGGGTTATGACAGTGTTTTTTTGTTTACAAGATTATGAAGTTTCGAACAAGAGATTATGTCTGTTTTTTTACAAGATTATGAAGCTGTTTTTTTTATACAAGGTTAGTTGATCGAAATATCAAAAACTATATGGAAATATAATGTGAACAGAGAAATCTGATTATGACATCATTAATATTGTATTTCATCTCATTTTACTATGTGACGTTGCCACCTTGCAATATTTTATTTACTGGCTTTGGCGTCTGTCTGTCTGCCTGACTGGACTCCTGTCAAAACAAGTTTAACTGTTTCAAAAAGTAAGTAACGTTTAATATTTAATACAAATTTACATTATTAATTATATGTAATATATTTTTGTTATAAAACTTGCATCGTGTTACAAACGGAAATTCTATACGAACGTGTTTATTTGACACACACCATAATTACACACTTAACATTAACAATGAATGTATTAATTGCATATATAATATTTGATTCTACGTCTGTTCTTTATTTATTCCACACTAGATCGATGATCGCAGCAGATATAGTTCGTTTTATAGAAAAACCTGACTGACTGACTGACTGATTTCATGACGCAAATAATCTCTTTTGTTCTCCGATTTCCAGATCGAGAAAACTTGGCCGCCGGTCACGGAGGAATCGTATAAGCAAAAGCGTCAGACGCGGAAGGAAGGAAACAATTGTGTTCAAGTATATATAATTTAAGAATCGTTGACGAGATTCTATGGGCAGACATTAGAAAATCAATTGAATTTCAAAGAAAATCATCCGATCAGAACTAACACAACCAAAGACGGGGAAGTTAATGACAGAAGGAATGTTTGATTAAGGTATGCGCATCAGCCATTTTGTAATGAAATTGATTTTGTATTTATTTTAATTAAAATCATGTTAAATCACAACCTTGGTTAAAATAATCTAAAATTCTTACAAAATTGCATTTATAATTTTATTTAAAATCATGTTAAATCACAACCTTGCTTAAAATCATCTAAAATTCTTACAAAATTGCATTTATAATTTTATTTAAAATCATATTAAATCACAACCTTGGTTAAAATAATCTAAAATTCTTACAAAATTGCATTTATAATTTTATTTAAAATCATGTTAAATCACAACCTTGGTTAAAATAATCTAAAATTCTTACAAAATTGCATATATAATTTTATTGAAAATTTAACCTTGTAAAAAACAAACATATTGTACGTGTTACAGCGTGCGTACTCACCCCTTACCCCTCACCCTTCTTGCAGTCACATTCTCAGACGGACCGTCTCAGCCAATAGGACGTACTACAACATATCCAAAAATCAACCCCCCCCCCCACACCCCCCCAACCTTGGTTAAAATAATCTAAAATTCTTTTACAGAAACATTCACTACTATACATCAACGTAGGCACCGATTTTAAAATACAAGTAATAAATACGAGATACATTCACTACCATACATCAACGTAGGCACCGATTTTAAAATACAAGTAATAAATATAAAGTTGAAAATCTTTAATCGCAAATATCTCGAAAACGGCTGGGAATTTCGCAAAAATAAGCAAAATTTGAACCCCCCTAACTGACCAACACCCCTGTAACCAACACCCCTGTAACCAGATACGTACTACAACATATCCAAAAATCAACCCCCTTCTCCCCCCCCCCCCCGACACCTCCTTATTAATTAAGCTTAACATTTTAACGAAATTTTTTCGAGTGGCGGCATCTCTTAGACAAACGTAATATTCTTAGCAAAAAACATTTCAGTAGCTGCTACTCAAATGTTTCCCTGCTGAAAATGCTGCTTTTACCTCATAGATGGCGCCACTAAAAAAAATTAAATAGAAATAGACTAATGTATCATCAAATATAAATATAATATAATCAATCATGTCAATTAAAATATACATAATAATAATATAAAATAAAATAATATATAATAATAAAATAATATATAATAATAATAAATATTAAAAAAAATATATATGTACACCATTTTATTATTCATATCAAGTGCACGATTATATATTATAGGTAGGAGATGAGAATTTTTTTTTTAACAGCTGTTGTCTATGTAACATATCTTGTCAAATCATATGCAATTCGCTTTGAGGTAATGTTTCATATTATATAACAACATAATCACAAGAAACATCAATTTGCGCGGAACGAACGCGAGCAGAACTTGAATCTCAACAAATCGACATTACAAATAAAATAAAATTTTATAGGTAAATCAGAATATAATATATAACATACTTGATGATATATCATGATTGTATTATCGTTAATTCATAAAATAATTGTAAATATATGTGTGTATGTAAATTGAAATTTATGTGTGTTTAATAAAAAAAAGGAATAATTTGATATATTGATTGTTAATAAGTGTATTATTATTATATAACCCCTAACCTAAACATGTCAAATTTCAGCTAAACGACATACAACGTAATTGCATCATATAAATTTGAAACACAGATTTATATACGCTTCTTGCAAGCGTCGTAATATTCTCATTTAAGGGGGGTTATTTATGTTATTTAAATTTTTAGATAGAAGAAAAAGATGAATTACCAACAAATATTTGCTCCGAATGTATTAATCAAGCTAATCTCAGGCATACAAATTTAGGTTATTACTTATGTGAACACAATCCGGCGATAACTTATTGCGCGGAAGGAAGAATGTTATTAAACAAGAAATTGTGTTTGCGTTACGTTATTTTATGACAAGATTATATGTTTGTTTTTCACACAAGGGGTTATGACAGTGTTTTGTTTTACAAGATTATGAAGTTTCGAACAAGAGATTATGTCTGTTTTTTTTACAAGATTATGACTATGTTTTTTATACAAGGTTAGTTGATCGGTTAGTTTTATACAAGGTTATGACTGTTTTATACAAGATTATGACTGTTTTTTTACAAGATTATGTTTGTTTTTCACAAGATTATGACTGTTTTTAACAAGGTTATGACTGTTTTTTAAAAGATTATTAAGATTTTTACAAGGTTATAACTGTTTTTTACAAAATTTTGATTGTTTTTTTACAAGGTTATGTCTGTTTTTCACAATATTAAGCTAGAAATGCCCTGTAAAAAACAGACATAATCTTGTGAAAAACAGACATAATCTTGTGAAAAACAGACATAACCTTGTAAAAAACAGTTATAACCTTGTAAAAAACAGTCATAACCTTGTTAAAAACAGTCATAATGGCCATTTCTAGACAACAAATTACTTAAATAATCACAAATTTATACATTACCTGCTCTAAACGTGCCCCATTAATTATTTCTACATTAATAACCAGCATGACCTCTCCTTTCAATTTCCCGTTGTAAATAGCCATTTCTAGACAACAAATTACTTAAATAAACACAAATTTATACATTACCTGCTCTAAACGTGCCCCATCAATTATTTATACATTAATAACCAGACACACACACACACACACAAACACACACACACACACACACACACACACACACACACACACACACACACACACACACACACACACACACACACACACACACACACACACACACACACACACACACACACACACACACACACACACACACACACACACACACACACACACACACACACACACACACACACACACACACACACACACACACACACACACACACACACACACACACACACACACACACACACACACACACACACACACACACACACACACACACACACACACACACAATACAGCAACATCTGTGGCAACCAATTTTTGTATACATACTGTATGTATAAATAACCAATTTTTGTATACATACTGTATGTATAAATAACCAATTGCGTATACATACTGTATGTATAAATAACCAATTTTTGTATACATACTGTATGTATAAATAACCAATTGCGTATACATACTGTATGTATAAATAACTAATTTTTGTATATATACTGTATGTATAAATAACCAATTTTTGTATACATACTGTATGTATAAATAACCAATTGCGTATACATACTGTATGTATAAATAACCAATTGCGTATACATACTGTATGTATAAATAACCAATTGCGTATACATACTGTATGTATAAATAACCAACACACACAAACAAACACACACACACACACACACACACACAAACAAACACACAAACACACAAACACACACACACAAACACAAACACACACACACACACACACACACACAATACAGCAACATCTGTGGCAAGCTATTGTAAATTTATATGAAATAAATACATTTTTTGTATATTATACATATTTGTATTTGAATGTTATATTTATTTTTATAATTTATATATTATTTTTATTATTTATATATATTTATTTAAATTTTATAAATTGTAGAAATTAGTTTTATTCATTTATTCAAATATACCTAAAATATCTGGAATCTAAAATCAAATATGTTTTAATATAATTATTATTATTATTATTTTGTGTTATATATTATATAGATAAAACGCAGCATGTCAAAAGTAGGATGTGGGAAAAACGAACGCACCAACAATTTCGACACACACGCAGTCATGGTGGCTGGCGTCTGCTGTAATAATTTGTCTATATAACTAGGTTTTACTGTACTAAATGGATGAATTAGTTGTGTTTGAGTAATAATGTCAAATATTTACATACACACACACACATGAATTAAATAAATATGTCGCGTGGTAGTGATATTTTTATTTGTGACATTTGTAAATTTGACAGTTTTTGAAGTTCTTTTGTTTTGCTGTCTTTTAAGTGCGTATTATTACAATTAACATAATGTATATAACAAAATATATACGTATATGTATATGAGTGTTTGAAATAAATAAATACTATATTTTTTACGGTTTTTTGTCTGTATTTCTGTACATCTCTTTCCTAGATATTCATCATAGGTCATCGAACGAACGTTATATTGAGAAAATTATAATATATGTTGCTTGTATATTATACTAGAAAATCATAGAAATATCGTATTTTTATTGGTAAATAAATATATAATATAAATAAACATAAGTTAGCTTTGAAAAAAAGAAAAATTTAATGATATATATCAAAAATTAAAGGTATGTATTGAAACTCTTTTAATAGATTATGAATTTTGTGTGTGTCGTGTCAAATTGTGCGGTGATATTGAAAATAAAGTTTTAAATTACTTATTCTAATAATTATTGATAATTTATATATTAAAAAGAAAAAAAAAAAAAGGAAATTTCGATTCATGGCAAGGATTGAACCGCAGACCTATAGGTCCTGGGTCCAGCACCTTACCAGTCGGCCACACAGTACTACACTATACTCTATATAATATATAATATATAAAGACTCTACTTTTTTATTTATATAATATATAACCTATCTCGCTAATATACGATATATTTGTATATATTAAATTTTAATCTGATTAAAATAACATATGTAAATAGTTTCAAGAAGATATCTATATTTATTTATATATTTAAAAAAAAAAAAAATTAAAAAATAAATTCGATCGAAGCAAGATTCGATCGTAGGACCTGTGGCACCAGAAGCTGACATCTTACCACGCTGCTATATAAGCTATTGATAAATACGTTGTTTATAGTATATATAATACACCAAATATACAATACAAATATATTTTGTTATAATTATTAAATAAAAAAGATATGTAATTTGATTTATAAATTTACAATATACAGAAACATAATAATATTGTAATTTGTTATATTCGAAAATCCATCTAGAAGAAAATAACTTTTAAAATCATATGTGTATCCTGATCGATGTAAATTTGACAAAAGAACTTTCGACGGTAATACACCTATACTTATAGGCATTTTAACTCAAGTTTTAGTTGGAGAAGTGGAAGGGGAACTATTTCAACCAATAGCAGAACGCAAGAGATAGAATGAAAAATTTACTGTTTTTATTGTAAATTTACATACACATGTACATAATATACTAATTTGATATATTCCAAAATTCATCTACAAAATAAACAAGCTAATTAAAAAATATATACCTATATATAAATATAAATAAACACAATTTAATATGTTTCTTCTCTAGGTAATAATAATAATAATAATATACGATATATTTGTATATATTATATTTTAATCTGATTAAAATAACATATGTAAATAGTTTCAAGAAGATATCTATATTTATTTATATATTTAAAAAAAAAAAATTAAAAAATAAATTCGATCGAAGCAAGATTCGATCGTAGGACCTGTGGCACCAGAAGCTGACATCTTACCACGCTGCTATATAAGCTATTGATAAATACGTTGTTTATAGTATATATAATACACCAAATATACAATACAAATATATTTTGTTATAATTATTAAATAAAAAAGATATGTAATTTGATTTATAAATTTACAATATACAGAAACATAATAATATTGTAATTTGTTATATTCGAAAATCCATCTAGAAGAAAATAACTTTTAAAATCATATGTGTATCCTGATCGATGTAAATTTGACAAAAGAACTTTCGACGGTAATACACCTATACTTATAGGCATTTTAACTCAAGTTTTAGTTGGAGAAGTGGAAGGGGAACTATTTCAACCAATAGCAGAACGCAAGAGATAGAATGAAAAATTTACTGTTTTTATTGTAAATTTACATACACATGTACATAATATACTAATTTGATATATTCCAAAATTCATCTACAAAATAAACAAGCTAATTAAAAAATATATACCTATATATAAATATAAATAAACACAATTTAATATGTTTCTTCTCTAGGTAATAATAATAATAATAATATACGATATATTTGTATATATTATATTTTAATCTGATTAAAATAACATATGTAAATAGTTTCAAGAAGATATCTATATTTATTTATATATTTAAAAAAAAAAATTAAAAAATAAATTCGATCGAAGCAAGATTCGATCGTAGGACCTGTGGCACCAGAAGCTGACATCTTACCACGCTGCTATATAAGCTATTGATAAATACGTTGTTTATAGTATATATATATATATATATAATACACCAAATATACAATACAAATATATTTTGTTATAATTATTAAATAAAAAAGATATGTAATTTGATTTATAAATTTACAATATACAGAAACATAATAATATTGTAATTTGTTATATTCGAAAATCCATCTAGAAAAAAATAACTTTTAAAATCATATGTGTATCCTGACCGATGTAAATTTGACAAAAGAACTTTCGACGGTAATACACCTATACTTATAGGCATTTTAACTTGAGTTTTGGTTGGACTAGTGGAGGGGAAACTATTTCAACCAATAGCAAAATGGCTAGAGATTGGTTGCATTACCTTAGCTTTTCGTCTCCCTTTCCTTATTATAATAACAAATTTATTGTTTTTATAATAAAATTTACATACACGGTGCATTTACATGCACCAAATATACAGTACGCATATATATTTTGTTATAATTATTAAATAAAAAAGATATGTAATTTGATTTGTAAATTTACAATACAAAGAAACATAATATTATAGTAATTTGTTATATTCGAAAATCCATCTAGAAAAAAAAAAAAAACTTTTAAAATCATATGTGTATCCTTATCGATGTAAATTTGACAAAAGAACTTTCGACGGTAATACACCTATACTTATAGGCATTTTAACTTGAGTTTTGGTTGGACTAGTGGAGGGGAAACTATTTCAACCAATAGCAAAATGGCTAGAGATTGGTTGCATTACCTTAGCTTTTCGTCTCCTTTTCCTTATTATAATAACAAATTTATTGTTTTTATAATAAAATTTACATACACGATAATTTACATGCACCAAATATACAGTACGCATATATATTTTGTTATAATTATTAAATAAAAAAGATATGTAATTTAATTTGTAAATTTACAATAGACAGAAACATAATAATATAGTGAATTTGTTATATTCGAAAATCCATCTAGAAAAAAAAAAAAACTTTTAAAATCATATGTGTATCCTTATCGATGTAAATTTGACAAAAGAACTTTCGACGGTAATACACCTATACTTATAGGCATTTTAACTTGAGTTTTGGTTGGACTAGTGGAGGGGAAACTATTTCAACCAATAGCAAGATGGCTAGAGATTGGTTGCATTACCTTAGCTTTTCGTCTCCTTTTCCTTATTATAATAACAAATTTATTGTTTTTATAATAAAATTTACATACACGATAATTTACATGCACCAAATATACAGTACGCATATATATTTTGTTATAATTATTAAATAAAAAAGATATGTAATTTGATTTGTAAATTTACAATACAAAGAAACATAATATTATAGTAATTTGTTATATTCGAAAATCCATCTAGAAAAAAAAAAAAAATTTTAAAATCATATGTGTATCCTGATCGATGTAAATTTGACAAAAGAACTTTCGACGGTAATACACCTATACTTATAGGCATTTTAACTTAAGTTTTGGTTGGACTAGTGGAGGGGAAACTATTTCAACCAATAGCAAAATGGCTAGAGATTGGTTGCATTACCTTAGCTTTTCGTCTCCTTTTCCTTATTATAATAAATTATTAATTATTAATTATTAATTATTATTATTTTATTTATTAATTACATACCATGTTTAATTAAATTTTAAATATTGTACATATTATTATAGATGAATAGTGAAAATAGATAATATATCATGTCATCTATGAGGCAAATGCAGCATTTTTAGCAGAGAAACATTTGAGTAGCAGCTAGTATCGCCATCTATGAGTCAAATGCAGCATTTTTAGCAGGGAAACATTTGAGTAGCAGCTAGTATCGCCATCTATGAGTCAAATGCAGCATTTTTAGCAGGGAAACATTTGAGTAGCAGCTAGTATCGCCATCTATGAGTCAAATGCAGCATTTTTAGCAGGGAAACATTTGAGTAGCAATTAGTGGCGCCATCTATGAGGCAAATGCAGCATTTTTAGCAGGGAAGCATTTGAGTAGCAATTAGTGGCGCCATCTATGAGGCAAATGCAGCATTTTTAGCAGGGAAACATTTGAGTAGGTTAGGTTAGGTTAGGTTAGGTTAGCTTAGGTTAGGTTAGGTTAGGTTAGCTTAGGTTAGGTTAGGTTAGGTTAGGTTAGGTCAGGTTAGGTTAGGTTAGGTTAGGTTAGGTTAAGTTAGGTTAGGTTAGGTTAGGTCAGGTAATGTTAGGTTAGGTTAGGTTAGGTTAGGTTAGGTTAGGTTAGGTTAGGTTAAGTTAGGTTAGGTTAGGTTAGGTCAGGTTAGGTTAGGTTAGGTTAGGTTAAGTTAGGTTAGGTTAGGTTAGGTCAGGTTAGGTTAGGTTAGGTCAGGTTAGGTTAGGTTAAGTTAGGTTAGGTTAGGTTAAGGTACACACACACACACACACGGACAAACACACACACTCACACGGACAAACACACACACACACACACACACACGGACAAACACACACGGACAAACACACACACACGGACAAACACACACACACACACGGACAAACACACAAACACACACACACACACACACACGGACAAACACGCTTACACACACAAACACACACACGGACAAACACACACACACTCAGAGACACACACACACACACACGGACAAACACACACGGACAAACACACACACACACGGACACACACGCAAACACACACACACACACACACACACACACACACGGACAAACACACACGGACAAACACACACACACGGACAAACACACACACACACACACGGACAAACACACAAACACACACACACACACACAAGGACAAACACGCTAACACACACACAAACACACACACGGACAAACACACACACACACAGAGACACACACACACACACAGACACACACACACACACAGACACACACACACACACACACACACACACACACACACACACACACAAAATTATATATATATTTATATACATATATATATATATATATACCATTTATATACCATATATATATATATATATATATATATATATATATATATATATATAACCATTTTGACCAATACCAAAAAATGCAAGATTTTACCCTTTTGCCCCCTTTTCCTTTTACATTTAGCTCCCTTCCCACCACCACCGGCAATATGATAAGGATCGGATGAAATAATTTTTGAACATTGAATTAAAATAAGATACACACAGCTTCTTAATATCATACATTTAAGTACAGTATTCTATATGTAATATATCACATGTGTCAATTCAAATATACATTGCAAAACAAAATCATACATGTTACCAGTACGAACGCATTTTGACAAAAGACTTACCGTTTGCTATACTACCAGTATATATATCTTTGTATAAAAAATTTGTAGTTTTTATTCATTAAGTATCAAAAAAAGGACACATCTTCAGCTATTAAATACATTATTAGTATATTAATACACTATTACAATATGATACACACAGCTGCTGTTCAAAATCATACATGTTTACTGTACAAGTAAATTTGGGCAAAGACTTACCATTGCATATAGTACCAGTATATATACCAATGACCAAAAAATTTGTAGTTTTTATTGTTTAAGTATCAAAAAAAGGACACATTTAAGTATACAGATTAACATTTGTAGTAATGTAGATGATACAGACAGCTGCAGTTATTCAAAATCATACATGTTTACTGTCCAAGTAAATTTCAGCAAAGACTTACCGTTTGCTATAGTACCAGTATATATACCAATGACCAAAAAATTTCTAGTTTTTATACTTAAGTATCAAAAAAAGGACACATCTTCAGCTATTAAATACATTATTAGTATATTAATACACTATTACAATATGATACACACAGCTGCTGTTCAAAATCATACATGTTTACTGTACAAGTAAATTTGGGCAAAGACTTACCATTGCATATAGTACCAGTATATATACCAATGACCAAAAAATTTCTAGTTTTTATACTTAAGTATCAAAAAAAGGACACATCTTCAGCTATTAAATACATTATTAGTATATTAATACACTATTACAATATGATACACACAGCTGCTGTTCAAAATCATACATGTTTACTGTACAAGTAAATTTGGGCAAAGACTTACCATTGCATATAGTACCAGTATATATACCAATGACCAAAAAATTTGTAGTTTTTATTGTTTAAGTATCAAAAATAGGACACATCTTCAGTTATTAAATACATTATTAGTATTTTAATACACTATTACAATATGATACACAGAGCTGCTTAATATCATACATGTATCATCTTCAAGCAAATTTTGACAAAAGCCCTTACATATGAAATACTACCAGTATATATATTAAAAAATTTCTGTTTTTATTTATAAGTATCAAAAAAAGGAGGAGTTTACGCATCTGCGCTTGCGCGAAGGCGGAGTTAACAGATTTAAGCACAGATCTCGGGTGGGGATGGAGTTACTTCATATAAATATGCGAAGAAAGTTTGTGACAGAAATCAGACACGACACGACACGACAGCGACACAGCAAGCAGACACACAAAAGTGTGGGAGATGAAGATGAAGACACGACTTCGTTAAGAAGTTTTGTTTGCGAAATCTGCAATAAATCCTATAGAAGTAGTCTAGCTTTAAAACAACATATGTGGACACATAAACATAATCAATGCTACAAATGTGGTGTATGCGAGAAATATTTTACAGCCAAAGGTAGTTTAAAAACACATATTCGCCTACATACTTTGGATAAACCTTTCCAATGTAAAATCTGCGGTAAGAGTTTTACGCAAAATGGCAATCTGAAAATGCATATACGTACTCATACGAACGAACGTCCTTTCCGATGCAAAACATGTAGTAAGAGTTTTGCGAGAAATGGCGATTTAATACAGCACCGTCGTATTCATTCCAATGATAAACCTTGTAAATGTAACCGATGTGATAAGGCGTTTGCACGAAATCGTGATTTAATCAGACACATACGAACGCATACGAATGAGAGACCATTTGTCTGCGATGTATGCGAGAGAGCGTTCTCGAGAAACGATAAATTAAAGAATCATATTCGTACGGTGCATGGTTGTTAATTAAAACTGTGTGATTAGTAAAAAGTTCGTATTCGTAGTTCATTTTAGAGGTACTTTTAGATAAAAGTGTGTATTATGATATGTAAGTAATAACTCTTGGTTTTTTTGTTTCAAAAATATTTATTTTGGTATCTGAAAGTAGTCACCAAAATAAATATTTTTGAAACAAAGAACCAAGTAGTTATTACTTATATAATCATAAT
This sequence comes from Clivina fossor, assembly GCA_963966155.1. Classification (NCBI taxonomy): domain Eukaryota; kingdom Metazoa; phylum Arthropoda; class Insecta; order Coleoptera; family Carabidae; genus Clivina; species Clivina fossor. Next base: position 10,107,566 of record OZ014567.1, read on the forward strand.
GAATTTAAAGTTTCAACAAGTAGGAACAGATATCATAGGAGAAAGTGTGTATATTTTAAAGTACACTCTAAAAAATATTATATAATAATACTGTTTTCAGCATTATTTATATTTTAAAATATTAAGTGTAATAAAAAGTATTTAATTTATAAAAATAGTATATATTTGATACATAATAAAAGCAAGAATTAATATAGAAATCTTGACTACTTTTAACTAAAAGTGCTCTGAAAAAGGGGTATGAATACGGGACGATAAGTTTTTTATGATTAACACAATTAGATTATGGCATATAAGTCAATGCAGTTTGTACAAAAAGTAACGTCTTCTGATAAGTTTTAGACAGTAATTTGAACTACAAATTTGAAATATACCACAGAATAATTCATTTGTAAGAAGTGTACTAAAGTTAGTTTTATTTTTAAAATGGTTCTTCTGTGTATTCTTGTAGTTTTTGGATGTTCTATTAAATTACAAATTAAACTGTGAAAAACGCATGTTCCTAAGTTTATTCGTCCAAAAATTACAGACCAAAAAAAGAAAGAAGAAAAATATTGTAAAAAAAAAACAAAAAATACTCTATAATAAAATAAAACGGCTTTAGGTTCTAGTTCTGTATTAATATTTATTAATAATTGTCGTTTCGACGAACTCAACGTACGTAGTAAATAAACAAAACATGGAAATAAGTTACTAGGTAATAAAATAAGTAATTAGATCATGAAATTTATAAATTTTGTAATTAAGGAAAGCTAAATTTTATTTAAATGTAGTTACTAGTCAGATTAATATTATCTTTTTCAATATATATTGTTTCTCTTATCAATCTGCTGTTAATATTGATTGGTAAAAGAAGCAATAGAAATTTATAAAGAAAAAGATAACATCAATCACTGATTTAAATAATTTTTTCATTAAAAATTTATAAATTTTATGATCTAGTTACTTGTATTTTGTTACCTAGTAACTTATTTCTCTGTTCTGTTTATTTACTATAAATATCATTTGTATCTTTTTTCCTGATGAAGACACACGTTGAGTTCGTCGAAACGTCAATTATTAATAAAGAACTAGAACCTAAAGCCGTTTTATTTTAATATAAAGAGTTCTAAAAGATTTTTACTTTGTTATATTGTATATTCTTAAAATTTTACAAAAATATATCAGATATACGAGTATTAAAATAATTACTATTTTCAATATTAATGATAAGTAGTATTAATTGACTTTTTTTTATAAGCTATGTCTCCAAAAAATGTCAAAAACGCTTAAAACATTCGTAAAATATTTCCAAAAATATTGGTTAACCAATTCTATCCTCTGGTTTAAATTTATTTTAGTAGAAGGTATAAATTATTTCTTTGTTCATGAACTTACATTATATATTTTGAAAAACAAATAAAACTACGTATATTTAAATTATGATTGTAATAGAGTATTAAATTATAGATATTTAATTAATATAATATGATAAATAATAATGTTTTGTCACAATTTTTCAAATATGAAAGAGGTTGTAAATTTTGTACATTTTCTATATATTTATATAAATGTGTGTGTGTGTGCACTGATTTTACAGAAAATGCACAAAATACCAGTATTAGTCATGTAATTTATTTACCAAAAAAAAAAATATGTATTAAATACAAAAATATAAGATTATTTTTCAAGAGAATAAAATACTTGTTTCTATATTTATTCTTATCTTTTGCATGAAAAAGTGTAGTTTTTGAAATAAAAATTCTATATATTTTTAATTTCTGATTGTCGATAAAGTTTAAGAATAAGCCGAAATGTATATTTGACGTTGCTAATAATATTTTAATTTGAAGTTTCAAATTATAAGTTATTTTTTTGTAGAATATATAAAATGTCAGTGTTCAAATGTACATATTGAAATTAATCTTAAAACTTAATCTTAAAACTTTTTTATTTTCATATAGATTCTTTACTATATAATAAAATTTAATTTAAAGTAATAATAATAATTATAATATTAATAATTATGTTATTTATAATTTCAATTTTTGGCTTCACTATTATTAATCCTATTTACATTTTGTATAGTTAAATTCGCATAAAAATAAAATTCCAATTTGTAATTTTTTTTTCTAATTCGTTTAATTGTTTAATATTGTATAACAGAGAGATTGTATCATAATAGTAAATAGTTTGTGAAATTATAAAATATAAGAGGTAAGCAAATAAGATACTGTTTCACATTATTTAGATAATTAGAAATTAAATATCAATATGCAATGTACTTACACGTTCTGAAAATTGGAATTTTCTTCTTACGTAAGTTTGATTGTAACTTATGTAAATACAATAAAATTTTATTTAATGACATTAATAATTTTAATATTTAATCATATTATATTTTATAATACAAAAGGTTATAGTACAAAAATATCAGATGAATTTAGAGACAATTTTAAACATCATAATATAACGTAAATCTTGGTCCATTATAAGTCTGTTTCTTTGCTGAATAGACAAAAATTATGAAAGTTAGCTTCTGAGGTTCTGATATTCTGAATTTACAATCACAAAAGTACAGAATCTCCTGGTTATCAAGAAGATTCTCAAAAATCCAACAAGCCGTAAGATCAAAGCTTATATTTAGCCATTACATTGTACAGTTTTTACTCAGTTTATTGATATTTTTCAATAAAAGCTAAAAAAATTCTTTAGTCCACGATATATTTTAGCTACATAACTACAAATTAATAGTTTTGCAAAGATGCAAATGTCAAATGAACTGTAACTCTAATCTAAAGTTCACTCCGGTTTTCACAGAGAACCACAAGGGTGTATATACTTTTTTCGACCTAAAAAAATCGATCAAATTTATGAATTTTTTTCAGCGAAACTATAAAAGATATCAAAATGCGGTTTTTTGGGGGTGAAAGAATAGATTTTGAACTTCTTTCACAAATTTTTATTTTTACTTTTGTTAGAAATCGTCCGAGTTCCGAGTTCCGAAATATATACATGGTTTTTGACCGATTTGTTTCCACAAATATTCCAAAAATGGCCCCTGATTTAATCGGCATCTTCAGGATGATTATTAGAAATATGCGATTTTAAACAATCCTTTCTCGAGAAAGCCTCGTTACACATTTTGCATTTATGTGGCTTTTCGTTTGTATGTATACGCATATGTCTTTTTAGAACTCCACTCCGCGAATAATTCTTATTACAGATTTTGCATTTGTATAATTTTTCTTTCGTATGCGACAGCATATGAATTGTCAAATCTCCATTTCGGATAAAAGCTCTATCACATACCTTACATTTGTATCGTTTTTCATTTGTGTGAATACGCAAATGTTGCTTCAAATGTTGCTTCAAATGAAAAGCTTTCTCACATATTATGCATTGAAACTTCTCGTTTACATCTGTATGTCTACGAATATGTCTCCTTAAATCTCCACTTTGACTATAAGACTTATTGCATTTTGTGCACTTGTAAAGTTTTTTATTCGAGTGAGCAGAAATATGCCGGTTTAAATGTGTTTTAGTAGTAAAAACTTTATCACATGTATTACATTTGATGTCTGTGTGGAAATGCGCTTTTAATTCTTTAGAAGAATTAAAAGTGCTTTTACTAATTTCAGAACTTTCCTGATGAACGTCACTTATTGTTTTATCGGCACTTATATTATTTTTAAGTTCATTAAAATTATTTCTAATTTCTTCAAAAAGACATTCTAAGCCTAGATTATTCTCATCTTTAACAATTTTAGTATCTTCGAAATTAAAATCATTATCAACACTTTCTTCAAAAACAAAATCAATTTCTTTTTCTTCTTTTAAGAAATGTACATCATCTTTACAATTTATTGCTTCATTTTTTGAAACAATATTTTCTTTCAGTTTCATATCATTCTCTTCTGTTCTTTGTTTTTCAACTTCCTCATTTTGTAATTCTTTCTCTTCTTTTAAGAAATACACATCATCTTTACAATTAATTTCTTCATTTTTTATGGCAATATTTTCTTTCAATTTCATATCATTCTCTTCTGTCTTTTGTTTTTCAATTTCTGCATTTTGTAATTGTTGTAAAAATCGTGTAAATTTTTTTTGAGATTTTATACACGTTATTAAAAATGTATAAGCATCATTCAATCGAGAGATGCAGTTTGGACATATATTATTTGGTAATACTCTATTAGTTTTCAGCTAAAAAAATATATTACAATATAAGATTGGTAAGTGTATTATAACAGAATCTTAAGAATTACGTAACTTAAATATGATAATAGAATATATGTACTTTTATTTAGTTTATTTTCGAAAATGTCAAATCACAATTAATATCGTAATCCTGTATAGTTATAGAACGAAAGACAAATTTGTGTAGTAATTATTTTTTAAATAATAATATGAAAAAAAACATACATACACAATCACAACATGTACCTATTTACAGTAAAATGTTTATACTTACAATTCCCGGAGCGATTGAATTTAATTTGGTTAAGTAACTTATGTTATCTTTATCAAAATTTTTTAAAGTTGACGATACGTTGCTATAATTAGTACATAAGCGACACAGTTTTATTAAAAAATACATGTTTTTTAATTATTATTATTATACAAAAAATTAAAACATGTAAATAGAAGTATATTTTTACTTTTAAGAAATATATTGAGGGTTAGGTTTAGCTGTCAACTATTTGTTCGTGGAGCGCTCAAGGACAAATATACTCAGATGTTTTTGACATTTGTAAAATGTTCAAGAGAATATGGATTTTTTATATCCATGAGGCTATGGGCTGCAGTTCAAAAAGCCCTTATAACTAAAAACAAGAAGATGGACTCATATATGAAAAAAAAACAACAACTGATTTTCATTAAAATAATATAATCATTTATTTATCGAAATAAATATACAAGTTTTTTGTTTTTATATTTTATAACCTTCCATTTAGTAACCAAACACCATCCTTTTATTTGTTTTGTGTAATTTGATGTATCAAAACGAAATTATTACAAAAAAATCATTTTAAAAATCAGGTATAAAATATAAATAACTAAAATAATAAATAGGTTTTTTATAGTATAGTGAATAAATTTGTTTCTGAAACAAAAAATAATATATTTTAAACATTTTAAAATCATTTCGGGAAGAGAGAATAATAATAATAATAATAATTAAATTGGAAAATAGTCGACTGGTATAATTTTTAAAACTAATAAGTATAATAGACGGAATTCAGTCACTTAAATATTTTTATTTTTTTCTATGCCAACGTTTCGGCAATCATTATTGCCTTTTTCAGGGCTCTACAATAGATACAATGATTGTATACATACATAAAAATACATTCATATATACATATATAATATTTAGTGTTTAATATTATGTAAATTACTTGCTCAGAAAATTATCCGATTAAATGTATGTTAAATTATCATTTTAATAATAAATTATCACGTACCTAGATAAAAAAACAATCCATATTTGCTATTTTCTGCTTCCCAAATTATTTTACAAAAAAAACCTTATGATAAATGTTTTAGGGCATACTTTTCTGCATGTAAATCAATTACTAAAATTTCTTTTGGAACCTTCCTAACGTCAAGAATTAGGTCTAAAGTTGTTAAGAAATTGACTAGAAAATGGCAGTAGCCGTGAAATTGGAACAAAAAATTAAACAAATACTAATGCACGGCCGACTAATGCCATTTTCAGTCAATTACTTGACAACTTTAGGGCTAATTCCTGACTTTGGGATGGTTCCAAAAAAATTTTGTTGATTGATTTACATGTAAAAAAGTGTTTCCTAAAACATTTATTCCAAAGTTTTTTTTGTAAAATAATTTGGGAAGCAGGAAATCGCATATGTCTGATTTTACATGCTAAATCCCTATGTACGACGGTCCAAGTCAACACACGGTATATATATATATATATATATATATATATATATATATATATATATATATATATATATATATGTATATATATAAATGTATTTTTATGTATACATATTTGTTAAATGTTAATCACAACCTTGGTTAAAATAATCTAAAATTCTTACAAAATTGCATTTATAATTTTATTTAAAATCATGTTAAATCACAACCTTGGTTAAAATAATCTAAAATTCTTACAAAATTGCATATATAATTTTATTTAAAATCATGTAAAATCCTAACCTTTGTTAAAATCATCTAAAATTCTTACAAAATTGCATATATAATTTTATTTAAAATCATGTAAAATCCTAACCTTTGTTAAAATCATCTAAAATTCTTACAAAACTAACCTAACCTAACCTAACCTTGGTTAAAATAATCTAAAATTCTTACAAAATTGCATTTATAATTTTATTTAAAATCATGTTAAATCACAACCTTGGTTAAAATAATCTAAAATTCTTACAAAATTGCATTTATAATTTTATTTAAAATCATGTTAAATCACAACCTTGGTTAAAATAATCAAAAATTCTTACAAAATTGCATTTATAATTTGAGTTAGAATCATGTTAAATCACAACCTTGGTTAAAAATAATATAAAATTCTTACAAAATTGCATTTATAATTTTAGTTAGAATCATGTTAAATCACAACCTTGGTTAAAAATAATATAAAATTCTTACAAAATTGCATTTATAATTTTATTTAAAATCATGTTAAATCACAACCTTGGTTAAAATAATCTAAAATTCTTACAAAATTGCATTTATAATTTTAGTTAGAATCATGTTAAATCACAACCTTGGTTAAAAATAATATAAAATTCTTACAAAATTGCATTTATAATTTTATTTAAAATCATGTTAAATCACAACCTTGGTTAAAATAATCTAAAATTCTTACAAAATTGCATTTATAATTTTAGTTAGAATCATGTTAAATCACAACCTTGGTTAAAAATAATATAAAATTCTTACAAAATTGCATTTATAATTTTATTTAAAATCATGTTAAATCACAACCTTGCTTAAAATCATCTAAAATTCTTACAAAATTGCATTTATAATTTTATTTAAAATCATATTAAATCACAACCTTGGTTAAAATAATCTAAAATTCTTACAAAATTGCATTTATAATTTTATTTAAAATCATGTTAAATCACAACCTTGGTTAAAATAATCTAAAATTCTTACAAAATTGCATATATAATTTTATTGAAAATTTAACCTTGTAAAAAACAAACATATTGTACGTGTTACAGCGTGCGTACTCACCCCTTACCCCTCACCCTTCTTGCAGTCACATTCTCAGACGGACCGTCTCAGCCAATAGGACGTACTACAACATATCCAAAAATCAACCCCCCCCCCCCACACCCCCCCAACCTTGGTTAAAATAATCTAAAATTCTTTTACAGAAACATTCACTACTATACATCAACGTAGGCACCGATTTTAAAATACAAGTAATAAATACGAGATACATTCACTACCATACATCAACGTAGGCACCGATTTTAAAATACAAGTAATAAATATAAAGTTGAAAATCTTTAATCGCAAATATCTCGAAAACGGCTGGGAATTTCGCAAAAATAAGCAAAATTTGAACCCCCCTAACTGACCAACACCCCTGTAACCAGATACGTACTACAACATATCCAAAAATCAACCCCCTTCTCCCCCCCCCCCGACACCTCCTTATTAATTAAGCTTAACATTTTAACGAAATTTTTTCGAGTGGCGGCATCTCTTAGACAAACGTAATATTCTTAGCAAAAAACATTTCAGTAGCTGCTACTCAAATGTTTCCCTGCTGAAAATGCTGCTTTTACCTCATAGATGGCGCCACTAAAAAAAATTAAATAGAAATAGACTAATGTATCATCAAATATAAATATAATATAATCAATCATGTCAATTAAAATATACATAATAATAATATAAAATAAAATAATATATAATAATAAAATAATATATAATAATAATAAATATTAAAAAAAATATATATGTACACCATTTTATTATTCATATCAAGTGCACGATTATATATTATAGGTAGGAGATGAGAATTTTTTTTTTAACAGCTGTTGTCTATGTAACATATCTTGTCAAATCATATGCAATTCGCTTTGAGGCACGAAGTATAATATAGAAGGAGTGCGAACTTCGTATAACGCTGTATAGAGACGAATGGCAGCGAAGTTGTGTCGAGAAAGAGTGACAACTGAGTAGAGAGAGATAACACATAGTGTCTGACTGTGTACCAGAACTAGCTTTGCCGGTGTCGTTATTTTGTGTTTTTTATATAATTTTTATAAAATATGAAACGTGAAATGGGTAAAAGGTGCTTTGTTCCACGCTGTCGTAGTGGTTATGACAATAATAAGGAAAAGGTAACAGTATTTTCGGTGCCTAAGAACCAGGAAATGCTTGAAAAATGGAGAAAACAGATTCCTCGAAAAGATAAAATATTGAGAATAAAAGATTATGTTTGCGAAAAACACTTTTGCGAAGAAGACATTGTAAAGTCTTGGAGTGATGGAATAAATACAGTAAGTAATAAATGTTGTTATTTAAACTTGTATATAAACTTAACCCAGTTTTGTAAGTGACAAGATTTGAAAGATGCTACTTCGTTTTTGTATGATTATTTTAGGTTCCTTTAAATCGTTATAGATTAAAAAACGATGCAGTTACCTAGCATTTTTCCAAACTGCCCAAAATATATGACTAAAATTATAAAAAAGAGAAGAATTATTAAGAAACATGAACTTTCCACTCCTGCACAGGCAGCAGCGAGCGAAACACAAATTGTATCAGGTATTTAGTATATAAATATTTATTTATATACTTATTTTTATATTTTGTGTAATAAAATAAAAATTTTGTTTTGTGATTGTAGAAATAACGACTCAAAATGTGCAAAACGCCACGAACATGCATGGTTTTGAACAATCTGAACTGGAATTCTCCGAACAGGAAAATGTATCAAACAATGATACAACCCAATTATTACTATTTGCTAAAGAAAACTGACTGTAACTTGTGCAGAGAAGGTTTAAAAACCGACCTTGTAAATACCCCTCAAGCATATTTAACGAATTTAAAAAATAGAGGTTTCTTAGTATATCCAAACACTAATATATTTAATTTTTGCATGTATGCAGAAAAAATTATTATGAAATTTATACAAACGGATCAGGTAGGTATACCAAGAAACAATTTTGGTTATTTTAGAAAATTATAAATTTGAATTCCCATGTACTGAACATAAAATAATAATATTTTCATATATTATTCACGAATTTATTGTTATGAGGATCAGGCAATATTATCATATGCAGCAAAAAAATATGAAATCAAAATGTAAAGATTTTAGAAAAAAATCAAAATTATGTTCTTCATAAGACATATATATTTTTTAGTAGTTAGAATATATTAACAATTATAACATATGATTTTATAATTATGACAAATAATTATAGATAATAATTATTATTGATACTTTGTTTAATTTTCCACTTTTGACTCTCAACTCTCCACTTTCCTCATTTTTAGTTTTTTGGTTTTTTGTAATGTACCTTACTGTTGTAAATGAATTAATTTATGTATATTAGCAGTTTTAATAAATATATAATAATATTATTTTAAAATATTTATTTACCTCCATGAATGTTATAAATAAAAAATTAATATACTATAAGGATGATCACCTACCTAGAAGAAATACAAGACACTATATGCTATCTCTCTCTAACATTGTCTGTCTCTTTTTAAGGCACATTTTAGTAGCCATGTTTCTGAACGAGTGCGCACTCCTTCTATATTATACTTCGTGCTTTGAGGTAATGTTTCATATTATATAACAACATAATCACAAGAAACATCAATTTGCGCGGAACGAACGCGAGCAGAACTTGAATCTCAACAAATCGACATTACAAATAAAATAAAATTTTATAGGTAAATCAGAATATAATATATAACATACTTGATGATATATCATGATTGTATTATCGTTAATTCATAAAATAATTGTAAATATATGTGTGTATGTAAATTGAAATTTATGTGTGTTTAATAAAAAAAAGGAATAATTTGATATATTGATTGTTAATAAGTGTATTATTATTATATAACCCCTAACCTAAACATGTCAAATTTCAGCTAAACGACATACAACGTAATTGCATCATATAAATTTGAAACACAGATTTATATACGCTTCTTGCAAGCGTCGTAATATTCTCATTTAAGGGGGGTTATTTATGTTATTTAAATTTTTAGATAGAAGAAAAAGATGAATTACCAACAAATATTTGCTCCGAATGTATTAATCAAGCTAATCTCAGGCATACAAATTTAGGTTATTACTTATGTGAACACAATCCGGCGATAACTTATTGCGCGGAAGGAAGAATGTTATTAAACAAGAAATTGTGTTTGCGTTACGTTATTTTATGACAAGATTATATGTTTGTTTTTCACACAAGGGGTTATGACAGTGTTTTGTTTTACAAGATTATGAAGTTTCGAACAAGAGATTATGTCTGTTTTTTTTACAAGATTATGACTATGTTTTTTATACAAGGTTAGTTGATCGGTTAGTTTTATACAAGGTTATGACTGTTTTATACAAGATTATGACTGTTTTTTTACAAGATTATGTTTGTTTTTCACAAGATTATGACTGTTTTTAACAAGGTTATGACTGTTTTTTAAAAGATTATTAAGATTTTTACAAGGTTATAACTGTTTTTTACAAAATTTTGATTGTTTTTTTACAAGGTTATGTCTGTTTTTCACAATATTAAGCTAGAAATGCCCTGTAAAAAACAGACATAATCTTGTGAAAAACAGACATAATCTTGTGAAAAACAGACATAACCTTGTAAAAAACAGTTATAACCTTGTAAAAAACAGTCATAACCTTGTTAAAAACAGTCATAATGGCCATTTCTAGACAACAAATTACTTAAATAATCACAAATTTATACATTACCTGCTCTAAACGTGCCCCATTAATTATTTCTACATTAATAACCAGCATGACCTCTCCTTTCAATTTCCCGTTGTAAATAGCCATTTCTAGACAACAAATTACTTAAATAAACACAAATTTATACATTACCTGCTCTAAACGTGCCCCATCAATTATTTATACATTAATAACCAGACACACACACACACACACACAAACACACACACACACACACACACACACACACACACACACACACACACACACACACACACACACACACACACACACACACACACACACACACACACAATACAGCAACATCTGTGGCAACCAATTTTTGTATACATACTGTATGTATAAATAACCAATTTTTGTATACATACTGTATGTATAAATAACCAATTGCGTATACATACTGTATGTATAAATAACCAATTTTTGTATACATACTGTATGTATAAATAACCAATTGCGTATACATACTGTATGTATAAATAACTAATTTTTGTATATATACTGTATGTATAAATAACCAATTTTTGTATACATACTGTATGTATAAATAACCAATTGCGTATACATACTGTATGTATAAATAACCAATTGCGTATACATACTGTATGTATAAATAACCAATTGCGTATACATACTGTATGTATAAATAACTAATTTTTGTATACATACTGTATGTATAAATAACCAATTTTTGTATACATACTGTATGTATAAATAACCAATTGCGTATACATACTGTATGTATAAATAACCAATTGCGTATACATACTGTATGTATAAATAACCAATTGCGTATACATACTGTATGTATAAATAACCAACACACACAAACAAACACACACACACACACACACACACACACACACACACACACAAACAAACACACAAACACACAAACACACACACACAAACACAAACACACACACACACACACACACACACACAATACAGCAACATCTGTGGCAAGCTATTGTAAATTTATATGAAATAAATACATTTTTTGTATATTATACATATTTGTATTTGAATGTTATATTTATTTTTATAATTTATATATTATTTTTATTATTTATATATATTTATTTAAATTTTATAAATTGTAGAAATTAGTTTTATTCATTTATTCAAATATACCTAAAATATCTGGAATCTAAAATCAAATATGTTTTAATATAATTATTATTATTATTATTTTGTGTTATATATTATATAGATAAAACGCAGCATGTCAAAAGTAGGATGTGGGAAAAACGAACGCACCAACAATTTCGACACACACGCAGTCATGGTGGCTGGCGTCTGCTGTAATAATTTGTCTATATAACTAGGTTTTACTGTACTAAATGGATGAATTAGTTGTGTTTGAGTAATAATGTCAAATATTTACATACACACACACACATGAATTAAATAAATATGTCGCGTGGTAGTGATATTTTTATTTGTGACATTTGTAAATTTGACAGTTTTTGAAGTTCTTTTGTTTTGCTGTCTTTTAAGTGCGTATTATTACAATTAACATAATGTATATAACAAAATATATACGTATATGTATATGAGTGTTTGAAATAAATAAATACTATATTTTTTACGGTTTTTTGTCTGTATTTCTGTACATCTCTTTCCTAGATATTCATCATAGGTCATCGAACGAACGTTATATTGAGAAAATTATAATATATGTTGCTTGTATATTATACTAGAAAATCATAGAAATATCGTATTTTTATTGGTAAATAAATATATAATATAAATAAACATAAGTTAGCTTTGAAAAAAAGAAAAATTTAATGATATATATCAAAAATTAAAGGTATGTATTGAAACTCTTTTAATAGATTATGAATTTTGTGTGTGTCGTGTCAAATTGTGCGGTGATATTGAAAATAAAGTTTTAAATTACTTATTCTAATAATTATTGATAATTTATATATTAAAAAGAAAAAAAAAAAAAGGAAATTTCGATTCATGGCAAGGATTGAACCGCAGACCTATAGGTCCTGGGTCCAGCACCTTACCAGTCGGCCACACAGTACTACACTATACTCTATATAATATATAATATATAAAGACTCTACTTTTTTATTTATATAATATATAACCTATCTCGCTAATATACGATATATTTGTATATATTAAATTTTAATCTGATTAAAATAACATATGTAAATAGTTTCAAGAAGATATCTATATTTATTTATATATTTAAAAAAAAAAAAAATTAAAAAATAAATTCGATCGAAGCAAGATTCGATCGTAGGACCTGTGGCACCAGAAGCTGACATCTTACCACGCTGCTATATAAGCTATTGATAAATACGTTGTTTATAGTATATATAATACACCAAATATACAATACAAATATATTTTGTTATAATTATTAAATAAAAAAGATATGTAATTTGATTTATAAATTTACAATATACAGAAACATAATAATATTGTAATTTGTTATATTCGAAAATCCATCTAGAAGAAAATAACTTTTAAAATCATATGTGTATCCTGATCGATGTAAATTTGACAAAAGAACTTTCGACGGTAATACACCTATACTTATAGGCATTTTAACTCAAGTTTTAGTTGGAGAAGTGGAAGGGGAACTATTTCAACCAATAGCAGAACGCAAGAGATAGAATGAAAAATTTACTGTTTTTATTGTAAATTTACATACACATGTACATAATATACTAATTTGATATATTCCAAAATTCATCTACAAAATAAACAAGCTAATTAAAAAATATATACCTATATATAAATATAAATAAACACAATTTAATATGTTTCTTCTCTAGGTAATAATAATAATAATAATATACGATATATTTGTATATATTATATTTTAATCTGATTAAAATAACATATGTAAATAGTTTCAAGAAGATATCTATATTTATTTATATATTTAAAAAAAAAAAATTAAAAAATAAATTCGATCGAAGCAAGATTCGATCGTAGGACCTGTGGCACCAGAAGCTGACATCTTACCACGCTGCTATATAAGCTATTGATAAATACGTTGTTTATAGTATATATATATATATATATATATAATACACCAAATATACAATACAAATATATTTTGTTATAATTATTAAATAAAAAAGATATGTAATTTGATTTATAAATTTACAATATACAGAAACATAATAATATTGTAATTTGTTATATTCGAAAATCCATCTAGAAAAAAATAACTTTTAAAATCATATGTGTATCCTGACCGATGTAAATTTGACAAAAGAACTTTCGACGGTAATACACCTATACTTATAGGCATTTTAACTTGAGTTTTGGTTGGACTAGTGGAGGGGAAACTATTTCAACCAATAGCAAAATGGCTAGAGATTGGTTGCATTACCTTAGCTTTTCGTCTCCCTTTCCTTATTATAATAACAAATTTATTGTTTTTATAATAAAATTTACATACACGGTGCATTTACATGCACCAAATATACAGTACGCATATATATTTTGTTATAATTATTAAATAAAAAAGATATGTAATTTGATTTGTAAATTTACAATACAAAGAAACATAATATTATAGTAATTTGTTATATTCGAAAATCCATCTAGAAAAAAAAAAAAAACTTTTAAAATCATATGTGTATCCTTATCGATGTAAATTTGACAAAAGAACTTTCGACGGTAATACACCTATACTTATAGGCATTTTAACTTGAGTTTTGGTTGGACTAGTGGAGGGGAAACTATTTCAACCAATAGCAAGATGGCTAGAGATTGGTTGCATTACCTTAGCTTTTCGTCTCCTTTTCCTTATTATAATAACAAATTTATTGTTTTTATAATAAAATTTACATACACGATAATTTACATGCACCAAATATACAGTACGCATATATATTTTGTTATAATTATTAAATAAAAAAGATATGTAATTTAATTTGTAAATTTACAATAGACAGAAACATAATAATATAGTGAATTTGTTATATTCGAAAATCCATCTAGAAAAAAAAAAAACTTTTAAAATCATATGTGTATCCTTATCGATGTAAATTTGACAAAAGAACTTTCGACGGTAAT
>OZ014567.1:10727554-11057554 GCA_963966155.1 Clivina fossor
ATTTCGTATCCGATTCCTTCTAGTTACATCACATACGCCATCTTATTTCCACAGCAGTCATTTTCCTTGTATGCTTTTGCAGCCAAATCCAACACTCACTAACATACATCAACGTATGCACCAAAACAGCATTCTATACACTCATCTCTGGAAATATTTACGTTTCTAGCAAAAGTATCCAAAGCACTTAAAACCTTACAATCAGTATTAACTCTTCTTTTAATCTCATGATCAAAACGATCATCCTTACACAATAAACTTCCCAAATACACAAATTTATCTATCTGCTCTAAACGTGTACCGTCAAAAGATACAAGTCAAGTCAACCTTCTAAAAAAAACCAATACTTTGCACTTATTCAACACAAGATTCCTCAAGTTTACTCTTCAGATTCAGCCAAAAATTCATACCAAATACAAAAATTAACAATATCATTTAAAATAATTACAATTTACAATTGTAAAAATAAATTTAAAATTTTATTCGATAAAACTGTATATTTGTTTTTAGACTTAAAAACAATACATATTTCGTTAACTAATTTGACAACTTCGAACAACAAACAATAGATAAAAATGATATTTAAGTCAAAGTTAATTAAAAGTTAATTTATGATTAGAAATTTTGTTTAAAGTATTATGAAACAGGTTATTTTAAAAATTACAATTTAAGTAAATACCAAATTACTATTCTTAAGTGCTTTGATAATATTGTATATTTACTTTAAACTTTCACAAATTTAATATTTCTAATTATTTTGCATATTTGTAAACAGTTTTCAATTTTTTTTTTTTAACGCAAGATCAACATATTCTCAAAAACTTTGTTTACATACTTGATTAAATTTGTACAACGATGTAGATTGATAATATTTTATCAATAAATTTATTTGAATAGTAGAAAAATCTTTCAGAACTCATTATATTAGTATAAAACTTGCTCTAGGTTAAAATTCTGTATTAATATTTATTTATAATCGACGTTTCGACGAAACTCAACGTCCATCTTCATAAGGATAAATGATATAAATGACATTTATAGTAAATAACAGAACATAGAAACAAGTTACTAGGTAACAAATATTGCTTCTCAAGCAATAGAGATATTTATAAAGGATAAAAGGAAAATTTGGTTTCCATTAATTAAAAATCTATATATTTTATGATCTAGTTACTTATTTGTTACGTCATTTATATCATTTATCCTGATGAAGACGGACGTCGAGGACGAAATGGTGATTTTAAATAAATATTAATACAGAACTTTAACCTATAGTAGTTTTATTTTAATAAAGATCTCACACTTAAAGTAGTGTCCCAGAATTGAAATTTACTTACAGCCGGTTTTATAATAAACACTTTAATTAAAGTGGTCTTTAAGCCAGCAAAAAAGCATCGTTTTTAAATTCTACCGGCATAATTATTATTATTCTCAATAAAACGATGCTTTTTTGTCAACTTTCCAAATTTCTAATAATAAAATCATTTGTTATTGTCAATAAATGAATACTTTTCGGTCAGCTTAAAGTTGACTTTAGTTAAAGTGTTCATTACGAAACTGGCCGTTAAAGTTCTTGAAATTTAAAGATTAAAGATAAAATTTAATGACCAGCATAGCGCCATATTTAAGTAGTTATATGCTTGGCTATCCGTAAATAAAATTCTCCATTACATAAACGTATTTTGTTAATTGCGTGCGTTGCAAATAAAGAGGGACATGTATAGCGATTTGTTGTACGAATCCGAAAGTGAAATTTCATTCTTACAAAATTGACTGTTTCCATAGAAACAGTGTGTCAAGGAAGCCACCTAGTACGATTGTTACGTATCATAAATAATTTTTACTTTTAATTATCCGATTGTAAATTGCGGTTTAAATTTCTTTTCAAAATCACTCACAACTTCCCGGGTTTCATTTTTCAACTATTTATTTATTAAATACGGAACTAAATTTCTTGTTGTTTTCACGAATATGCACCACACATCATATAATAATTCTTATGCAATGATGTATACATGTATGCATGATCTTGAAATTTAAATAAAATACTACATTGTTAATTTTCTGTGTAAATATATCTTCAGTGGGCGAACAAAAGAATGAATGAATCTTGAGGTTTGAGTTGATCAAATATGTACAATTTTGTGTTCTTCTTGTTACCATTAGGAGTCTAAATTGAAAATAATTATGTCAAGTTAAATCAATTGACAATTGCATTATTTATTTTCGCTTGAATTTGAATTTGATTATTGAAAATGTGTGAAGAAGTGCAAGAAATGCAATGTGCACCGTCCAGTGAGGTCAGAAATTGTATATACGACCACAGAGAGATTAATTCTTACAAATCACTTTCCGAGAAAAAAATTACTAAAGTTTTAAAAATTTTATTGTGGCCATGTTATTCAACCGATTTTACTCAAATTTTCACAAAAGATTCACCTAGTATTCATATAATTTGTTTAATTTTAATAAAATACAGTGTTGCCAACTTTCCGAGAAAAAAATTAGTAAAATTTAAAAAAATTTATTATGACCATTTTATTTAACCGATTTTAATCAAATTTTCATAAAAGTTTTTCTAGTGCCTAAATAAATTACGCAATTTTAACAAAATACAGTGTTGCCAACTTATCGAGAAAAAATCACAAAATTTTTAAAAAATTTATTGTGGCTACATTATTTATTCCATTTTGATCAAATTTTCAGAAAGTATCTCCTAGTGCCCACATAAATTATAATATTATTAAAATACAGTGTGTTGCCAACTTTCCGAGAAATGTCAAAGTGGTCTATATATGGGTTTACCCATATACTTCTAATCTTGTTTTTTCTGTTATTTTCATGTCAAACATATAAAAATAGTAGTGAATAATTTTGAATGAATTCATTTGCAAAATTTGATTGTTTCCTGTTGTTGGTTGTGTTGGTCTCTTTTTGTTTTTCCCTCTTTGTAAATTCACCGACTGACTGCATCGGAACATAATGTTAGGTTAGGTCTCTTGTTTTGTTTTCTCTAATTTCCGGCATTCGCTAAAAAGACTAAATGCAGCAAGTTTTATGCACTATTTGCTCGCGCTGTGAATCGAACTAACTCACGGTCTTTCTGTACTCTGTATATGAGTCGTATAGATGCAAATTTTAAGTTCTGAGATATTTGCAAAAAACTGTTATAGCTAAGTGTAATTGTATTTTGATGATAAAATCTTGTTACTAGATGGCAATACTTATTTCAAATCGTGAATCATTGGTTTTATACATCATTAATTCATACAAAGTAACTGTTTGCTTTCCACCAATAAAATTTTTATTGCTGGAAAGCAAACAGTTACTTTTGCATCTAAACTATCAACGCAACTAGTGAGTTTTGCATCCAACACTAAACTTTAAAGAGTGTTTCTCATATTAAATACTGAGTTTTTTTTCTAACTAACCTAAATATCGTATTCCTTGTAAAATTCTACGTCCAAATCGCGCAAAATCTCATTTTTCACTTTTTGTCGAATAGTAAGTTTTGCATCTATACGCCTCATATATAACAGGTAGACACTTAAAGACCTCAGCGGTTTGGAGACGAATACGTCACCTTGATAGGAATTAAGATTTCTTTGTGTTTACCACTTTGACTGTAAGGTAAAAGTGGTATAGTGATCCCTTATTTATATAGCAAAATATTGTATTAATGATCTGATATTATTTTTTAATATTGCAACGATATTATTTCAATACTTACAATGTGTCGTATTTGCCACTACACCACTGTGAATCTCACTTGAACATACGTATACAGCAAAAACTGCGGAGACTTCAACATTGGAACATGTCACATATTTTATTAGATAGAATTTATTTGTTTGATATTTTGTTTTTTTTTTCTTTTTAATTTACAGTAACAGCTCAATCGATATATAATATAAGTAGGTAGTTTTATTAATTACAAAATATGATTGATAGCTCTTATTAATACATTATTTGTCATAAATTAATAGCTATATTCATATTATATAAATATTAATACAGAACATGAATCTAAAGCCTTTTTATTTTAATGTATAATGAATTCTGAAAGATTTTTTACCATGTTAAAGAAAATACATAAATTATAGCTAGTATAAAATTGAGATAATTATAAGATAATTTCGAATTACCTTGAAGTTAAATGCTTATACTAAAATTACTTTTTACTGCTTTTTAATGTAAAAATTACACACATATGTTATAAAAAGAATATTCATTCATTTTTATACATTTCTATTGATTTATATTTTTACCAGAGATTTTTTCTCTTTAACTATTGTTATCTAGTCACGACAAATCTGATTATATATATATATATATATATATATATATATATATATATACAGGGTGATTCAGGACTAGTGTAACAAACTTTACCAGCTTATTCCTGAGGTCATTTTGAGCCAAAAATGTCATATGAACATAGGTCCTATTCCTTCTAGTTACCAAAATACAAGAGGTTGTTAAAGTTCTATAAATAACACGTAATTTTCTAATTTTTGTAATCAAGATACTTTTGGAAAACAAGAGTTTTATTGAAAAGTCATACCTTATTTGTCTTAATTAAAAATTGTTATACTTTTGATTGTATTTTTGCTTCATAATGGATGGTTATAGTACTGCTGAATACGCAGATATGATTTTTATTTATGGATTATGTAATGTAATGACAAATAAAGTATGACTTTTCAATAAAACTCTTGTTTTCCGAAAGTATCTTGATTACAAAATTTAGAAAATTTCGCGTTATTTATAGAACTTCTTGTATTTTGGTAACTAAAAGGAATAGGACCTATGTTCATATGACATTTTTGGATCAAAATGACCTCAGGAATAAGCTGTTAAAGTTTGTTACACTAGTCCTGAATCACCCTGTATATATATTTACATTCCAAATAGATACATAAAAATAATTAATAAACTCTTAAAATAAAACTGTTTTAGGTTAAAGTTCTGTATTAATATTTATTTAAAATCAATGTTTCGACTAAATTCAACATCCGTCTTCATCGGGATAAATAAATAAAGTGTATAAATAAAACATAGAAGCAAGTTACTAGACGTAACAAATAAGTAACTAGATCATACAATTTATAGATTTTTAATTAATAGTAGCCAAAATTTTGTTTAAATCAGTTACTAAACACACTGATTAATGTTATCTTTATACAAGTCTATTGTTTCTCTTATCAATCTGCTGTTAATATTGATTGGTCTAGCAATTATTAGAGTATCTTCACATTTTACATCAAGAAGATATTTTGCTATTGCTGAACACGCGTTAGAATATCTTCATTTTAAAATTTGAAGATACTCTAATAATTGCTAGACCAATCAATATTAACAGCAGATTGATAAGAGAAACAATAGAAATTTATAAAGATAACATTAATCAGTGTGTTTAGTAACTGATTTAAACAAAATTTGGCTTCTATTAATCAAGAATCTATAAATTGTATGATCTAGTAACTTATTTATTACATCTAGGAACTAGTTTCTATGTTCTATGTTATATTATAATGTCAATTATATCATTTATCCTGATGAAGGCGGACGCTGAGTTTGGTCGAAACTTCGAGTTTAAATAAATATTAATACAGAACTTTAACCTATAGCAGTTTTATTTTAATATAATGAGTTCTGAAAGATATTTTACTATTTTAATAAACTCTTATTTTCAAAATTACGATTTTTTCTGATTTTTGATGTGTTTACCACTTTGACTGCAAGGAAAAAGTGGTATAGCATTTGGTACGGTGTCTGTAACATTTTCAAAAAAAAAAAATTGTGTATAGAAATTCTTCATATAGCCTCTAGATGACGAATCTGAACTTAATTTATGTGGGTGTATGGATGTGCGTCGTCAGCTTCATATTGGCTACATTACTTATCCGATTTTGATCAAATTTTCAGAAAAGATATCCCTAATGCTCCCATTAATTATATAATTTCATTAATATCCAGTGTTGCCAACTTTTCCAGAAAAAATTACTAAAGTTTTTAAATATATATTATGGCCATGTTATTTAACCGATTTTACTCAAATTTTCACAAAAGATTCTCCTAGTAATCATATAATTTATGTAATTTTAACAAAATACAGTGTTGCCAAATTTCCGAGAAAAAAAATCACAAATTTTTTTAAAAATTTATTGTGGCTACATTATTCATTCGATTTTGATTAAATTTTCATGCAAGTTTCTCCTAGTGCCCACATAAATTATAATATTATTAAAATACAGTGTTGCCAACTTTCCGAGAAATGTCAAAGTGGTCTATATATGGGTTTACCTATATACTTCTAATCTTGTTTTTTTAAGTCCTAACCCTATTTTTACTTATTTGCAAATACATTTACGGTAGATTACATAGGTTTCTTTTATATCACGTTTTTTATTTTTAATGAATATAATAATTATAATTTGATGGCGAATTAAAAATTGCTATGTACGAATTTTATTAAATAAAAATTTAGTCACGATTTAGTTCGTATCAATATAATATGCTAGCGGTATAGTGTTATATGCGTGAGAAATCGACCCACAATCATTCAAAATGTGTTCTTGAAAAACACCGACTCCTATAATAATAGTAATGAAATGATTGTGTTATTACTTTTTTAACTCAGCTGCTAAACAAGGTGTTAATACAATAGAGCCTCGTGTATAATAAATACGGACGAAATATTTAGTGGGAGTGTACCAAATTTCATCGTCTATATGCATATAATAATACCATTTTCGAAATGTATAATGAAAGTTATTTTCATTTTGTTTGCCTGTTAATTTTTCAATATTTTTTTATTGACAGAAAGTATACTTGGCAGAGTATAGTAAATGAGAAAATTAGAATGAACATCAGATCAACTATAATATATAAGTTCCGTTTTCGTAATAAATAAGTTCCGTTGTTATGTTGGTGACAAATCTACACTGTAAAAAATTTATGTAATTATACATAAAAGATTAAAAAATGATCTACTGTGGCGAAAAAAAAATAAAAATAATATTATAAAAAATCCCAAAACCACACTTAAATTAAAATAAGGCTAAATACGTATTTAGCAAATATTTGCTACTGAAGATGGAAGCTTAGCTTCCGAAATACGTATTTAGCTTTCTTTTAATTTAAGTGTGGTTTTGGGATTTTTTATAATATTATTTTTATTTAAATTTACATGTTTTCTGAATGTAATTTTTATAAAAAAATATAATATTAAATATTACGTAAATTATCACAGTAAAATTATAAAATGTTGTTATTTTTACTGTTAAGTTTATGTAGAATAACTTAAATTTAAGATATATTAAAATAAAACGGTTTTAGGTTTAAGTTTTGGATCAATATTTATTAATAATCGACATTTTGACGAACTTAACGTCCATATTTATCAGGAAAACTGATTCAAATGACATTGAGAATTGATTTGATTGATATTAATACAGAACTTACACCTAAAGCCGTTTTATTTTACACTGTTCAAAATAATAGGGTAAAAGAGTAAACATTTTCGAGGGTAATTGAATTTGTAGCCTTATTTGTGCAAAAAATTGTCCTGCTCTTGTGTATTTTAAAATATTTGACTTTTTACCTTAATGGAAGGGTAAAAAATACGAAAAATAAGGGTAAATAACTGCCTTTTTACCCTTTTCTGGGATAATAAAGGGTATTTTTTTTTCGGACAGTATATATAATAAGTTCTGAAAGATTTTTTACTATGTTACGATATATTTTTTAAAATAATAAAAATTAAACATACGATTTTTGGTTTTCTGTTTCAAAATTTATTTAATTTATTATACAATGTACATTTGTATAATAAATTAAATAAATTTTGATACAAAAAAAAAACTAAGAGTCGTGTGTTTACTTTTTATTATTTTAATAATGTTTCAACAAGAGGCCTACAGCGGTGTCCGTCCAAATTATTATATATTTTTTACAGTGTAGGTATAGCTATGGTAAAGCATATATGGCATCGGTATTTGGTATTTTCGCGAGAAGACGAAGAAATCGCTGTGCCAGGTAACTGCTGTGGCTCGTGACTAAAGAATGCTGTAGTGTCTGTGTGTGTGTGTGTGTTTGGTGAGCACTATACCCCATCGTACGCGGTCGTGAAACGTGAATCGTGACTTATCCGTGATAAGCGACATAACATAAAGCCACTAAGAGGCCAATGGTATACCTATTCTGCACTTGAGAACACTGCATTCACTTTGCAATCACTGCTGAATTTAAGAACTCTGAAGATTCCTAATATAGTAAAAAATCTTTCAGAACTAATTTATATTAAAATAAAACGGCTTTAGATTGTAGTTCTGTATTAATATTTATTTATAATTGACGTACTCAACGTACATGTTTATCAGGAAAAAAAGAAACAAGTTACTAGGTAACAAAATAGCTAACTAGTTTATAAATTTATAAATTTTTAATTAAAGGAAGTCAAATTTTATTGAAATCAGTGACTTCACCTATTAACTTGTTTCTATGTTCTGTTTATTTACTGTTTATGTCATTTGTATCATTTTTATTAATAAATATTAATACACAAGTACAACCTAATACATACAGGGTGATTTATGACGTCGGGAAAAAACTACACCGGATGATTCCTAGGAGTAATCTAAATAAAAAAACTTCAAATAAACATATGTCCGAAAATGCTTTCTAACGGAACTGTAACCGTTAGAAGTTTATTACATGTAACATCAATCGCGTTAGCTTTATTTATTATATCAGGGATAATCTAGTTACTTATTTTGTTACCTAGTAACTTGTTTCTATATTTTGTTTATTTACTCTAAATATCATTTGTATTATTTTGCCTGACAATGATGTACATGTTGTGTACGCTGAGTATTAATAAATATTAATACAGAACTGCATTCTAAATGCATTATTTTAATGTATTTATATATATATATATATATATATATATATATATATATATATATATATATATATATACAGGGTGATTCAGGACTAGTGTAACAAACTTTAACAGCTTATTCCTGAGGTCATTTTGAGCCAAAAATGTCATATGAACATAAGTCCTATTCCTTCTAGTTACCAAAATACTAGAGGTTGAAGTTCTTCTATAAATAACACGTAATTTTCTAATTTTTGTAATCAAGATACTTTTGGAAAACAAGAGTTTTATTGAAAAGTCATACCTTATTTGTCTTAATTAAAAATTGTTATACTTTTGATTGTATTTTTGCTTCATAATGGATGGTTATAGTACTGCTAAATATGCAGATATGATTTTTATTTATGGATTATGTAAGGTAATGACAAATAAAGTATGACTTTTCCATAAAACTCTTGTTTTCCGAATGTATCTTGATTACAAAAATTAGAAAATTTCGTGTTATTTATAAGAACTTCAACCTCTTGTATTTTGGTAACTAGAAGGAATAGGACCTATGTTCATATGACATTTTTGGCTCAAAATGACCTCAGGAATAAGCTGTTAAAGTTTGTTACACTAATCCTGAATCACTCTATATATAATATATATATATATATATATATATATATATATATATATATATATATATATATATATATATGGTTAGTGTTGTAGCAGAGACCAATGTACTATGTATGTTTATAAACATGTTTACGGTTAAATCAGAGAGTGTGTGTGTGTGTGTGTGTGTGTGTGTGTGTGTGTCCCACACCAGGTTGGCGACTGGACAATCAGACAGGGGCCGATGTCCCATCTGATAGGACCCGATCGTGGAACCATATTTGTCAATCGTTATTATAGGTGGTTTAGTTTTTATGTTATTCATTTAGTTTTGCGTGTGTGACTAAAAATGTACAATTGTTAAATTTGTTTTTTTCTCAAACTGTATACATCTTTATTTATTTGACAGATTCGCAAATTTTTGCCTTCGTATTTGCTCATTAGCATAATACAAATTGGGTGATGTGGGATGTTTAATATAAGTATGTGGACCTATCCTAGTTTCCGATTAGTTGAAAAACTTAATTTTTCAGTTGCAAGACTTTGGTCTCGTTCTACTTGAATGTTTTATTGTGATTTTCTTACAACAAATATTTTATATAACGCACCAATCAACATAATGTACAGAAATTTGAACAATTGTTTATCTAATTTTGATAATTTTCATAGAAATTTACATTCACTAATTAATAGCTTCAATTATTATACTGTTGGGGAATAAAATCATTATTAGTATTAATTTTAATATGAACCCGAGGGGGAAACCACTTGTAAAATCTGGTGTACAAATTTATTAAAATCTCTTAAAATCCTAGTAAAATCATGGTAAAATCCGTAAAATCATGGTAAAATCTGTAAAATCATGATAAAATCCTAGTAAAATCATGGTAAAATCCTAGTAAAATCATGGTAAAATCCGTAAAATCATGGTAAAATCTGTAAAATCATGATAAAATCCTAGTAAAATCATGGTAAAATCCTAGTAAAATCATGGTAAAATCCGTAAAATCATGGTAAAATCTGTAAAATCATGATAAAATCCTAGTAAAATCATGGTAAAATCCTAGTAAAATCATGGTAAAATCCGTAAAATCATGGTAAAATCTGTAAAATCATGATAAAATCCTAGTAAAATCATGGTAAAATCCGTAAAATCATTGTAAAATCCGTAAAATCATGGTAAAATCTGCAAAATCATGATAAAATCCTAGTAAAATCATGGTAAAATCCTAGTAAAATCATGGTAAAATCCGTAAAATCAAGGTAAAATCTGTAAAATCATGATAAAATCCTAGTAAAATCATGGTAAAATCTTTAAAATTATTAACAATCATTAACAATTCGTAAATATTTAGTGTATATTTAGATTTAGAAATATTTTATGAAGAAGAATTAAAACTCAGTAAATAATTTCTATACGAGATCCTATAATTAATTAAAAATCTCGAATAAAATTCGCTACAATCTTAAAAATTTCATATAAAATCGAGTAAAATCAACCGAAAAATTGTGGTAAAATCTTTACAATCTTACTTAAAATCCATAAAATCAACAGAAAAATCATGTGAAATTTTTACAATCGCCCTTAAAATCATTTAAAATCCTTACAATCGCGCTTAAAATCATGTAAAATCCTAGGATTGTACAATCCGGTGTACAAAATTTAAAGGAGTGGTGGTTAGAAACTGCATATTCGACCAAAGAAACACGGTCAAGTGTATTTAATTTGTACATCTCCGATTGCTTTATTAAAAATTATTAAGTCAAGTTAATTTAATTAATAATTGCATTGTTTATTTTCTCTTGCATTTGAATTTGATTATTGAAAATGTGTGAAGAAGTGCAAGAAATGCAATGTGCACCGGTCTAGGATGGTGAGAAACACGATCAAATGTGTTTAATTGGACATCTCCGATGGCTATATTAAAAATTATTAAATCAAAGTTAAGTTAATTGACAATTGCATTATATATTTTCGCTTAAATTTGAATTTAATTATTGAAAATTATATGAAGAAATGCAATATGACTGTTCTAGATTAATTTTTCAGGTCCAAGACTTTCATCTCCTGGAGCTCCTGTCTCCTGGAGCCCCTGCGACCATTTCTTATAACTCATTTTTTGTGTCTAGCCTTCCCCCTATATCATTAATTGCTTCATTAGGATGCCCCGATTAAAATTAGTCAGTATTATTTTTGCAAATTAAAACAATACCCCTTCTTGAAATATTTTTCTGCATACGCCACTGTTTTGAGCAAAGTATGTTGATATTTATACAAATATTTTCAAAACTTTTCAATTATACTCGTAATTTTCTAAGTAAAAAAGTTATTTTACATAATTTATTTAATAGTATGAATTCATAGCTATTTAAGTGACAACTATCATTAACATTATTATTTATGCGCATGATAAAATTTACTATAAAAATATTTCTCGAGAAAATAACTAGTTAAATGTTATTTTTTTTTAAATAAATAATATTTATTTTTGCAGTTGTATAAATACATTTCTGCATCAGTTAATGAAATTATACTAATGCATATAAACAGGTGATAGTTGAAATGCCTGTTTAAAGATTACGATAAAAGAGAGTGCAGTCTCACAATCTTGACAAGTAAAAGTTTACTGCGAAAGTAAGAAATTATCGGCAAGTTTTAGAAAAAAAAAAACACATTTTTTCCATTAATGGTATAAATATCTTAAATATTTCGAAACGTTCGTTTTCATTTTGTAGATACAATTTAATTTATGAAAATATTTACACAGTTATGATTATTAAAATTCAGACTGACTGTCAGTCAGACTGTTATTCCTGATTGACTGTGTAATATAAGGCCCCACCGTTTTAAAACAAGAGCTCCGTGAGAAAGAGAAATTTTTCCTTGTCGCAAAAAGCTCGTCTTCAGTAGATCTCTAGCTAGGCAGTGTATACTCTAGCTAGGTAAATATTTGTTAACGTTTTCTTTCTTCTACAAGGTCACCGAACCTTTGAACACTGCGGACGATCATATATATCTTCAGATACGACTGATGACACTTCCTGTTTATACTGCTCGAAATGTTTCGCTAGGTATTTTATTAAATTATTAAAAAAAATAATGTATTAACTATATTTATAGGATTTTTTACAAATATTTTAATTTCCACTTAATCGTAGTGAACTAATTAATTCGAATTTTTTTAATATTTTGGATAAATGTATTAGCCTCGCCGAGATTCGAACCTTGGACCTTTCCAAGTACTAGGAATAGAAGAGCATGTATATATTTCTTGGTATTATGAATATGGATGAAACTAGAGTTACTTATCTGGATAGAGGAAGGTTTGGGAGAAACTAATTTCGGGATAGTGGAAAGAGTTTGTGCCATACCCTTTTGGAAACATGGCGTGATTGTGTATGTATGAAATTTGTTCAGTTGTTAAAAACAGCAGCTGATCTGGATAAGTTTATCGTTCAAAAATACTAGCTAGTATTCTATTAAAACTAATTCTATATTACTCCGGACAATTTGAAATTTGAATAGATATTAAATAATAATGTGAGTGGTTTGGAACAAACCTTTAATATAGTATGTAGTTAATTTTTTGTAATATATTAATTAATAAATTCTTTGACGCAAATTAAAATTAATATGACATCCGTTCTATGCATATTTGGCTTCTAATTAAATTTTGTTATAGCATGTTAATTAATTAAATTATTATTAATTCATTAACATTTATTGTTTTTAGAAATTAAATCCTGTGAAATCTCGATACATCGATTTCGAAAGCAAAATTTATAGCATATAAAAAACTGATAGTTGTAAATATTTCTGTAGTTAACATTGTAATTTTTAAAATAAAACGGCTTTAGGTTTTATGTCTGTATTTATATATATATTAATAATCGACTTACTCGTCCGTTTTCATCAGGAAAACTGATACAAATGAATGACATTTACAGTAAATAAACAAGTAACTAGATCACAAAAATTTGTATAAATTTTTAATTAATGGAAGCCAAATTTTATTTAACACAGATATATTACATTCAGTCGTCAAGTCATCCTTCCAAAAACGAATACTTTAACACTTATTCAACACAAGATTTCTATCCTTATACCTACAACATTAATTCTATCAATTATCCTTCTCAGTTGCTCTTCAGATTCAGCCCAAAATGGACAGACATTCTGTGATCAAGTCATCCTTCTCAAAAAAAAACTAATACTTTTCTCACTTATTCAACACAAGATTCATATCTTTACCAACAACATGAATTCTACCAATCATCCTTCTCAGTTGTTTTTCAGATTTCACTCACAATCAGTCTGACCGCTACGACTTAACTGCGCTATTTTGATCTGTACAGTTAAAACTGTGCAATAAATTGAGTGTGGTGTCTTTAGAATGTTTGCAGAATGAGATACGAAGTGCAAGGCTGGTTCTGATACTGTTAGGAATTCCACCTGAACTCTCTCGTACACCTTCGACATCTGCGATTTGCCGTTAATAACTATTATCCGCTGTGTTATCAGTCGGTTATAGGTTTATACGTAGTTACGTTACAGCAACATTTCGTTCAGCTGTTAGCTGCACTTGTGCAGCTTACGCAGTGGCGTAGCCAGGGGTGGTGTTAGGGGGGGGGGGGGTTGAACCCCCCCCCCAATAACAAGGTTATGTCTGTTTTTCACAAGATTATGTCTGTTTTTCACAAGGTTATGACTTTTTTTTACAAGGTTATGACTGTTTTTTACAAGATTATGAAGTTTTTCACAAGATTATGAAGTTTTTCACAAGATTATGTCTGTTTTTCACAAGATTATGTATGTTTTTCACAAGATTATGACTGTTTTTTACAAGGTTATGTCTGTTTTTCACAAGATTATGTCTGTTTTTCACAAGGTTATGACTGTTTTTTTACAAGATTATGACTGTTATTTATAAGATTATGAAGTTTCGAACAAGATTATGTCTGTTTTTCACAAGATTATGTCTGTTTTTCACAAGATTATGTATGTTTTTCACAAGATTATGACTGTTTTTTACAAGGTTATGTATGTTTTTCACAAGATTATGTCTGTTTTTCACAAGGTTATGACTGTTTTTTTACAAGATTATGACTGTTATTTATAAGATTATGAAGTTTCGAACAAGATTATGTCTGTTTTTCACAAGATTATGTCTGTTTTACACAAGATTATGTATGTTTTTCACAAGATTATGACTGTTTTTTTACAAGGTTATGTCTGTTTTTCACAAGATTATGTCTGTTTTTCACAAGGTTATGACTGTTTTTTTACAAGATTAAGACTGTTATTTATAAGATTATGAAGTTTCGAACAAGATTATGTCTGTTTTTCACAAGATTATGTCGGTTTTTCACAAGATTATGTATGTTTTTCACAAGATTATGACTGTTTTTTTACAAGGTTATGTCTGTTTTTCACACGATTATGTCTGTTTTTCACAAGGTTATGACTGTTTTTTACAAGGTTATGACTGTTTTTTACAAGGTTATGTCTGTTTTTCACAAGATTATGTCTGTTTTTCACAAGATTATGTCTGTTTTTTACAAGATTATGTCTGTTTTTCACAAGATTATGTCTGTTTTTCACAAGGTTATGACTGTTTTTTTACAAGGTTATGACTGTTTTTTACAAGATTATGAAGTTTTTCACAAGATTATGTTTGTTTTTCACAAGATTATGTCTGTTTTTGACAAGATTATGTCTGTTTTTGACAAGATTATCTTTATTGATTAATATTATTAACCCCCCCCCCCCCTGATAAGTTTCTAGCTACGCCACTGAGCTTACGTATCTACTTCAATCAACTATTCGATCGGAGTATGATCTAATATTATAGGCAAAACGTATCTTGAATGTTCTAAACTCTAAAGAGTTCCAGTTGAGAATTAAAAGTGATGGTTGACACACACGGTATTAAAAACCGTTAGAAAAAGTAAATTTTTTATACATATATAACAGATGATATAAGCTTTAATTTTTGTCTTTTTTTACATAAAATACATACTTTAAAACAATTATACAACAGCTGTTTTATATGTTTTAAAATTGAATTAGGTGATAATAATATCCGAATGTTGATTGTTGATGCGATACTAATAAGTGATACAAGTGATATAAGTGATACTAATAGTACGAAATGTTAATAGAAATGAAAGTAGTTATTTTTGATAATTAATTAATAGTATTTTAATGAATTGTTGCTGTAATATAATTCCCAATTCATTAGAAAAAGTATTGTTTGTTTCAAATTAGAGGTTTTATTTTTTTTCAAATGAAATTGCAACCAATTATTTATATATGGGAATGACTTTTTAATAAGCAATAATAATCGTTTTTGTTTTACTTGAAACCTAATTACATATTGCAAAATATATTTGTTGCTTTTAATATTATCAAAAGGTATTTATTGTTTTCTTTGCCATTAAAAAAAAATAACGTCATTACTAAACAATATATTGTTTATTTTATTAAATACAGATTTGTATTTGTTTTTTATTATTATTATTATTATTTTAGTAGATGAAGTAATATGATTGAGAGGGTGTTTTGCGTGAGCGAACGTTTCCAAGTAAGAGCATGTATGAGAGGAATTATAAATGTAGATGAAGCTAAAGTTTCTTGTCTGAATAGGGATGTTTGGAGGAAACTGATTTCGGGATAGTGGAAAAAGTTTGTGCCACATCCTTTTAAATGATTGTGTATGTATGTAGCAGTGCAATGACATTGCAATTTAACGTTTTATGAATATATTTAATAAAAATATAATTAATAAATAATTCGTTGAGTTATTACAGAGGTCAAAATTAGCGCCCTCTACCGTAAAGGCAGTGCAAGGTTACAGGATGTCCGGTTTGTCCCTGAACAGAATGCATTTTATTAGATTGGCCAATAAGTAAGGTCTCTGAACTCATAATGTTTAATTTTCTAATAAAAATTAAACAATTTTTGATGGAGTTTACATACATAACACTGTAAAAAAAATTATGTAATTTGTACATGTTTCATAAAAAAATTTAATATTACATAAATTATCACAGTAAAATAACAAAATGTTGTTATATTTACTGTTAAAACCTATGTAAAATTACATAATTAATTATAATGTTATTAATCATAACGCAGGTTCAGGACCAAAGAACAAAAGTTTATCTTTTGACATTAAAATTACATAAATTTAAAATGCAATTTTTAATATTTATCGGTTCAATAATAATTATCCGATACGAGTATTAGTTACCTCGATCGATCATCGATAAATGATCGATGACTATATAAAAATAAGTGTCTTACGACAGCTGGAATACCTTGAACTCAAAAACGTTGACTAAATAATTTTTTAACCTATAGATGACTCGTTCCAATGACAATGAGGACTTTATCCTAAGCGCTCTGAAAATAGGCAAAATTTGGGAATTTTTTTCATCCAGAAATAATAGTACAAATATTTCGGTTTTTTTATATGTTATTACGGAATATTTGAACTACCTTTTTCGAATTTTTATGTAAAAAAATGTTTTGAAATTGTGACGTCACGCGTGGATTTATCAGCTCCTTGTCAAACTAACCCTGACTACTTGTCCTGTCCCCCGGGAAGTTCAAAACATATAGTGAAATTTTTATTCAAATAGGATTCCAAAGCTATGAGTCATTTACTACGGTTACATGATACCCTGTAAAAATTTTCACCTCACAAAGTCGCACAAAATCTCGAAACTTTGACGACTTTGACGTTTAGAAAAAAACCAAACATTATTTATTTTTTGTTTCGTTGCTAGGATATGAGTTTAGGATTGTCAGATATAGGAAAAAAAATAAAAGCACACTTACCATTTATATTGATTGACAGTTATAATTTTTTAAACGTTGGAAAACTATGCATAAACGTAGCACGTTGAAAGCAACAAGCTAGTTCGGTTGAAGCAAGCCACGAAACACGTAATTTGTTTTCATCGTTCAACGGAACGGATTAAAAGCAGTTAGTATGTAGAGACGTAAGTCAACTATTAAAAATTCCTAATTGGCTTTGGAATCCCATTTGAATAAAAATTTCACTATAATACAAAAGTTTCCTTAGCATATTCTAAAAACAAAATAAAAAATCTACCATGATACGACGGATTTTTTTTGAATTTCGATAAATTTACGAAAATGGCTGCTGTTTGAAAAAAGTGTTTTTTTTTTTCTATGTAAAAAATCAACTTTTAAAGCGTATAAAATTTGAAAAAGAAAGATATATCAGTAGTATCATTTTATAGAATTTAATTCTCTATAATTTCGTCTGGAAACAAAGTAAATCTAATGGATAGTTTCCGAGATCTCAATGGGACAAACATGGAATCGAAAAAAACGCAATTAAAATTTGAAGTTAGTTTTTTTACTGCCCAATCTGTACGTTTTACCTGCTCTGACCTAACTCTGTATTGGTCGTCTGTAACTCCGTCAAAAGTTCAAATTTCGGAAAACCGTTTTAACACATTATACTACATACTACAAGCTTCCAGAAAATGCAAACAAAATCGATTTTTTGAAAGTGTTAGGGGGTACCCCCCCTTTTAACTTACGAGTAATATAAATCCATAATTCATAAGTTACAAATATTATTTCTATATAATACATTTTTCTTGTAATTTCTCAGTGGTGTATGTGTGTGTGGTAATTTATTAAAAGAATGTCGAATTTTGTATGGTAAGAGTCTTCTGTTGCTTTTAACATATAATGGCTCTTGTTTGCAAGATGGACGATTATTATCTGACTTTCTAATGTTAGTGTACGTACTCTGGGATCTGGGAAACATTCTTTACAAAGTGTCCTACTCTTAAACGCGTTCTTGCAATTTTTCTTTTTAATTTCTTCATTATTTCACACACTTTTATTTTTACTAAAGACACACAAACTTTACGCTGTTTTAACATAAATATACGGGGCAGCAAATTTACCAGCAAAGTACTTTATAATCTGGGCTAATGCCTAAAAAGTACCTTAAAACTTTGCAACACGAAAGTTTCTAATGAATAAAAATTATTTGTTCTTCAAGTGTATCATAAACATAATATTACGTTACCATATTGCCTATGTATAAAGAAATCATTATGTTACTAGTACAGTAATGTACATTATTATACAGTAGTTAGTTACTAATATACACCAAACATATAACTACAACTTAGAGTATATTTAATCTGATATATTCGGCGACCATATTGCGAAAACTATTACGGTTAGTTAAGTTAATTAACAAATTGCATTGTTTATTTTCACTTGAATTTGAATTTGATTACTGAACCAAGATGGTCAGAAACTTCATACTCAATCAAAGAAACAAAAATTATTTTGTCAAGTTAAGTTAATTGATAGTTGCATTGTTTATTTTTGCTTGAATTTGAATATACATACATACACAATCACGCCATGTACCCAGAATGGTGTGGCACAAACTCTTTCCACTATCCCGAAATCATTTTCTTCCAAATATCCCTATCTAGACAAGCAACTTTAGTTTCATCCACATTCATACTGACACTCTATCATATATACTCTTCTATTCCTACTGCACTTGGAAACTTTCACTCACACAAACCAATCTCTCAATCATATCACTCCAACTACTCATCGGACGTCCACTGGCAAACATATACCTTCAAAATCATACACCTATATATTTTTTTAACCAAACGTTTATTAGACGCATTCGCTCTAAATACCCGAACTAACACGGCAACTTTTGCTTCAACATTTTTTTCAATTTCACACGCAAAAACTAAAGTTGCTTGTCTGGATATAGGGATGTTTAGAACAGGCTGATTTCGTGATAGTGGAAAGAGTTTGTGCCACATCCTTTTGGGTACATGTCGTGATTGTGTACGTATTTACAAAAATAAAACCGTTTTATTTTAATATAACGAGTTCTGAGAGATTTTTTACTACTTTCATATTTACGTTGATAGTAATTTTTTCCAAATTTATCTTATCTATAATCTGATTAAAATCACATAGATTGTTTTATTTTTATCAGTAGTTTGATTGATAAGAAATGTATTTATTAAAAACAAATTTCGTTTATCATATTTTTAATCGATTATATTTACTGTAATGATTCATACTATTTTTTTAAAAATATTTTATTTTACACATATTAGTGCAATACTTTCCTTATAATATTACTACTACTATTATATAAGAATTTCAAATTCTGGTTATTTAATTTTTATGTGACAAATATTTATTGCAACTTGAGCTATTTGAGTAACAATACGATTAGAAACTGAATGACTCATATTGCATAACGAAACAGAAAACAATTTTATCATAAATTGCAAAATTATAACGATTTAAAATGTAAGTGAGTTTGATTTTCTTTTTTATTTTTGAATTCAATTCGATGTAGGTGTTCGTTATTTGATAACTATAAATTTATGTTTGTTATTTTTATAATTAAAAATCTGACCGTCGTCCTATTAAATAAATTTATGGAACAGAAAAATTTGATAACTAAAAATTAAATACACAAAATGTAATAAATGTATTATTTACATATGTAATGATGTTGCTTTTATGGATTTATATGCTGAAATATTTTCGTTAAAAATAATGGTTCGTTACAATGAAAATTCTTGGATTTCGTAAGAAATCTTTCTATGTATATAGCAACGAAATTTTTTACGAGATCTAAGAATTTTCATTTTAACGAATTGTTATTTTTGACAAACGTATTTATCCAGATTTAGTTTGAAATAGAAATTAAAAGCAAAAGTAGATTTTTTTTCGATATATTTTAATTAGTAAAGATTTTTTTCTTTTCCATATATGGTTCATTGTAAAAGTAAGTTCAACAACTATTTGTGGTTTTAAGATTAACAACTTTCGCTTTTATATATATATATATATATATATATATATATATATATATATATATATATATACATGTATAGTTTTTCTAAATCTTCAAATTTTGTAGTGTGCTTTGCTTATTCAATTCAAATTAGAAACGTACATACATACACAATCACGCCATGTACCCAAAAGGATATGGTATCAACTATTTCTACTATCCTGAAATTAGTTTCCTCCAAACATTCTTCATTTCTAGACAAGCAACTTTAGCTTCATTCACATTCATCTAACCTATATCTTATTACATGGTCTTTTATTCTTACCACTTTAAAATATTCGCTCATGCAAGCCACTCTCTCTTTCTCAATCATACCACTTCATCTACTCATCAGACGTCCACTAGCAGATGCAAACCTTGAACATAATTCACCTATATATTCTTTTAACCAAACATTCATTAGACATTCACTCAAGACTAACACCAACTTTTGCAACATTTTTTTTTCCAATTTCACACTCTTCTTACACTAATCTATTTCGTACCCGATTTTTTCTAGTTACTCCACGTAATATTCTCATTACCACAACAGTTATTTTCCTTTTCTGCTTTTGCAGCCAAATCCAACATACCTACTTCAATAAATAAGCGAAAACTGTAGAATATTTGACATATGTTCAAATCGACTGTTACATATATTTGAGTCGTATAGATGCAAAACTCACTATTTGCAAATTTTAAGTTCTGAGATATTTGCAAAAAACTGTTACAGCTAAGCGTAATTGTATTTTGATGATAAAATCTTGTTACTAGATGGCACTACTTATTTAAAATCGTAAATCATTGGTTTTATACATCATTAATTCATACAAAGTAACTGTTTGCTTTCCACTAATAAAATTTAATTATTGGTGGAAAGCAAACAGTTACTCTTGCATCGAAACTATCAACGCAAGTAGTGAGTTTTGCATCCAACACTAAACTTTAAAGAGTGTTTCTCATATTAAATACTGAGTTTTTTTTTCTAACTAACCTAAATATCGTATTCCTTGTAAAATTCTACGTCCAAATCGCGCAAAATCTCATTTTTCACTTTTTGTCGAATAGTTAGTTTTGCATCTATACGCCTCATATGAGAAATTGATACAAATATAGTTTAAAAACATGTATATATAGTACAAAGTATTTAGAAAGTTCAAATTCTCTAGCGATTATTGTGTCAGAATAAGTCAGCATTTTATTTATTTTCTTGTGTCATTCTGTACTTGTATAGATATATATTTCTATGTCCTTATAACAATATGCACATAGCATACAGGCCAACGTTATGAGCACAGACATAACATGACATAGCATGACGATGAAATACACTGAAATATTATGCGAACGCAATTTTATGTACATGACGGCTATTTAATATACGATATTTGGTTTGAGAAATACATTTCACTTATTCATATTCTTCGTGAGTCACAAATCATTGAAAGAGAATTATTTTTCAATCTACAGCCATCTCTGAAGTTAACACTTCACTGTAAAAAATATATCTTAAAATTTATGTAAATTTACATAGGTTTTAACAGTAAAATAGTAATAATTTACATAATATTAAATTAATTACACAAATATAAATTTTGTACAATGTATAGACACTATGAAAAATGACGTTATCAAACAATTCTGCGAGATTGTAGAGTATGAAATTGAAATATACAATAAGGACCGTAGTGAAACAGTAACAAATAGCTTGAATGAAGATTCTTTTTTGTTTTTACCACTTTGACTGCAAGGAAAAAGTGGTATAGCGTTTGGTACGGTGTCTGTAACATTTTCAAAAAAAAAATTTGTGTATAGAAATCCTTCATATAGTCCCTAGATGACGAATCTGAACTTAGTTTATGTGGGTGTATGGATGTGCGTCGTAAGCTCGCTCGCTCGGTCGTAAGTCAAAATTTTGTGGCCGCAACTCCTCCTAGACGGTTCAACCGATTTTAATGAAATTTTCAGAATAAATTTGTCTAGTACCTAAGATGGTCATGTGGTTTTATTTTTTTCCAGTGATGCCAACTTTCTGAGAAAAAAATTACTAAAGTTTTTAAAAATTCATATTGGCTACGTTATTTATCCGATTTTGATCAAATTTTCAGAAAAGATTTCTCTAATACTCCCATTAATTATATAATTTTATTAATGTCCAGTGTTGCCAACTTTCCAAGAAAAAAATTACTAAAGTTTTAAAAAATTTACTATGGCCATGTTATTTAACCGATTTTACTCAAATTTTCACAAAAGATTCTCCTAGTATTCATATAATTTATGTAATTTTAACAAAATACAGTGTTGTCAACTTTCCAAGAAAAAACTTACCAAAATTCATTGTGGCTACATCATTTATTCGATTTTGATTAAATTTTCAGAAAAGTTTCTCCTAGTGCCCACATAAATTATAATATTATTAAAATACAGTGTTGCCAACTTTCCGAGAAATGTCAAAAAATATGGGTTTATCCATATACTTCTAATCTTGTTTAACTAATGCTTCGGAAATGATTTCCAATCACACTATAGTAAACAGTAATCAGCTGCAAGGGCCCCAATTGGTATACTCGTTATTATAAATCATCCTGTATAATATTTTTTAAATTATTACCATCAAAATTTGTATTGTCTGAAGGGTTAATATTTAAATAAATGCAAAGCCATATATGTGCATAGCCGCAGATGTCCACAAATATACGATATCAACTCGAGCATAAAGCAAACATCCGGTTAAACTAAGTAATCATGCACCACCCTAAAAACAAAAGAGCAGAGTGGGACAAAAACTTCAGGTGTTTATTTCGTCTGGCTGACTCACACACAGACACACATAATAACACTTGATTCGTCTGTCGACAAAATAAACGCGGCTATAAGAAATGCACTAGAAATCCGATAGACCGCAGTTTACTCACACACAAAAATACATTTAAATAACATTCACTTTACTATATTTATTTATATATTAACACAGGCAATAAGACAATTAAATGGTGCAAATGATACACATATAGATTTATAAAATACAGGGTGATTTATGACGTCGGGGAAAAACTAAACCGGATGATTCCTATGAGTAATCTAAATAAAAAAACTTTAAATAAACATATGTCCGAAAATGCTGAATGGAACTGTAGCCGTTAGAAGTTTATTACATGTAACATCAATCGCGTTAGCTTTATTTATTATATCAGAAAAAAAAAACAAGGCATCAACTTCTGAATAATAATTGTAAAATTACTGATGATTTTCTAACATTTTGTTTAAACACTAGTAAACCAATTTATTAGTTATGACTTACTGGGTCCCGACAAAAGTTGTCTTCGATTTTTAATTATTGTAAATTGTTTATTATATATTTATTTGTGTGTACAAAAATTTATAAATTTGTAAATTGGTTTACTAGTGTTTAAACAAAATGTTAGAAAATCAATCAGTAATTTTACAATTATTCAAAAGTTTATGACTTGTTTTTTATTTTTCCTGATATAATAAATAAGGCTAACGCGATTGATGTTACATGTAATAAACTTCTAACGGCTACTGTTCCGTTAGAAAGCATTTTCGAACATATGTTTATTTGAAGTTTTTTATTTTGATTACTCATAGGAATCATCCGGTGTAGTTTTTCCCCGACGTCATAAATCACCCTGTATTAATAAAAATACGAAGAGAACTT
This sequence comes from Clivina fossor, assembly GCA_963966155.1. Taxonomy (NCBI): domain Eukaryota; kingdom Metazoa; phylum Arthropoda; class Insecta; order Coleoptera; family Carabidae; genus Clivina; species Clivina fossor. The sequence continues at coordinate 10,751,607 of OZ014567.1, forward strand.
GAGAAAAATATTTATAGTTAATTCTAATTTATTAAATGAGTGACTTAAATATATGATAAAAATGGTAGAGACTTTGTTAGAAGATTAGAATGAGAATTAAGCAGATAAAAAGTATTGTAGTTGAGAGAGTAGAGCGGAGTCATCAATGTAGTTATTAATTAACTTAAAAAGAAAAGCTAAAGATGAAACAATAGGTTATATAGATTTAGATCATTCAGAACATTTTTTTCAATTTCACACTCATCATACACTAAACTATTTCGTACTTAATTCCTTCTAGTTATATCACATACGCCACGTGACAATCTCATTTCAACAGCAGTCATTTTCCGTTTTACGAGTGTATTCTGTATCGTTTCCGTTTAAAATAACGGTCCGTTAAAATGAAAATTCTCAGATTCCGCAAGGAATCTTATTGCTATATAGTAAGATTTCTTACGGAATCTCAGAATTTTCATTTTAACGGACCGTTATTTTTAACGAAAACGATACAGAATACACCCGTCATACTTTTGTAGCCAAACCCAATATTCACTACCATATAGGCACCAAAACGGAAATTAAAATATACGAAAAACAAGAAATAATAAGGCAAAATATATTTAAAAAAATTTAGCCATCCTATTTGAGAATTAATAAAAATATTTCGCCATTTTCAAAATGGTAAATTAATGTATTTTGTACTAGTCTTAGAAAATATCTCTCATGTTAAACGTAGAGGAGATTTATTAAAAAACCTATATAATATATGTATTGGTAGCTGTCATAGCGTTATGCGATCATAGCATGCGTTGAATTATATGATAGTTGTAAATGACTCATATATGATTCGGGCTGGTCAATTCCTTTTATGTATGAAAAAGGCCAACTCGTGCAAGATTTAGTTTTGTCGCCATATCCATGACTTGACCCACATATCAGGTGCTCAGGGGTATAGCGACGAATACGCTACACTGGTTAAAATTGAGATTTGTTTATTTTAATCTCTCTAATTGACAAATGTTTGTATGTATACATATATATATTTCTCTAGTATCTCCTCCTAAACCCCTGAACCGATTTTGATGAGAGTGGTGTCATTTTAATTGGTTCATTCCCTATTTGAGAATAGGCAAGTTTCATCTTTCTACGATCTTTCATCTTGCTTCTCAAAAATTTGAAAAATTATGTTTATAATGCAAATGTCAAATAACAGCTGTGTGAAGTTATCTACACTACTGATAGAAGTGTTGCTTTTGAGTAATATATAATAGTATATATATTTTGTATGAATATATATATATATATATATATATATATATATATAAAGCTTGACACAGAATCTTAAATGAGTTTGATTCAAACACCTAACCTTTTTGACTATCTTTCCATCTAAATTTTATACATTATTATACATTCTAGTTGCAAATTTTCAATTATATATGTCTTTAAACAACATTATCTTAAAACTTACGTATAGTGGCGTATTTGCCACTTTTTCACTGTGCTCCTCACTTATTCTAGCAACATATTGAGTGCATAAAAACAATGGCCCTCACCTAGCTAGAAGAATAGCCCTCGCGATCTATATTCGTAAGCAAAGAACTATGACAGATTTTTAACATTTCGATGCTAATTTAATGCATTGCTAAATGCAAGAAGTAATCTGTAAATTTTTGCATACGATTTTAATAATATTTCTTCCGTTATGCATAAATAAATATATGAATAAATAAAACGGCTTTAGGATTTAGTTCTGTATTAATTATTTATTAATAATTGATGTTTCGACGTACTCTACGTATATCAATATCAGGAAAAATGATACAAATAACACTTATAGTAAATAAACAGAACATAGAAACAAGTTACTAGGTAGTAAAATAAGTAACTAGATCATAAAATTTGATAAATTTTTAATCAAAGGAAGCCAAATTTTATTTAAATCAGCTACTAGTCTCGCTAAAATTTGGCTTCCTTTAATTACATTTTTTATGATTTAGTTAATTATTCTATTACCTAATCACGCCATGTACCCAACAGAGTGTGGCACAAACTCTTTTCATCATTCCGTAATCAGTCTCCTCCAAACATTCCTATCCAAACAAGCAACTTTCGCTTCATTCACATTCATAATTCCTCTCATACATGCTCTTTTATTTCTACTACTGGGAAACTTTCGCTCACGTAAAACACTCTTTCAATCTTACACCACTCCAACTACTCATCGGACGTCCACGCAAACGTATACCATCAAAATCATTCAAATAAATCTTTTTTTTTATTTATTGTAAATGTTATTTGTATCATTAATACAGAACTATAACCTAAAGCCGTTTTATTTTAATTATGTTAATTACAAAATAGTTTCAAGAAATGCATGAACGTTTTAACCAAATAAGTAGGTATAATTTATATTTCTAACATTAATTATTAGAATTAGAATAATTTTCTATAACATTGAACTGTTTGTACTTATAATTATACAGTTTAATTACAGATTAAATAAATTATCTATTTCCAGTAATAGTTAATAATTACCTGCGCTGACAAAAATCAATAATATAAATCGATGAATAGTATTATTGACCTAAATATTATCGAATAGTTATTAGCAGTAATCACAGCGAACATTTTGATTGTATTAGTTCCTTTCTAAGGCCAATTAAGTATTTCGGAAATATCAAATTAAATTTGATGATAGCCGAATTGCTATATATGTGCACGGATTCAACTTTCATTTTATGTTATTTTAATACTCCCGCATATATATATATATATATATATATATATATATATATATATATATATATATATATATATATATATATTAAGGTGGTTCTTATTTTGGCAAAGTCGTAAATTTGTTGCTCCCACCCGCCAAAATTATTCCAAATAAATAAATAAAAATCTCCATACACTTCCCAGACCTGTCAGATGATATTAACCCGTGCCTGTTGAAGGCTCAAAATTTACATTTAGCTTAAATGGGGAAATCGCCTTTTTAGACATTTTGGGATATAACTTTTATTGTACTTACTTTAAAAATATTTCAAAATAATCACCAAAAAGCTAATGAAATATTCTTTTTAGTAGTCCAAAATTCATGCCATTCCGATCATTATTAACGGAGTGGTGTGAATTTGAAAAATATGATTTCTGAGTCAGACAAAAGCTATAATGATTAAGGATTAGTTATGTATTTGTTATTCCTTAAAAACATGCTGAAACGGTATTTCTGTTGTTTTTCGATGTAAAATTATCGATTTTAGCCTTACTGGAATTTTTTTTACTGGAAATTTGTTATATATCAATAAAATTAATACTAGAAAATACACACGGTATATATACATAGACGAGCAAATTCCAAGTTGGCATTCAATTTGAAAACTTATTTCTTATTTATTATAAATAATTTTGCACTGAAATAGATATTTACGTAGTTTAGTTTGACGTACATTTTGATTGAAGAAATTTGAAGAAAATTGTGTAACGAAAAAAAGAAGGGGCCTTCTTTTTTTTCATTGCAAATATAAGTGTATCACTGCACCAAAATCACAATAAGAGATCATTCACTCAGGTGAATGTGTTTTTATTTATCCATAGACGGACTAAGGGGGGAGCTCGGGGGGGGGAGGAGATAGAATGTATTTATGGTGAGAATCGAAAGGGAACGGAAATCCAGCAATCAAACCTAACCTAACAAAACACAGTTCGTTCAAACTTATAGCTTGGCTTTTATTATAGTATAGGTATTTCAAAAGCTGGCTAAGAGAGAGAAAGACAGAGAGAGAGAGATGCTATATAATTCTACATCCGCTCTCACACACACACACAGCACCGCAAAACAAATGAGCGATAGTTCATTTGTTATTTCGTTGTAGCATTTCCTCTTTCTTTGTCTGTTTCTGTTTGTATTTCTCTCTGTTTCCATATCTTTAGTTGTACAGCAGGTTAATGTTTAGCTAGGATGGCTCAGCTTATTATTTACCTGTCATGACTTTGAAATGCGGAATGTATGACCTTGACCTTTTGCAAGTTTTTCGAGTTGACATTGTGATAGGTACTTTTCATCGAAAAGATTTGCTAGACGCTTAAATATTTGAGGCGTATAGATGCAAAACTCACTATTTGACAAAAAGTGAACAATGAGATTTTGCGCGATTTGGACGTAGAATTTTACAAAGAATACGATATTTAGGTTAGTTAGAAAAAAAACTCAGTATTTAGTATGAGAAACACTCTTTAAAGTTTAGTGTTGGATGCAAACTCACTACTTGCGTTGATAGTTTAGATGCAAAAGTAACTGTTTGCTTTCCACCAATAAAAATTTTCTTGGTGGAAAGCAAACAGTTACTTTGTATGAATTAATGATGTATAAAACCAATGATTCACGATTTTAAATAAGTATTGTCATCTAGTAACAAGATTTTATCATCAAATCAATTACGTTTAGCTATAACAGTTTTTTGCAAATATCTCAGAACTTAAAATTTGCAATCTATACGACTCATTTGAAAAGCCATTTATTTCTGTGGTATGCTTAGAGTGCAAGTTGCAGAAATATAAAAGGAAAAATGACTATTGTAAAAATGAAATAGAATTGGGTAGGTAATAGATTAATAAAATAAAACGATTTTAAGATTAAGTTCTATATGATTTTAATTGAAAATTGACGTTTTGACATACTCTACTTACATCATCATCAGGAAAAATGATACAAATGATATTTATAATAATTAAACATAACATTTACAGTTACTAGGTAACGTAACTAAATTATAAAATTTATAAATTTTATAATCTGTAGTTACCTATTTTTAGTTACTTGTTTCTATGTTCTGTTTATTTGTTGTATATGTCATTTGTATCATTTTTCCTGATGATGATGTACGTAGAGTATGTCGAAATGTTGATTTTCAATTAAATTTATACAGTACTAGAACCTAAAGCCGATTTATTTTAATATAATAAGTTCTGAAAGATTTTTTTATTATGTTAAATAGATTAGTATTTGAGGAGTGTAAAATTGAAAAGAATGTTGCAAAAGTTGATGTTAGTCAGATCAGACAGTTCGGTCATCTTGAATGAATGCTTAATATCATTACAATTAAGTACACTGTAAAAAAAATCGGTAATTTTACATTAAAACCCTGTGGCAATTGATTTAAACCAGTTTAATATGTAAATTTGCAAACATCACAGGACAATTTTTACATTAAATGAATATAAAATACGTATTAATATTAAAATATTTTTCAGAACTCATTGTATTAAAGTAAAGACTGTTTTCGGATAAAATTCTGTTTAATTATTTTATAAAAACGACGTTTCGATGAAACTGAACGCTCGTTTTCATCAGCTTAAAATCTACAAATGACATTTTTTACTTTAATAAAATATGTATATTTTATGTAAGTTTACTTACTTTTTCGGTAAAAAAAAAACATATATAATATCGTAAATTAATTATTTTATTTAAAAATTTTTTTACGATAGTTTTTAAGTAAAATAGCAAACTTTTTTACACTGTACAATGAGCTAATGTATTTTTTTCTCTCTTTATATTTTAGGCTGCTGCGAGAATAGATTATTTACCATCGAAAAGTTGAATTGAAGAAGGAAGGAATTAGGTGGTAAATAGTGAAGTAGCAGTGTGGGGTTGGTGTTAAGTGTAAGGTGAATAAGTATAGATCTAAGACCGTCTTCACGTGACATGCGTCTAAACGGAAGTAGTGGCGGCGGAAGCAATGCCATTGAAGAGGACATCATTAACGAACACGATGTACATCCCTCCGATGAACATATGGGTAAGTGAAATCATATCATCTACAAGTATTTTTTTTAGTAATCTAGTTTTTACCACTTTTGACTTCAAGGAAAAAGTGGTATAGCGTTTGGTACGGTGTCTGTAACACTTAAAAAAAAAAATTGTGTATAGAAATCCTTCATATAGCCTCTAGATCAGACGAATCTGAACTTAGTTTATGTGGGTGTATGGATGTGCGTTGTTAGCTCGCTCGGTCCTCAGACAAAATTTTGTGGCCTCAACTCCTCCTAGACGGTTCAACCGATTTTAATGAAATTTTCAGGATAAATTTGTCTAGTGCCCAAAATGGTCATGTGGTTTTGGATTTTTCCAGTAATGCCAACTTTCCGAGAAAAAAATTACTAAATTTTTTAAAAATTCATATTGACTACATTATTTATCCGATTTTGATCAAATTTTCAGAAAAGATATCCCTAATGCTCCCCCATGAATTATATAATTTTATTAATATCCAGTGTTGCCAACTATGTTATTTAACCGATTTTACTCAAATTTTCACAAAAGAATAAATGATTGAGACAACATTTTTTCGGTAATTTGTTTTTTTGACGAAGTATTGGATTAATTGAGATATATAAAACCACATAAACAGAGAGCTTTTGAATGCCTTTTGACATAAGCATGATGAATTAAGGTGTTTTTCAACATTTTTTTGGGAACTTTCACAACAAATACAGTAAACAATAATTATACCGTTGGAAAGTGTATATATTGAAGTTTTTAGCGGTAGTTTTTTGTTTTCGAAAAAGTCAAATTTTCACTTAAAAAAATGGCGTCAAAATGATCTGGTCAAAATTTAGACTTACCAATGACGGCAGATAAAACTCGCGTTCTATATTTCTGTAACAAAAACAAATTAGATGTTAGTACTTGTAGTAAATGTAACTTTCGTTGGAACTTACAAAATGTATAATTTTTAGCTCTAAACAAAAATAGGGTCAATTTTAGGAACTTTTTTAAGAAAAAAATGTAAAAATCTTGGATTTTAATATATTACTACATATTTGAAAATTAAGTAAAAATATGAAATTATGTTAGCTACGTTCATAAGATGCAAATTGAGATAACGGTACTTGTAATAAATTTGGAAATAAATTTTATCTTTAATTGTCTAATATTTTTACAGCTAAAAAAAAAATACAATGTCAGAGATAATCGCACTGATGCTGTTTAATGTATGGCCTTGGGTTCTATTCATTTTCTAAATTTAATGCTAGACAAGATTATTAAATAACCTTCAATTTATTATTATTTTGCAATATTTTTTCTCCCAATTTTAAACGACACACTGCAAATATTAAACGGTTTCAATCGGTTTATAAATTTTAAACCAACCGTTTACGGTTCAGAAATACTGATTCGGTTTACGTTTCGGTTCGGATTGCAACCTTATTAATATCTATACGAAAAGATTGTAATTAACCCTATTAGCTCTGAATTTCTAATATTGAAAACACAATTTTTTTGTTATTAATTATTGATTGGAAACTCCACAACAACTCCAAAACAAAATTCGGACTGATTTGTTTGATAGGTATAGAAATTGGGAAGTCTTGGCAAATGTCCCATCAACAGATCCTAAAGATAACAAGATTAGAAGTATATGGGTAAACCCATATAGAAACCACTTTGACATTTTTCGGAAAGTTGGCAACACTGTATTTTAATAATATTATAATTTGTGTGGGCACTAGGAGAAATTTTTCTGAAAATTTGATCAAAATCGAATAAATGATGTAGCCACAATAAATTTTAGTAATTTTTTTCTCGGAAAGCTGGCAACCAAACGCTATACCACTTTTCCGTCAAAGTGGTAAAAAGTACGCATAGTGGAAATGTACTTTTTATTCAATTATAGTAATAGTAAATGTTTTGGTGGCAAAAGGCACCGGCAGGGCTAAAAGGATTAAAATTATTATTAGGCATTTCGTTCAATAGAAAGTTATACCAATATTATGTTGGCGCACAATGAACTGTAGCTAAGTGTACCCCTCTAACCGCTACAGATAAATAGATTTTACTACGAGAATTCTGTACCATTTTCATATAATTTTCACATTTTTCAGATTAATTAATTTCAGAATTAATTTTTTTCAAAACAATCTACTATTTATATTTTTTTAATGCGATATTTTTACGCTGTTATAGTATACAATTAACATATTTCTATGTATTATTTCACGGAGATGCAGTGTATGAGACAATTATATACGATGTGTAATATTCAAATTTTTCAGATTAATTAATTTCAGAATTAATTTTTTTCAAAGCAATCTACTATTTATATTTTTTTAATGAGATATTTTTACGCTATTATAGTATACAATTAACATATTTCTATGTACACTGAGAAAAATGGATAGTTACCGTAACGCTATTTATATTTAAAAAGGTGACACAAACACAAGATATTAAAAATAACAAAATAAGTATATTTAAAAACTAACTATAAATATAATAAAAACAAAAATTTAATACCATCAATTTGTATATAGTATTACAGTCTTAATTCTTAATATAGTATTAAAATATATATGTGAGTAGATTTTAAAAATGTATAAATTTGTGAATACAGTAAACATACTCGTATATTTCAAATAAATATCTACTTATTATTATACAATTTGTTAAATATCTGTTTTTCTCAGTGTATTATTTCACGGAGATGCAGTGTACGAGGCAATTATATACGATGTGTCCAAGAAAATTAAGTTTGATTGTTTTTTTTTAAAAAAAATTATTGTACACAGTGTGTTTTTTAAGAATTATATATGCAATCTATCTACAGAATTTTATATACAATATATTTCATTGTATAAATTGATGTTTAATATGCTATTTTAATGTGAATTGATTGTGAATTTCTATTAATGTCCTATTCTGGTGTTAATTCACCCGATTATAAATTACAAATAAAAAAAATTATATTATATTCTGCATCGGTTGTCACACTGAGAAAAATAGATATTAAACAAATTGTATAACAATAAGTAGATATTTATTTGAAATATACGAGTATGTTTAAAGTATTCACAAATTTATACATTTTTAAAATCTACTCACATATATATTTGAATACTATATTAAGAATTAAGACTGTAATACTATATACAAATTGATGGTATTAAATTTTTGTTTCTATTATATTTATAGTTAATTTTTAAATATACTTATTTTGTTATTTTTAATATCCTGTGTTTGTGTCACCTTTTTAAATATAAATAGCGTTACGGTAACTATCCATTTTTTTCAGTGCACAGTAAAAACGTTTTACAGGTGTAAAAAAAAATATATTGCTGTTGTCATCATTTTATTTACATGCTTGAACATTACATAATACAATATTTACAATTTGTGTATAGAATATATAAATATTGTATGACGTAATTCGATAATTACTTGTATCAATTTTGCATGTACAGTAAACATTATGGTACTAATGGAACTACAGAATTACACTGTAAAAAATTGATGTAAATTTACAAATTCTATAAATGTATTTTTTTTACAAGAACAAGGTAATATTACATTAATTATCATAGTAAAAGTTACAAAAAAGTTGATATTTTACTAAGTTAACAGCAATTAAATAAAATTTGGCTTGCATTAATTAGTAATTTATAAATTTTATAATCTAGCAGGGTTGTACTGATTTAAATCAAAGGTTATTTTACACCGTCAGTTATACATACATACATACACAATCACGCCATGTACCCAAAAGGGTGTGGGACAAACTCTTTTCATCATCCCGAAATCAGTCGCCACCAAACACTCCTATCCAAACAAGCAACTTTCGCTTCATCCACATTCATAATTCCTCTCATACATGCTCATTTATTCCTACTACTTGGAAACTTTCGCTCATGCAAGCCACCCTCTCAATCATATCACTCCAACTACTCATCAGACGTCCACCTGCAAACGTATACCATCAAAATCATTCAAATAAATCTTTTTAACCAAACGTTCATTAAACGCATTCGCTCAATATGTCCGAACCATCTTAACTGACTAACACCAACTTTTGCTAAGATTTGTAAATAAGTTTTTAGTGTTAGAAAGTGATTATAGTACTTAGTGTAAAAAGTAAAGTCCGCATCAAGCGATAAAAGTAAAAGATAATGACGGTATTTTATATGCAATTGTCAAGTGTTAATATTAGTGTTAAAACTCCTGACATTTCTATACACTTTCTAACCCTGAAGACATGTATTTGTACATATTTGCGCTACAGATTCAACTCAGCGATAATTTCTGATAACAATCACTTTTTACCACTTTGACTGCAAGGAAAAAGTGGTATAGCGTTTGGTACGGTGTCTGTAACATTTTCAAAAAAAAAAAATTGTGAATAGAAATCCTTCATATAACCTCTAGATGACGAATCTGAACTTAGTTTATAAGTGGGTGTATGGATGTGCGTCGTTAGCTCGCTCGGTCGTAAGTCAAAATTTTGTGGCCGCAACTCCTCCTAGACGGTTCAGCCGATTTTAATGAAATTTTCAGGATAAATTTGTCTAGTATCCAAGATGGTCATGTGGTTTTATTTTTTTCCAGTAATGCCAACTTTCCGAGAAAAAAATTACTAAAGTTTTTAAAAATTCATATTGGCTACGTTATTTATCCGATTTTAATCAAATTTTCAGAAAAGATTTCCCTAATGCTCCCATTAATTATATAATTTTATTAATATCCAGTGTTGCCAACTTTCCGAGAAAAAAATTACTAAAGTTTTTAAAAATTTATTATGGCCATGTTATTTAACCGATTTTACTCAAATTTTTACAAAAGATTCTCCTAGTATTCATATAATTTATGTAATTTTAACAAAATACAGTGTTGCCAACTTTTCGAGAAAAAAATTACTAAAATTTATTGTGGCTACATCATTTATTCGATTTTGATCAAATTTTCAGAAAAGTTTCTCCTAGTGCCCACACAAATTATAATATTATTAAAATACAGTGTTGCCAACTTTCCGAAAAATGTCAAAGTGATCTCTATATGGGTTTACCCATATACTTCTAATCTTGTTTAAATGCTAGTTTCAAACTATTGTTATATATTTCTCGTTACACAGTTTAAATTCGTTCCCATTTTTGCCAATGTATGAAAGAGATTATTATGTTACTAATACAATAATGACATTATTATACAACAGTTAGTATATACATCACTGATAGCAGCACCAGACATAACTACAACGTCAAGTACATTTAATCTGGCATCTTCGGCGGTCATATTGAAATTAATTATGTAGGAACTACATAATTAATAGTTTGATATTTACTAATAATGAATATGATATTAGTTTATTTTCTAACTGTATGAGAAAATATAATTTTTAATTGTTGATCGTAAATGTCATGATATTGATATTAAATTTTCGTACTTTATAGTCAACGTTAAGTAAGCGTTCATACCTATTAATGGCCTCTATTTATGCATTTGCATAGAACAGGTAACGCTATTTTAAAAACTAGTTTTAAACATTTACAAAAACTTGATGTTTTTCAAGTATGTACACTTTTCTGCTTTAAATATTGTCTATACACTTCTAATATTCTGCTACTTTGTAAAACAAACACTTCTTACTACACTCATTATTAATTTATTAGAAAATTCAGTTCAAATATTTAGTTTAAAATTTTCTAATAAATTTTTTTTTTAATTGCTAAAATGTTGTTTGAGAACATTTTTGCGATAGGCAAATGTTGTTATTCTAGTCATTTAAAAATCTTTAAAATAAAACTACTTTCGGTTATAGTTCTGTATTAATATTTATTAATAATCGATATATTCAACGTACGTCTTTATCAGGAAAAATAATACAAGTGACATTTACAGTAAATAAACAGAACATAGAACCAAGTTACTAGCTAACAAAATACAAGCGTAACTAGATTATAAAATGTTATAAATTTTTAATTAAATAAAGCCAAATTTTATTTAAATCAGTTAAGTCACACTGACTGATTAGTGTATGATGAGTGTGAAATTGAAAGAAATGTTGTAGCAAAAGTTGGTGTTAGTCAGTTAAGATGGTTCGGACATGTTGAGCGAATGTCTAATGAACGTTTGGTTAAAAAGATTTATTTGAATGATTTTGATGGTATACATTTGCGTGGATCAGTCCGATGAGTAATTGGAGTGATATGATTGAGAGTGTTTTGCGTGAGCGAAAGTTTCCAAGTAGTAGGAATAGAAGAGCATGTATGAGAGGAATTATGAATGTGGATGAAGCGAAAGTTGCTTGTTTGGATAGGAGTGTTTGGAGGCGACTGATTTCGAGATGAAAAGAGTTTGTGCCACACCCTTTTGGGTACATGGCGTGATTGTGTATGTATGTATGTATGATGTTATGTAAAATTCGAAAATACTGTAATAATTGATAAAAAAAAGCAATAGAAATATTTATAACAGCTAAAGATCAATCAGTAATAAGTAATTGATTTTAAATTAATAATTTATAAAAATATTATGATCTAGTTACTTGTATTTTGTTACCTAGTAACTTGTTTCTATGTTCTGTTTATTTACTAGAAATATCATTTGTATTATTTTTTTCTGATGAAGACGTACGTTGAGTTGATATTTACTTAAAGTTTTTTAAATTTAAAGTTTTCAGCAGAAAATTTGATGACCAAAATAGTCGCATTTAACTGTTAAATAATTATACTAAACAAATTTTGTTTTAAAAAAATGTCAAAAGTTCGAATTTCGGAAACCAAACAAAACACACTATAAGCTTTTAGAAAAATGTAAAAAAATATTTTCTTTAAAGTGTCAGAATGGTTTCTTTTAAAAAAACAAGATTAGAAGTATATGGGTAAACCCATATATAGACTACTTTGACATTTTTCGGAAAGTTGGCAACACTGTATTTTAATAATATTATAATTTATGTGGGCAATAGGAGATACTTTTCTGAAAATTTGAACAAAATCGAATAAATAATGTAGCCACAATGAATTTTTTAAAAATTTTGTGATTTTTTTTCTCGATAAGTTGGCAACACTGTATTTTGTTAAAATTGCATAATTTATTTAGGCACTAGAAAATACTTTTATAAATATTTGATTAAAATCGGCTAAATAAAATGGTCAAAATAAATTTTTAAAAATTTTACTAATTTTTTTCTCGGAAAGTTGGCAACACTGTATTTTGTTAAAATTACATAAATTATATGAATACTAGGAGAATCTTTTGTGAAAATTTGAGTAAAATCGGTTGAATAACATGGCCATAATAAAATTTTAAAAATTTAGTAATTTTTTTCTCGGAAAGTTGGCAACACTGAAAATTAATAAAATTATGTAATTAATTGGAGCATTAGGGAAATCTTTTCTGAAACTTTGATCAAAATCGGATAAATAACGTAGCCAATATGAATTTTTAAAAACTTTAGTAATTTTTTTCTCGGAAAGTTGGCATCACTGGAAAAAAATAAAATCACATGACCATCTTGGGTACTAGACAAATTTATCCTGAAAATTTCATTAAAATCGGTTGAACCGTCTAGGAGGAGTTGCGGCCACAAAATTTTGACTTACGACCGAGCGAGCGAGCGAGCTGACGACGCACACACATACACCCACATAAACTAAGTTCAGATTCGTCATCTAGAGGCTATATGAAGGATTTCTATACAATTTTTTTTTTTTTTTTGAAAATGTTACAGACACCGTACCAAACGCTATACTACTTTTTCCTTGCAGTCAAAGTAGTAAAAAGGAAGAAATAATATTATTATAACACCTAAATTTCGATAACTCACTCAACATCTTGTCGAAGTGATTTGCCTACTTTACAATTTAATTTTTAATACTATTTTTGTTTTAAACTATTAAATAAAGGAAGTCAAACTTTATTTAAATTAATTCTTATATTGCTTCTTTTATCAATCATACATACATACACAATCACGCCATGTACTGAAAAGGGTGTGGCACAAACTCTTTTCATCATGCTGTTAATATTGCTGGGTCTTGCAATTGTAACAGTATCTTCGAATTTTACATCATGAAACAATAGAAATTTATAAAAAAAAAGATAACACCAATTAGTGATACTATAGTAACTGATTTAAATAAAATTTCACTTGCTTTAATTAAACATTTATAAATTTTATGATCTAGTTACTTGTATTTTGTTACCTAGTAACTTGTATCTATGTTCTATTTATTTACTGTAAATGTAAATTTCGATTATTAATAAATATTAATACAGAACTACAATCTAAAGCTGTTTTATTTTAATATAAATAAATTTTGAAAAATTTTGTATTATGTATATTGCCTTTTGTGGTTATAAAGTCAACTTCAAATGTTATCCAACTTTATACATACGTACATACATACATGCATACACAATCACGCCATGTACCCAAAAGGGTGTGGCACAAACTCTTTTCATCATTCCGAAATCAGTCGCCTCCAAACATTCCTATCCAAACAAGCAACTTTCGCTTCATCCACATTCATAATTCCTCTCATACATGCTCTTTTATTCCTACTACTTGGAAACTTTCGCTCACGCAAGCCAGTCTCTCAATCATACTACTCCAACTACTCATCGGACGTCCACCTGCAAACGTATACCATCAAAATCATTCAAATAAATCTTTTTAACCAGACGTTCATTAGACATTCGCTCAACTTTGTATAAGATTATAATAAAGTAAGCAATACAATTCCATTAAAATCAATCATCCTGTATATAATACAAAGTAATAAAAATAATAAATAATAATGATCGTTTAAGCAGAACAAATTAAATTATTGTCGTTTAACTTTTAACAAATAACATATGGATGCTTACAATTGTATGTCATATTTGAATGAGAAACGTGTTCTTAAAATAATATCCAGGATATATGATCTCAGTATTGTAAATAAGTTTTTTTACTACTTTAATATTGACAAAGTCAGTTTAGTTTTTAAGATTCACTACGTGACATGTACGACTTATGGTTTTAATTAACTAAATTTCTTTTGTTAATTATTACAGAACTTTTTCTCGTTATTCATTTGACATCAATTAGCGTATTTATATTATTATTATTATTATTTACTTTGCAAATTTAATAAAAATTATTTTTTTTCTCATACATCTTTTTAGATTTATTTTGAAAATAATTTGGTAACATAGTAAACAATTTTTCAGAACTCATTATATTAAAATAAAATGATTTTAAGTTGTAGTTCTGTATTAATATTTATTAATTTCAAACATTTTTATAGCTGAATATACAGGATGTAACAGAATAACTATTCCTAATTTCTAGAAATGATAGAGTTCACTTAGACAAACATTTTTTATTAATAAACTAGTGTCCGGAAATTTCTCGGTGTCAAGATACACTAGATATTGTTAAAAACAAATTTAATTATTACAACATCAAAGAGTAGTTAAGTTAAAGAACATTTTATTAGAAATAATAGTGCATTAAACTTTATAAAAATTGTTCGAAGTTACAACCACCATTTTCGATACACAAGTTGTAACGATGTACATTCGACTGCCGAAAAAAAAAAAAAAAATTTACGGATACTAGTTTATTAATAAAAAATGTTTCTTTATGTGCCCTCTGTCATTTCTGAAAATTAGGAATAGTTATTCTGTTACACCCTGTATAATTATATAAATAATTACATGGAACAAACAATTTTATTTTGTACGATTTCATTAAGATATAAAATATGTTGAAAAATCATCTTTTATTTTTTGGCGTTTACATGTATTTCCCTCCTTAATCCGCCACTGTATTTACGCATTATATGTTTATGCTAAAATTTAAAAGTTACATTAGAAAAAAAGACATACAACATCTGTTTTTTTCTATAAGCTAATATCAGTATTGTCAGTATTAAATTACATTTCAAGAGCAAATGTTCGCATATCAATTAACAATATAAATTTGATACGCTCACAATATTGTGGCCACCCTATATTCTCTTGTTTACGAGTCACTTGGTAGTTCTTGTCTAATGCTGTTGCCATGGTTACATAGTTAAGTTGCTAGTGTTTCTACTGAAAAATAAATTCATATCGGTCCAATAAATATTAATACAGAACTTAAATCTATTACTTTAAATAATGAGTTCTGTGAAAGATTTTTTACTATATTAAAATTTATTAATTACTTGTCAATTAAATGTTATATTTAAATCTATATTAAGAAAAAAATGACTATAATTTATCTTTCTAATTTTAGATAGAAAGTTAACACCTAGATGTGTGACTTCAAAGAAATTCTACCTAATCTGTTATAGAAATAATTAGTGTCACTTTATTTAAAATGTCTAATTACTAGAGATTTTTATCTTTAGATATATAACATATTTCAATCAAGATTCAATTTGTTTTTATATGTATTTAAGAAAACAAGATTAGAAGTATATGGGTAAACCCATATAGAGACTACTTTGACATTTCTCGGAAAGTTGGCAACACTGTATTTTAATAATATTATAATTTATGTGGGCACTAGGAGATACTTTTCTGAACATTTGATCAAAATCGAATAAATGATGTAGCTACAATAAAGTTTAGTAATTTTTTTCTCGGAAAGTTGGCAACACTGTATTTTGTTAAAATTACATAAATTATATGAATACTAGGAGAATCTTTTGTGAAAATTTGAGTAAAATCGGTTAAATAACATAGCCATAATAAATTTTTTTAAATTTTAGTAATTTTTTTCTCGGAAAGTTGGCAACACTGGATATTAATAAAATTATATAATTAATGGGAGCACTAGAGAAATGTTTTCTGAAAATTTGAACAAAATCGGATAAATAACGTAGCCAATATGAATTTTTAAAAACTTTAGTAATTTTTTCTCTCGGAAAGTTGGCATTACTGGAAAAAAATAAAACCACATGACCATCTTGGGTACTAGACAAATTTATCCTGAAAATTTCATTAAAATCGGTTGAACCGTCTAGGAGGAGTTGCGGCCACAAAATTTTGACTTACGACCGAGCGAGCTGACGACGCACATCCATACACCCTCATAAACAAAGTTCAGATTCGTCATCTAGAGGCTATATGAAGGATTTCTATACAATTTTTTTTTTTTTTTGAAAATTTTACAGACACCGTACCAAACGCTATACTACTTTTCCTTGCAGTCAAAGTAGTAAAAAGATAGTTTATAAAGATGAACTTAATGCAGAATTATAAATGTTTTTATAAAAAAACTTGTTTAGTAAGAAACATCATTTTCTAAATTGAAAATTATAATCAGTTAATTACTGTAGTGTATGTCACTAGAATACAGCATTAAGCAAATGGTTAATGTACGTTTTCGTATTCTAACAAATAAAATTGAAATATTGAAATAAAACGATTAGAGAATTTATAGTTCTATGTTAATTTTTATTAATAATGGACGTTTCGACACACTCCACATACATCTTCATCAGGAAAAATGATGCAACTGACATATACAGGGTGATTTATGACGTCGGGGAAAAACTACACCGGATGATTCCTATGAGTAATCTAAATAAAAAACTTTAAATAAACATATGTCCGAAAATGCTTTCTAACGGAACTGTAGCAGTTAGAAGTTTATTACATGTAACATCAATCGTGTTAGCCTTATTTATTATATCAGGAAAAAAAAACAAGTCATAAACTTCTGAATAATTGTAAAATTACTGATTGATTTTCTAACATTTTGTTTAAACACTAGTAAACCAGTTTACTAGTTATGGCTTACTGGGTCCCGACAAAAATTGTCTTCGATTTTTTATTATTGTAAATTGTTTATTATATATTTATTTATGTGTGTACAAAAATTTATAAACTAGTAAATTGGTTTACTAGTGCTTAAACAAAATGTTAGAAAATCAATCAGTAATTTTACAATTATTCAGAAGTTTATGACTTGTTTTTTTTTCCTGATATAATAAATAAGGCTAACGGGATTGATGTTACATGTAATAAACTTCTAACGGCTACAGTTCGGCTAGAAAGCATTTTCGGACATATGTTTATTTGAAGTTTTTTATTTAGATTACTCATAGGAATCATCCGGTGTAGTTTTTCCCCGACGTCATAAATCACCCTGTATAGTAAATAAACAAAACATAGAAACAAGTTACTAGGTAACAAATAAGTAACTAGATCACAAAATTTATAAATTTTTAATTAATGGAAGCCAAATTTTATTTAACTCAATCATTGTGAAGGAGCACTGAAATAAATAAAACTTGGCTTCCATTAATTAAAAAATCTATAAATTTTATGATCTAGTTACTTATTTGTTTCCTAGTAACTTGTTTCTATGTTCTGTTATTTACTGTAATGTCATTTGTATCATTTATAGCTTCATCGAAACGTCGATTATAAATAAATTTTAATAAAACAGTTTTGTTTTTATTTTCTTATTTATTATAAATAATATTGCTTTGAAACATATATTGACAGTTATTTTAACGTATATTTTAGATTTAAAAATAAAAAAACTTGCTACGACTCCATTTAAATAATTATGCAAATTTTCTATCTGACATTTAAACTGCCAAACTGTCAATTATTTACCGGTTACGGAAGTACTAATTTGATTTTGACACATTACCTAATCAAATTAAATACAGCGACAATGAAAATACTTAACACAAAAAAAACCAGACATTTTAAATAGCCTTGACAATTGACAATCAACCGGAACGTAAACAATTGAATTGATTGGACGCCTGATGGCGTTTGTGTTGGTGAGCGTCGTCAGGACGTCTCGACGCCACTTATTATCTGACCCTCTGAACCGACGCATAACCGCCTACAACTCCGTTAAGTTGTAACCTTGTAACTAGTCTGGCGTCGGCTTTCAACTAAATCAGTCGTACTTTAGTTTCTACTCGAAATTCGTCCTTATATTTATTGACAAATTTTTGATATGACAATTAATAATTAGTTTAATTTATTGTTATTTAATTGGATAGTGTTTTGTGGTTCAAATTATAGTAATGTGAATTTCAATAAACATTGAAAATTTTTTAATAGTTTTTGAAGATGAAGTGAAATTTTACAAATTTAATTAATCAACGCGTGTTAAAATTTAATTCGAGTTAAACTGATTAACTCGAGATTAAATTTGAAAATGTGTTTCATAATAGAGAGAGAGTTAAATTTAACTCCGAGTTAAATACGAAGTTAGAATAATTCACCGACAGAAATGGAGTTAATAAAATTTAAGCTTGGATTATATTAAAATAAAACGGTTTTAGGTTGTAGTTCTGTATTAATAATTATTAGTAATCGACGTATTTAACGCACATCAGGAATAATGATACAAATGGCATTTACAGTAAATAAACAAAACATAGAAACAAGTTACTAGGTAACAAAATACAAGTAACTAGATTATAATATTTACAAATTATTAAAGTATTTTTACTAGATATTTACATAATATTTTAGCGAATGTCTAATGAACGTTTGGTTAAAATAATCTATAGGTGAATGATTTTGAAGGTATACATTTGCACGTTTGTCCGATGAGTAGATGGAGGTGGTATGATTGAGAGAGTGGCTTGCGTGAGCGAAATTTTCCAAACAGTATGAATAGAAGAGTATGTTTGGATAGGAATGTTTAGTGAAAATTAATTTCAGGATAGTGGACACAATTTTTGCCACATTCTTTTCGGTTATATAGTACGATTGGTGTATGTATGTAAAAAGGCTTTAGGATTAAGTTCTGTATAAATTTTATTTAAAAATAGACGCTTCGACGTACACTACATATATCATCATCATCATAAGGAAAAATTATTATTATTAAAATAACAAAAAAATCTTTCAGAATTCATTTTATTAAAATAAAATGGCTTTAGGTTTAAGTTCTGTATTAATATTTATTAATAATCGACGTCTTTCAACTTACTTTCTCCTGATGTACGTGGAATACGTCGAAACGTCAATTTTTAATTAAATTACAACAGGACTAAATCCTAAAGCCTTTTTATTTTATTATTATTACTATTTGTATAATTTTTCGTGGTAACGTGGATTTTTGCATACATACATACACAATCACGCCATGTACCCAAAATGGTGTGGCACAAACTCTTTTCATCATCCCGAAATCAGTCGCCTTCAAACATTCCTATCCAAACAAGCAATTAATTAATTTTTAATTAAAATTTATACAGAAGTAAATCCCTCAGACTTTTTATTTTAATAAAATTAGTTCTCAAAGATTTTTTTACTATTTTAGTAATAATCATAATAAATAATAATTTTTCCTCATGATGTTGTACGTTTCAATTAAAGTTTCTACGGAACTTACAGTCAGTTTCATAATAAACGCTTTAACCAAAGTCGACTTTAAGCTTTCAAAAAAGCTTTGTTTTATCGACAACATGGAAAGTTGACCAAAAATACATGGTTTTATTACAACAATAATTATTATTATAGTAGAATTTAAAATCGATGCTTTTTGCTTGGTTTAAAATTGACTATAGTTAATGTATTTATTATGAAACCTAATCCTAAAGCCGTTTTATTTTAATTTTAAGTTTTTATTATGTTATTATGTTAATTTAGCCATGAAATAAATTAAAACCATAAATTGAAATAAACATTTGTTTATTGCAATGCGTTATATAAATGTTAAAATTTTTATATAAGTATACTTGAACTAGAAAATTTTTATTATATAACTTATATATAACATAATATACAAATATAGATGTTCATACAAATTTCACGGCCATTTATTTTTTATTAGCACCGTACACAATATTCAAGGTCCTTGCTGTATAAAATATTCATTCACTCAACCCTGCGTCAATATTATATATTCACATAGAGTGTGTGTTTATTTAGAAATTCTGTAATAAAATTTACAGTTACATTCCTAACAAATCCAAAACACCTAAAACCAGCAACCAGCTATTTTTCAATCTCACGATCAAAGCAACCATCCTTATACAATAAACTACCCAAATCCACAAATTCATCTATGCTCTAAACGTTCACCATCAACAGATACATTACATTCAGTCCTCAAATGAGTCGTATAGATGCAAAACTCACTATTTGCAAATTTTAAGTTCTGAGATATTTGCAAAAAACTGTTATAGCTAAGTGTAATTGTATTTTGATGATAAAATCTTGTTACTAGATGGCAATACTTATTTAAAATCGTGAATCATTGGTTTTATACATCATTAATTAATACAAAGTAACTGTTTGCTTTCCACCAATAAAATTTTTATTGGTGGAAAGCAAACAGTTACTTTTGCATCTAAACTATCATCGCAAGTAGTGAGTTTTGCATCCAACACAACAACTTTAAAGAGTGTTTCTCATATTAAATACTGAGTTTTTTTTCTAACTAACCTAAATATCGTATTCCTTGTAAAATTCTACGTCCAAATCGCGCAAAATCTCATTTTTCACTTTTTATCGAATAGTGAGTTTTGCATCTATACGCCTCAAATCGCACATCTCAAAAACTAAAACTAACTAAAATCCGATCAGCCAAGTAAATAAGGTGTATCTTGTTTTCGTATAAATAATACAAACAACTTAATTGACCGATTGGAATATTCTTCAATCATTAATCCATTCAATAAATTGACAAAACAATTACAATTTGAGTGTGACCTAAATATTTTCCTGTGCGCGTATTATACAGTGTGTAAAGTGATGAGGTTTCCTATAGGGAAAAAATAATAATATGGGTTTTAGGAGAAAAACTAATTCTTTATAAAAAAATTTGCTTCTATCAAAAATCACTTATAGTCAAAGAAAAATCCAGTAATTACTTAAGATAAGATCAAAAACTTGATTTTATGTCGAGTTGTTGATTTAAAATATGATTAAGTCCAAATGTTATATCAGTATCGTGTGAAAAATGTTAAAAATAGGTAAATTCGCTGCTCTAACGTCAACATTTTTTCCAGATTAAGCTCGCTGAACTGTCAGTAAATGTCGTTGATTAACAAGTAATCCATGGGTAAAACGATACTGATGTAACATTCGGACTTAATCATATTTAAAATCTACAACTCGACATAATATCAAGTTTTTGATCTTATCTTAAGTGATTACTGGATTTTTCTTTGACTATAAAGGGTTTTGATACAAGCAATTTTTTTATAAAGAATAAGTTTTTCTCATAAAACTCATATTAAATTTTGTTTCCCTATAGGAAACCTAATCACTTTACACACTGTATACAAGCTGGTCCAAAAGTCACTAGACCATTTATAAATGAAATAACTTTACTTATTTATTAATAATTCACATTTATTCTTTTCTAAACAGAAAACACACTTGTTGGATATAAATTTTATTTACATCTTTTAAATGGGTCTATCGACTTTCAGACCATCCTGTATTTATGAATTGTGTGTTATCTGATAATGCAGTAAATAAGGCAAAGAGAGAGAGGAACTTTTATTTGACGTGGAAATGGAGGAAAATGGTGTTGATAGTTTTTCCTCAAATGGTGATTTACAAGATGAAGTGGATGTAATAGCAACATACGACTTACCAGAAATTCTAGAATCAACAGCTGACGCTATCGATGATAGAGTGTATACGGCATGGCGTAAGTCAAAATTACGTCAATTTGTGTGTTTTTAGAATAGATTTGTTGCAATTTTTGTGAAAATTTAATTAAACTCGGATAAGGAAAGTTGGCAACACTATATTTCACAAAAATTATGTAATTTATGTGGAATTTTTTTCTGAAAATTTGATCACTGGCACTGGAAAAAATCTTTTATGAAAACTTGGATAATTACAGATAAATAATATAGCCATAATAAATTTTCAAAAAAATTTCCCCGAAAGTTGACAATACTGTATTTTGTTAAAATTATAATTTATGTCGACACTAGGAAAATTTGATTAAAATCGATTAAATAACGTGGTCATAATGAATGAAAATTTTTCTCGGAAAGTTGGCAACACTGTACTTTACTAAAATTATATAATTTATGTAGGCATTAAGGGTATCTTCTGTAAAAAAATTATTAAAATCGGATAAATAATGTAGCCACAATAAATTTTTTAAAATTTTAGTATTTTTTTTTCTCTCGGAAAGTTTACAAAGTTTGTTTGGTGCCCATATAAATTATATAATTTTAGTACAGTTCAATGTTGCCAACTTTTTGAGTAAAAAATTACTAAAATTTTTAAATATTTATAATAGCTATATTATTTATTCGATTTTAATCAAATTTTCTACAAAGGATTTTCTTAGTGACCACATAAATTATATAATTTTACTAAAACAGAGTGTAGTTTTAGTATTGATAAGTTGATATTAAAGTGGTCAATATATGGGTTTACCCATATGCTTTTAATCTTGTTGAAAATATTACAGATACCGTACTATACCAGTTTTTCTTGCAGTTAAAGTAATAAAAATAGATAATTGTAAATAACATATATTAAAAATTGAAATGATTTTATAATCACTATATATATATATATATATATATATATACATATATATATATATATATATATATATATATATATATATATTTTATATTTAGCTAAAATTATACACGTTGAACAATAATGTCTCATAAGTATAAATAATGTATATATGTATTTAGAATATGTAAAAATATGAACAGAGGTTACGACCTGTCTTATCAATAATTATTACGTTTGATACTGGACATTTTCAATGTTCTAGTGCCATATTAAATTTTGTGAACACGTTCTATGTCAAAAATGTAGTGTTAATTAACCTGTATTTTGTGTTTAGTTTTTATTTTTTATTTATTTTCATTTTAATTATCACGTGATTAAGTTAAAATATATCAGAATGAGTTTATACAAAACAGCAATTCAAAATGTGCATTTCGCCAAAGTGTATGGTATGTGTTTTTGCAATTATTTTACTCATAGACCACTTGTACGCGTAATAAACATTGCAGCGAGAATTTGTTTTTGTGCGTAACATAACTAGATTTCAGTGTATAGGCCTGTATAATTCTTATGGAACGTTGTATAGTTATTGTGGAATGGTCAAAATATCGACTTATTTGGTATAATTTCTGGTGTTTATATTACATTACATAGTTCATAAATACCTGTTTTAAAGATATTACAGTGCAATAGAGTGAGTGTATACAGATTGAAATAAAACTATTTCTGACAGTTGTCAATAAAGTTTATTTAGTTTGATTTTCTAGCGATTATTACATTGTATATAAAAAATATGCTTATATAAATCCGTTCCCTAAAATCAGTAAATAGTGTCACCCTAAATACACTGTAAAAAATTGATGTAAATTTAGATATTTTATAAATGTATTTTTACGGAAAAACTGTAATATGCGCCAACTATCGCAGTAAAAATTACAAAATGCTGTTATTTTACTGTTAATAGTTATGTAAAATTACATAAATATACAGGGTGATTCAGGACTAATGTAACAAACTTTAACAGCTTATTCCTGAGGTCATTTTGAGCCAAAAATGACATATGAACATAGGTCCTATTCCTTCTAGTTACCAAAATACAAGAGGTTGAAGTTCTATAAATAACACGAAATTTTCTAATTTTTGTAATCAAGATACTTTCGGAAAACAAGAGTTTTATTGAAAAGTCATACTTTATTTGTCTTAATTAAAAATTGTTATACTTTTGATTGTATTTTTGTTTCATAATGGATGGTTATAGTACTGCTGAATATGCAGATATGATTTTTATTTATGGATTATGTAATTGATAAGAGAAGCAATTGAAATTTATAAGGAACAAGACAACATCAATTACTGTGAAGGCATTGAGTTAAATAAAATTTGGCTTCCAGTAATTAAAAATCTATAAAATATTATGATTTAGTCACTTATTTGCTACCTAGTAACTTGTTTCTTTGTTCTGTTTATTTACTGTAATGTCATTTGTATCAGTTTATCGTGATAAAACCGAGCGTTGAGTTTCGTCGAAACGTTAATTATAAATAAATTTTAATACAGAACTTGAACCTAAAGCAGTTTTTTTTTATTTATATATATATATATTTGCTATGATCATTTTTTGCTAAATTGTACGTTTACATTAAAAAAACAAAAAACAAACAATCATTTGTTTTGGGTGTTGATAATTTTGCTTGTCGTTTACAAATAAATAGATTTTTCTCATTTTATTTTGAAATTTTTAAGGATGAGGCTTTTTATACATACGGTATGTTTACACAATTGGCTATTTATACATACTAAAAAAACAAAAAAAAAACCTAAACCAACCTACTAACTTAAACTACCCTAAATAGCCAATTACGTAAAAATACTGTATGTATAAATAGCCAATTGCGTATACATACCGTATGTATAAATAGCCACTTTCAATTTTTAAAACAAATCTGCCGTTTTTCCAAACTAATTTGGTAATTATTTAATAATTTATTTTCTATTTTATATAATATACATTTTTAAAATTATGAAAAATAAAATAATAATTACATTATTTTCTGCAACTTGCATAACATTTGAAACATATTTATTATAAGCTCACATAAACATATTCAGTGATGATGTCATAGATTTAGTGACTTTTTTCTGATGACGTATACAACGAAGCTTACGATCATATCGGACTATATATTTTTTATTTATTTTGATATTTACTTCAATATATACATATGTCTCAAAACTTTGTAATATAGCTATACAAATGATTGTTGTACAGAAGTCTATCATGTTTACGATTGCAAAATGTTACTCTAGTCAAGGTCGGCCATGTTTTGTTGGATTGTTAACTTAATAAAAAAAAACAGACTAATAATTGATGCTGGAACGCTACACGACACATGATACCCTTGCTCTACATTGCCAGTTAAATTAGTTCACTTTTAATATACATATATGTTGTTAACATAGTAAAAAATCTTTCAGAACTCGTTATATTAAAATAAAACTGTTTTAGATTTAAGTTCTGTATTAATATTTATTAATAATCAAACGTTTCGACAAAACTCAACGCTCGTCTTTATCAGGATAAACTAATACAAATGATATTACAGTAAATAAATAAATAAATTTTAATACAGAACTTAAACCTAAAGCAGTTTTATTTTATACATATATGTTGTATATCGTTTACAAAAAAAATGCATACCTAAACCCATGTATGTAAAAAGGTGTGGCACAAACTCTTACCGCTACTCCAAACTGTGTATGTCAATTGACTTGTCATTAAAAAAAATCTAGCCCCATTCAGATTTATAACCTCATACAGAATAAAAACGTGGAGCGCATGCAATGGATAATAGTAAGGAGTATAGGGAGTAGCTGTCGTTGCCCCATGTTTTTCGATATAGGGGTTATAAATCTGTATGGGGCTAGGAGAAATTATTTTATACTTTTTAATCCGTGTTAAAAACGTGGTATATTAAATTTTTTTTATTTAAATAATTATTTTATGAACATTAGTACAACTTTTTCAATTTTTTATTTTTAGTTTAGACAGACAGTTTTGTGAATATACAGGGGTGTTAGGTAAAACATGCGGCAAAAATTCAAGGGGTTATTCCTTGGCCTATTCTAAGAATATTTTGTCCTATGATGATTTTTGAAAAACCCCTTTGTGAATAAAATTTGCGACAGTAATAACATTTTATTATCAAAAAGTCCATGTAAAGTTGCTCAATCTACAATAAATATTCAATTCAATCTTCTCGTCATTGACTGCCGAACTCTTTCGAACACACTAGGGTCGTTTCTAATTGAGTTACACCCAGCAATTATCCGATTTCGCAAGTCGTCCAAATTCTTCACTGGAGTAAACTCAGTGGCTTTTTCAGTAGGTTTTTCAAAAATCATCCATCATAGGACAAAATATTCTTAGAGTAGGCCAAGGAATAATCCCTTGAATTTTTTGTATACTATAATATCGTAAAATTATCGCATTAAAACAATATATATAGTAGATAGGTTTGAAAAAAATTAACGTTCTTTTTCCCGCTGATATATTGAATTTCGTCTTCTGAAAAATGTCAAAATCAAATGAAAATGATGAAAATACTTCTCGTACAATATTTCCACAGTAAAATCTATTTACCCAGCGTTTAGGGGGTACGCTTAGCTACAGTTTTGTATGTGCTAACATAATATTCGCCATTTTCTACCTTAAGAAATGCCTAATGTCAAAATCAAATGAAAATGATGAAAATACTTCTCGTACAGTATTTCCACAGTAAAATCTATTTACCCAGCGTTTAGGGGGTACGCTTAACTACAGTTTTGTGTGTGCCAACATAATATTCGCCACTTCCTACCTTAAGCAATGCCTAATTCCATTTTAAATGACGAGGATTCCGTTCTAAGATTTCTTTACTATGTTAAAAAACTTCTAATTAGTTTTAAAACATACTAAACAATTCAATTATTCTTTTCAGATGAAATGCTTGCAACAGAACGTGGCAGCATAGCCGGCCGTGTCCACGACCTGGAGCGTAAGGTACTCGAACAGGGCGATGAACTGGTATGTCTTCGGGCGACCCTAGCCGACGTACTACGTCGACTGAATCTGCTGGAAGGTCTTCGCGTACATCACAATGGTACCAGCGGTGCTGGTGTAACACCTACCACACCCGTACGCAATGGCTACGCTTCGGGTACAACAGCTCAACTGTTGAATCATCGCAGTGGCTCGCCTGCCACTGGTGGTGGTATACCCGTTGGGCAAAAGGATTTCAGGGCAAGAACGACGGGGAATCGAACGGAAATTAAACGAACGATATATAGCAGTAATTCGTCTTCGTTGCCACAGGTATATATGGAAATATTTGTATAGTCGGTTTTACACGATCTGACTGAAAATGCAGACTGTCATTCCTGATGAAGTCCCTATAACTTATCGGTCAAACTGACAGTCTGAGATCAAAGACAAACTGAGATCTTAGCAACCAATGCTTTATTAAAGCTGAATTACATTATACTTTTTTCGTCTAAATTCATACTAGGTTTCTAGTTCAATTTTCGTTCAAGTTTTGTTCAATTTTCATACTTTTTCCACAATCGGTCGTGTATTGTTGAGATTCTTCGATTTTTTTCCGATGTATTGCCAGTACGCCAACTTAAAATGATGTTTGACAGCTACGTACACAGAGTATAATATATAACCTATATAACTTCGCTACATATAAGATTGGTACAATTGCGTACGCATGCGTATAATGTACCTAGTATGAAACTTGAATAGGAAAATAGAGCATGTTGTATATTTCTATACTAGGAAACTTGAAAGAAACTTGGATGCAAATATCTAATTTACATTATGCTAGAACTGACTATATGTCCTTGAACGAAACTTGAACTAGAAACCTAGTATGAATGTAGACGAAAAAAGTATAATGTAATTCAGCTTTTAGATTACTATAAAAATAGTCATCTAAAACTATTGGTTGCTGAGATCTCAGTCCAATGTGGAAAGGTTCTTAAATAAAACTCATTTAAGTTTTCATAAATCTTTGTATATAAATTTGTCAATAATTATAGAAAAAGTTAATATTTATAAAAAAAAAAGTGCTCGAAATTTAACTAATAAGGAAGAAAGTCGTAATGTAGTCATCAAAGTAGGGCTAAATAATTCAAAACTTTCGAGCTTTCGGACCTATTTGATACGATCTTACAAAATGGTGTCAAAATTTCAAAAATAAATTTTAAAAGTAGAAATATTTTTTTTTAATCAGTACAATGTTTCTTTGATAATCAGACAAAGTTTTATACATCAACAAAACAATGTGTTTTCATTATTTAGAACTTTATTTCATTTTAACTTGTAACAATCAAAAATAATTTTGAATCTCGAACACCATGTCCAATTTCATGAATTCTACATAGAGATATGTGTTTGTTTTCGCGAGCTTCAACCACTAATACTAATCTCTTCGAACTGTGAGTAAATATTTAGTTTTGTCTGTATTATGCATAAATTCGGTTTATTGTAAAATGTTTATTACAACGAAATAAAATCTTAGTTTCCCTGAAGATGGCTTAAAATAAGGCCGAAAGCTCGGAATTAAATTCAAATAGAGTTTTGGATTATTTAGCCCTACATTGATGACCGATATCCCAATATCTCCTATTTTCTAAACATAATCTTACGGTCAAAACTTTACATTTCTAAATATATATTATATATATATATATATATATATATATATATATATATATATAACCTGTATTGTTATTATTACAATTACAAAATGATTTTCTTTTGCAGCGGAGAGCCGTGCACTATCAGTCCACCGGTTCACTGCATTCCGATAGTCAGAGTTCAAGTAGTGTATCACCGATTCCATCGCCAAGTCCTCGGTCAACCCCATTACCAGCACCTGCACCAGTTACTATAACACCACCCGCCACGATCCGTTCCAATCTGGTGATGCAGTCACGATCGCCAGCCACGGGCAGTCTTCAGCACGCCAAACGTTGGAGTTCAACGGGTGATTTTAATCATGTTTCAACTGCTAATACCACCACCAGTCCCGTACAATCTAGGTAATTATTTCGTTTACTGTTTTTAGTATATGAGTCGTATAGATGCAAAATTCACTATTTGCAAATTTTAAGTTCTGAGATATTTGCAAAAAACTGTTATAGCTAAGTGTAATTGTATTTTGATGATAAAATCTTGTTATTAGATGGCAATACTTATTTCAAATCGTGAATCATTGGTTTTATACATCATTCATTCATACAAAGTAACTGTTTGCTTTCCACCAATAAAATTTAATTATTGCTGGAAAGCAAACACTTACTTTTGCATCTAAACTATCAAGGCAAGTAGTGAGTTTTGCATCCAACACTAAACTTTAAAGAGTGTTTCTCATATTAAATACTGATTTTTTTTTCTAACTAACCTAAATATCGTATTCCTTGTAAAATTCTACGTCCAAATCGCGCAAAATCTCATTTTTCACTTTTTGTCGAATAGTGAGTTTTGCATCTATACGCCTCATATGTTCTAGAGTCATTTGTTTTTTATTTATTTTTGTTTCGAATAAGATTATTGTAAGGAGTTTGAATTATTTACATTTTTAATATATCTTTGATATCTAAAATATCTTTGAGAAGAAATGATGAAATGTTTTAAAAATATTAGCGTAAGCTGATGACGAGATTGTGTTTTGGGCTGAATCTGAAGAGCAACTGAGAAGGATGATTGATATAGATGTAATGCTATAGGCTCTAGGTGAGCGTTGAAATGTTTGCCGACTGTAAATTTGTTTTTTAAAAGACGAGTTATTGAATACTCAGTCGTAATTCGGACGTTATTTATTGAATTTTATATATAAAATTCAATAAATAACGTCCGAATTACGACTGATTATTCGATAACCCGTCTTTCAAAAAAAGTTATAGGTAAGGATAAGAATCTTGTGTTAAATAGGTGCAATGTATTCGTTTTTTGAGAAGGATGACTTGACGACTGAATGTAATGTATCTGTGAAGATGTATTTTGGCTGAATCTGAAAAGCAATCATTCTTTTCTTATATATTTTTACCAGTATCTTCGAAGATATTGTATGGGGTTTAACTAGGAGAAATCGTGTACGAACTAGATTAGTCTATGATGAATGTGAAATTGAAGAAAATGATGTTACAAAAGTTAGTCAGTTCAGATACGGTTCGAATGTCTCTAGAACGAATGTTTAATAAACGTTTGGTTAAAAAAAATTATATGAATGATTTTGAAGCTATACGTTTGCTAGTGGATGTCCGATGAGAGTGTTTTGTGTGAACGCAAGTTTCCAAGTAGTACGAATAGAAAAGCACGTATGAGAGGAATTATAAATGTAGATGAAGCTGTAGTTGCTTCTCTGGAAAGGTATGTTTGGAGGAAACTGATTTCGAGATAGTGGAAAGAATTTATGCTACACCTTTTTGGGTACATAGCGTGATTGTGTATGTATCAATATTAACAGCAGATTGATAAAAGAGACAATAGAATAAAGAAATCAAGATAATATTAATCAGTGTGACTAGTAACTGATTTAAATAAAATTTGACTTCCTTTAAATACAAATTTATCAATTTTATATCTAGTTATTTGCATTTTGTTACCTAGTAAGTTGTTTCTATGTTCTGTTTATTTACTATAAATGTCATTTGTATCATTTTTCCTGATGAAGACGTACGTTGAGTGCGTCGATTATTAATAAATATTAATATAAGCTGTTTTATTTTAATATAATCAATTTCTTATTCGAAACAAATAATAATAATCTTTACTGAAACGCTTAAAGCTTTGCACGCTAAGTAGAATAATGTTTTATTTCGTATTTTTGTTTTGAATTTTTTTTAGATTTTCAACAAAATCATTATTAAACTTATACTCGAAATCGTCAAATCATCAGCCAGCATTGAAACATGGGTATGCTTTTTTTTAATTTTATTTTTGTTTTTAAATAATTTTGCACGCTTTTATTTGAATTACTCGCATATATTTAGTATTTTAATTAGACGTTTTATAATTAGATTTATTCTAACTTACGTTTTTCAATTATTATTGCAATGTCATACTAGAAGCACTAGTTCAAATTTCCAAAAAACTGATTAGGAAATAAAGAAAGAATATTAAAGTTTCTTGTGTTTTGCAACGCATGTTGAAGAGTGAAAAGATATTATTAAATCATCCAAATAAATGTAAAATTTAAAGATAATGTAATAATTGCAAGACTCATCAATATTAACAGTAGATTGATAAGAGAAGCAATAGAAATTTATAACAGATATAACATCAATCAATAAAATTTAGCTTCTTTTATTTAAATAAATTTATAAATTTTATGATCTAGTTACTTATTCTGTTACCTAGTAACTGGTTTCTATGTTCTGTTTCTGTACTATAAATGTCATTTGTATCAGTTTTCCTGATGAAGATGTACGTTGAATTCGTCGAAACGTCGATTATTAATAAATATTAATACAAAACTTTAATCTGAAGCAGTTTTACTTCAGACTTAGCTCATTTCAAAAATGTTCTAAACAAGATTTTAAATATTTGAAGTAATTTTCTAATAAACTAATTTGGTTTAAAAGAAGTGTTTGTTTTACAAAGTAACAGAATATTAGAACAATTTTTAAAATATACTTGAAAAATATCAAGTTTTTGGATATGTTTAAAACTAGTTTTAAACTATCTTTTAACTATCGATTATTAATACAGAACTATAACCTACTGCCGTTTTATTTGTAAATATAATTATTTGTAATCTATGAATGAAATAAAAATCGAATTCTTTATTATTATTTTATATTGCTTACCACATTATTTTATTGACGCAGTTTCGGGGTCGTTATTTATGTAACAAGTTAGGTGTGTCCGAAAAAAAAATAGGTGTGTCATTACAATGTGATGCGTTTTTGTTATTCATTTAATAATGCTCAAATTGCATTGTAACAATTTATAAATTACTCTTGTATATTTGCGTGTTACACGATATTGTTAAAGGAACATAAGCTATTATTTATTGATTGTTAATAGATTTAAAGGCAATTTAACTATAATCAATCAGATATGATCTTTGTACACAGGTAAAAATATTGTATCTACCTATATAGAATTTATTTGGTGTAATTTTTACAGGAAATGTTTTAGTTTAAAGCCATGGATATGTTTTTTTATTACCACTTTGACTGCAAGGAAAAAGTGGTATAGCGTTTGGTACGGTGTCTGTAACATTTTCAAAAAAAAAAATTGTATAGAAATCCTTCATATAGTCTCTAGATGACGAATCTGAACTTAGTTTATGTGGGTGTATGGATGTGCGTCGTAAGCTCGCTCGGTCGGTCGTAAGTCAAAATTTTGTGGCCGCAACTCCTCCTAGACGGTTCAACCGATTTTAATGAAATTTTCAGGATAAATTTTTCTAGTGCTCAAGATGGTTATGTGGTTTTGGTTTTTTCCAGTGATGCCAACTTTCCGAGAAAAAAATTACTAAAGTTTTAAAAAATTCATTGTGGCTACATTATTTATCCGATTTTGATCAAATTTTCAGGAAAGATTCCCCTAGTGCCCACATAAATTTCGTAATTTTAATGAAATACTTTGTGCCAACTTTCCGAGAAAAATATTACTAAAATTTTTAAAAATTTATTACGGCCATGTTGTTTACCCGATTTTGTTCAAATTTTCACAAGATTGTTCTGGTATCCATATAAATTAGATAATTTCAACAAAGTACAGTGTTGCCAACTTTCTGAGAAAAAAATACTAAAATTTTGTATTCCTATTTCTTATCATTTATGTGATAATGTCAAAGTGGTCTATATATGGGTTTACCCATATACTTCTAATCTTGTTATAAATAGATTCATACAGAGAAAATACAAATCTTACCTTTTCAACTGTGTGAATTTATATTATATTAGATTATTAGATAAAAGGTGTATACATCTGTGTATTGCTGGTTGCAGCAATGTTATAATTACTAATTTACGTAATAGCATTGATTAAATAATAGGATATAATTTAAAAACAAATAAATCATAAGTTAGCAAATGTTTAACTGTCACCAATTAAGAATAATTAATTTATGTATAATGTAAAAATACAGATACGGAAATTTAATTTGCATAAAAACTGCGTCTTACTCCTACTAAAATTATTTAATTTATTCTTTAGAATCATCTTCGATATTACATCAAGGACAAAATAAACAAATGTCGAGAATTTTTATTATAATCTGAGAGGTTATGCGAATCTAACGGAAATATATTATTATAAAGATATATATATTAAATGTATGTTATAAAAATATAATTTTATTTGAAATAGGTAGATCGCAGAAAGTGATATTTATTAAGTTGAGCTAAGAAACTTACGACCGAGGCTAAGAAATCTGAGCGAATCATAAAAAGAGCATTCTGCTTCGAGTGACATACTATTTTTTCTTCAAGCATTTCAAACGAAACCAAAATAAAAAAAAAGTAACTTTAACCGGTTATTAACAGTTGTAGTAGTATGTATACAGGGTGATTCAGGACTAGTGTAACAAACTTTAACAGCTTATTCCTGAGGTCATTTTGAGCCAAAAATGTCATATAAACATAGGTCCTATTCCTTCTAGTTACCAAAATACAAGAGGTTGAAGTTCTATAAATAACACGAATATTTCTAATTTTTGTAATCAAGATACTTTCGGAAAACAAGAGTTTTATTGAAAAATCATACTTTATTTGTCATAATAAAAATCATATCTGCATATTCAGCAGTACTATAACCATCCATTATGAAACAAAAATTCAATCAAAAGTATAACAATTTTTAATTAAGACAAATAAGGTATGACTTTTCAATAAAACTCTTGTTTTCCGAAAGTATCTTGATTACAAAAATTAGAAAATTTCGTGTTATTTATAGAACTTCAACAACCTCTTGTATTTTGGTAACTAGAAGGAATATGACCTATGTTCATATGATATTTTTGGCTCAAAATGACCTCAGGAATAAGCTGTTAAAGTTTGTTACACTAGTCCTGAATCACTCTGTATGTGATTTGTGGGAATAAATGTTTCTTTGGTCGAATATATAATTTTTGTCCACTCTAGACGGTATACATTGCATTTTTTGCACTTCTTCATACATTTTTAATAATCAAATTCAAATTCAAGCGAAAATAAATAATGCAACTGTCAATTAACTTAACTTGACTTAATAATTTTTAATATAGCCGTTGGAGATGTCCAATTAAATACACTTAATCGTATTTTTTGGACGAATATACAATTTCTGACCACTCTGTGCGGTATACATTGCATTTCTTGCACTTTTTCACACATTTTCAATAACCAAATTCAAATTCAAGCGAAAATTATTTATAATTTATTATTAATTGAATTTATAAAGAAAATTAGTTAGATTTAAATAAAATCTGGCTTCCTTTAATTAAAAATTTATGAATTTTATGATGTAGTTACTTATTTTGTTACCTAGTAACTTGTTTCTATGTTCTGTTTATTTGCTGTAAATGTCATTTGTATCTTTTTTCCTGATGAAGACGTACGTTGACTAATTTAATTATTAAATATTAATACAGAACTATAACCTAAAGCCGTTTTATTTTAATAAAATGAGTTTTAAAAGATTTTTTATTATGTTAATAATAATTTTATTTCAAACAGACAATGAAAATGAAACAAAGTCTATGTACAATATAAAAGTATTAGATTCTGTTTAATTATTTTATAAAAACGACATACATACACAATAACGCCATGTACCCAAAAGGATGTGGCACAAACTCTTTTCATCATTCCGAAATCAGTCGCCTCCAAACATTCCTATCCAAACAAGCAACTTTCGCTTCATCCACATTCATAATTCCTCTCATACATGCTCTTCTATTCCTACTACTTGGAAACTTTCGCTCACGCAAAACTCTCTCAATCATACCACTCCAACTACTCATCGGACGTCCACGCAAACGTATACCATCAAAATCATTCAAATAAATCTTTTTAACCAAACGTTCATTAGACATTCGCACAACATGACCGAACCATCTTAACTGACTAACACCAAACTGATTGATAAATTTTGACCTGATGAAGACGACAGTTCAGCTTTCGTTGAAACGTCGTTTCTATAAAATAATTAAACAGAATCTAATCGTAAAACAATTTATATTTAATACAATGAGTTCTAAAAGATATTCTACTCTGTTAATAAAAAAGTATTTTAATTTGTGAGATTGTAAAAGATCTATTACATAATTAATCACATTGTTAACTTAATAAGATAATTACTTTTTTTTGATAACTTAATCATGTGATTAAGTTATCCAAAACAAACGTAATTATCTTATTAATTCTAACTATGCGATTAAGTTACTAAATTTGTATTTTTAGGAAAATTTATTCACTTTTTTGCGTTTGTTAATTATTTAAATTATTACATTGTATTTTGACAATTTAATTAAATAGTTAATCACATTGTTAAATTAATAAGATAATTACCGTGTGTTCTGATAACTTAATCACAAGTTAATCATACGATTAAGACACTGAAATTTGTATTTTTATAAAATTTTAATTTACTTTTTTCGCGTTCTTAACTATTTAAATTATTACAGTTTGTTTTAACATTTTAATTACATAGTTAATCACATTGTTACATTAATAAAATATTTAACGTGTGTTTTGATAACTTAATCACAAGTTAATCATACGATTAAGACACTGAAATTTGTATTTTTATAAAATTTTAATTTACTTTTTTCGCGTTCTTAACTATTTAAATTATTACTGTTTGTTTTAACATTTTAATTACATAGTTAATCACATTGTTACATTAATAAAATATTTAACGTGTGTTTTGATAACTTAATCACAAGTTAATCATACGATTAAGACACTGAAATTTGTATTTTTATAAAATTTTAATTTACTTTTTTCGCGTTCTTAACTATTTAAATTATTACTGTTTGTTTTAACATTTTAATTACATAGTTAATCACACTGTTACATTAATAAAATATTTAACGTGTGTTTTGATAACTTAATCACAAGTTAATCATACGATTAAGACACTGAAATTTGTATTTTTATGAAATTTTAATTTACTTTTTTCGCGTTCTTAACTATTTAAATTATTACAGTTTGTTTTAACATTTTAATTGAATAGTTAATCACATTGTTAAATTAATAAGATAATTACCGTGTGTTTTGATAACTTAATCACAAGTTAATCATACGATTAAGACACTGAAATTTGTATTTTTATGAAATTTTAATTTACTTTTTTCGCGTTCTTAACTATTTAAATTATTACAGTTTGTTTTAACATTTTAATTACATAGTTAATCACATTGTTACATTAATAAAATATTTAACGTGTGTTTTGATAACTTAATCACAAGTTAATCATACGATTAAGACACTGAAATTTGTATTTTTATGAAATTTTAATTTACTTTTTTCGCGTTCTTAACTATTTAAATTATTACAGTTTGTTTTAACATTTTAATTACATAGTTAATCACATTGTTACATTAATAAAATATTTAACGTGTGTTTTGATAACTTAATCACAAGTTAATCATACGATTAAGACACTGAAATTTGTATTTTTATAAAATTTTAATTTACTTTTTTCGCGTTCTTAACTATTTAAATTATTACAGTTTGTTTTAACATTTTAATTACATAGTTAATCACATTGTTACATTAATAAAATATTTAACGTGTGTTCTGATAACTTAATCACAAGTTAATCATACGATTAAGACACTGAAATTTGTAATTGCCAATTGCAAAATCTATTATGTGATGATTGTTTATTGAAATGTAAATTCTGATTTTATTTCTATATACATTCATTACTTTGTTGTTGTATGAGTAATATGAGTAAGTACATCTATAATGTAATATTTATTTTTAGATATTATTATTTCTTTTTTGTATATCATATGTATATAGTAATTATCTTTAAAGTTAGTTCATTACAGGAAATTAACAGTAGTTTAAATACAACGTGATAGATAATTTATTTGTGTTTCCTTTTAACATTTTCAAATAGATTTTTGCCGACCTTCAGTTCCGTTTTATTATCGACATAACCTTAAAAATTTCATGCATTCATATTTTAATACCATTCATAATTTATGCATTAGTAGTTTTACAATGATTTCAATCTAAAAATGCATTATGCTGCATTAATTAGTAAATTTTTTTTATTATAAAATGGAATTATTGTAATTTAGTTGTCAGCACTTTATATTTATTTGTTTTTTTGTTAGATAATATCAGTTATACAGAGTGTTTGAAAATAATTGACAAAGTGAGTTAAAATTTACTATTTTAAGGCGAAATATTGAAAGATTATATGAAAACAATGTCATAACATGTATTAAAAATATATTATAGTAGTTTTAGATATAAATATGGAAAAAATAAAGATTTTTGAGGTCGACCCGCGTTTTGCTTTCTGTGAGTGACGTCATAGTGTTTTTCGAACAGTGCAGTTTGTACTATCATTTATCAGTTATGTTTACATTTTGAAATTGTAAATATTTGTAAATTTATGTTACTTCTCTTATCAATCGACTGTTAATATTAACATATTAAATTATTTGATGATGATATACGTGCAGTATATCGAAATGTCGAGTATTAATTATTATTACATTATGTATTTAAAATAAAACTGCTTTAGGTTAAAGTTCTGTATTAATAATTTTTATAATCGACATACGTCTTCATGAGAAAAATGATGCAAATGACATACACAGAACATAGAAACTAGTTACTAGATAACAAAATAAGTAACTAGATTATCAAATTTTATAGATTTTGAATCAGTGAAAACCAAATTTTATTTATCTCAGTGTCTTCGTACTTTAATTTTATCTTTTTCTTTGTAAATTTCTGTTGCATCTCTTATCAAACGACTGTTAATATTAACATATTAAATTAACTCATGATATACGTGGAATATATCGAAACGTCGAATATTAATATATTTTTTTTTTAATTTCAAAATAAATAGTGATACGTTTTTAAGGTTAATACTGAAAAAAAATTGTTTATTTGTAATAATAATTATTGCACAAAAGCTACATAATTATTTTATATAATTGCAAAAGCAATTTTTTTATAATACAGCATAGCTATTAATCAGTCCATTCGATTGAATGATTGATCGCTAAATTTGCCACAAAAGTTAAATTTATCGCTATTGTATTATCACGATACATGGTATTATACTAGTGTTTCTAAAAAGTGGAAAGTAGGTATTTTTAATAACACACTCTAAAAAAAAATATAAGTAATTATATCTACAAACCGTGAGACACTATGACGCCCAGTATTTCAAGGTAGCATTACTCAACTGCTGTAATTTTATTCATAATTGTTTAAAAATACGTAATATCAGAACTATATTACAAACATTATGTAATATGATATATTATTACCAATGAAATTACAGTTTTTTTTTAGTAAAGTCTCTTTTAGTAAATTTACAGAACTTCAGTAAATTTGCTGTCAGATATTTTCCATAAATAGCTAAAATTTGTTTAGTTCTGTAATATTATTGTTGATATAATTACGTACATTTCTAAATTAATCTATAAAATATGTATTTTGAAATGAATGAATTACACTTAAAATATTTTATTAGTATTATTAGATAAAATATGTACTAAGTCTCATTATTTTAATGAATTATTACAGATATTAGTAATTTTAGATAATTTAAGAAGTTATAGCAACAATACGTAATTCTACATTAAGTATGTGATGCAATTTGCAGAAAGTAAGCAATTTTGCATACTTATTAGGTCATTTTTACTTACTTTATATGATTATTATAAATTATTTAAAAATTACAAAATTTTGAAGTAGTATAATACAGAATATTTATAGATTTTTTTATAGTCAAATTTTACTACTATTTTTTTGTAATATCGCAATTTCTTTTTACAATGTATATTAAAATTACTTATTTTTAATTAAACTGGTAACACGTGAACACGTTGATAAATACACATGTACTGATGAAAAGTATCACCTTGTGATAGTTTTTACCACTTTGACTGCAAGGAAAAAGTGGTATAGTGTTTGGTACGGGGTCTGTAACATTTTCAAAAAAAAATTTGTGTATAGAAATCCTTCATATAGTCCCTAGATGACGAATCTGAACTTAGTTTATGTGGGTGTATGTGTGTGCGTCGTCAGCTCGCTCGGTCGTAAGTCAAAATTTTATGGCTCTTAGACGGTTCAACCGATTTTAATGAAATTTTCAGGATAAATTTGTCTAGTACCCAGGATAGTCATGTGGTTTTATTTTTTTTTCAGTGATGCCAACTTTCCGAGAAAAAAATTACTGAAGTTTTTAAAAATTCATATTGGCTACGTTATTTACCCAATTTCGATTAAATTTTCAGAAAAGATTTCCCTAATGCTCCCATTAATTATATAATTTTATTAATATCCAATGTTGCCAACTTTCCGAGAAAAAAATTACTTAAATTTTTATAAATTTATTATGACCATTTTATTTAACCGATTTTAATCAAATTTTCATAAAAGTTTCTCCTAGTGCCTAAATAAATTATGCAATTTTTTAAAAAAACCGTGTTGCCAACTTATCGAGAAAAAAATAACAAAATTTTTAAAAAATTGATTGTGGCTACATTATTCGATTTGATCAAATTTTCATGCAAGTTTCTCCTAGTGCCCACGTAAATTATAATATTATTAAAATACAGTGTTGCCAACTTTCCGAGAAATGTCAAAGTGGTCTATATATGGGTTTACCCATATACTTCTAATCTTGTTAATTTGACTACCAGATGGATCTAGGACTTTGCAATTGACAATATAAAAATTACATAAATTACGAAAAAAAAAACAGTTTGATAAACTCTGTAGTATGCATTGATTGTGTAACGTCAAGGTCATTCAAGACTCCGCAACTGCTATAGGAGTGACCGTCGACCGGAACTTGAGCATTTTCGTGTTGTACGTAATTTTAACGATAAATAGTTCGAAACACAATTTTTTCGTGCGTTTTACTAGAGAGGGAGTGTAACATTTTCTTTCCTATTCATCAAAGGATTTAGGAATCATTATAGTAATTAAACACTGTAATTATAGAGTTAATTTATAATTATATAACGGCAAAATGAAAGGTATTTGTGGGTACTCAATGTAATTGGTTTATAATCAATTAATATATTTAAAAAAAAATTTTTAAGTTAATAATAGACTGTAATTATAATTTAATATCTATTGCTTTATGTTTTCTTGGAAATATAGCGTATATACAACGCAATTTAAATGTTTACTGTTTTACTTTTATAACAAATAACATAAATAAAAATAATATTATAAAAAATCCCAAAACCACACTTAAATTAAAATAAAGCTAAATACGTATTTCGGAAGCTATGCTTCCATCTTCATTAGCTAAATAAAATCTACAAAAATTTTACCTGTGATCCAAAGTACATAAACACTTAAGCACTTGTCGAAGATCACTGTAGATTGTAGATTTTATTTAGCTACTGAAGATGGAAGCTTAGCTTCCAAAATACGTATTTAGCTTTATTTTAATTTAAATGTGGTTTTGGGATTTTTTATAATAATATTTTTATTTAAATTTCGCCACAGTAGATCATTTTCTAATCTTTTAACAAATAACAGTAAAAAATCTCGTAAAAAGAAAACGAAAAACGAAAAATCAGAAAAATTACCGATTCTTCAAATCGGTATAACTCGTCCGATTTTGAACAAAATTGAATGAAATTTTGCGTCCGAAAAAATTTTAAGTCTCATCTTTAAGGTCATGCAAGATGATGGACCATTTGAGCCATTCCGCTCCCCACCACACCTCGCAGAAAAAAACATGTTTTGGCTTAAAAAATTGTCAGACTTTGACAATATGCACGGTATAAAAAAAAAATTACTAAAGTTTTTAAAAATTCATATTGGCTACGTTATTTATCCGATTTTGATCAAATTTTCAGAAAAGATTTCCCTAATGCTCCCATTAATTACATAATTTTATTAATATCCAGTGTTGCCAACTTTCCGAGAGAAAAATTACTAAAGTTTTAAAATTTTTATTATGGCCATGTTGTTCAACCGATTTTACTAAAATTTTCACAAAAGAATCTCCTAGTATTCATATAATTTATGTAATTTTAACAAAATACAGTGTTGCCAACTTTCCGAGAAAAAAATTAGTAAAATTTAAAAAAATTTATTATGACTATTTTATTTAACCGATTTTAATCAAATTTTCATAAAAGATTCTCCTAGTGCCTAAATAAATTATGCAATTTTAACAAAATACAGTGTTGCCAACTTATCGAGAAAAAAAATCACAATTTTTTTAAAAATTCATTGTAGCTACATTATTTATTCGATTTTGATCAAATTTTCAGAAAAGTTTTTCCTAGTGCTCACATAAATTATAATATTATTAAAATACAGTGTTGCTTACTTTCTGAGATATGTCAAAGTGGTCTATATATGGGTTTACCCATATACTTTTAATCTTGTTAATTTTACGTTTACGTGTAGCTTCTATCTTACAATATATTGTTTGTTAAAATATATTGTTCATCAATTTGATTAATTAATACGTCAGTCAATTCGCCACTTCTAAATTGAGTAATCGATCTATCGTAAAAAAAGGTCATTTATTAATTGAAATTCGTTTAGGAGCGCTTCCGTAAAATGGTGCTACCTACTAGAAAAGGAAGGTGCACAGTTATTTACCTGATGACTCAAACTTAACGTTTACTTTCGTACACTTGGTCAACCAAACGAAACACCGGTTTATGGCCAGGTTAGGTTAATATTTTTTCGCTCATTCTTCGTGCTCATTTTTAGAAAGTCTCTAGACGCGAAAACACCGTGAAAGTGGCCAGTACTTTGTTGCATTATTCGCTGAAAAAAAAGTGCAGTATAGTAATATTATTTAATCTGTAAAAGTTGTCATCGTTATGGACAGGTAACTATTTCGTCTATTGTACGCCGTTTAAGGCATAAATATTTTTTGATGACACCTGACGTGACAGTATAGCAACTATGTTCAGGGTCGGACTGGCCCACTGGGGCTTAATGAAACTGAAGAATTGATTATTATAAAAACATCAATTTGTGAAAGAATATTTAATTTTATATGTGTAATTTTTGCAATGTATGTTTATTTTTCTGTGGAAATGAGATTTTTACGTGGGATATGTGGTGTAAATAGAAGAGATCGGGTACGAAATAGATTAGTGTATGATGAGTGTGAAATTGAAAAAAATGTTATAGCAAAAGTTGCAGTGTTAGTCAGTTAAGATGGTTGGACATGTTGAGCGAATGTCTAATGAACGTTTGGTTAAAAAAATTTATTTGAATGATTTTGATGGTATACGATTGCGTGGATGTCCGATGAGTTGTTGGAGTGGTATGATTGAGAGTGTTTTGCGTGAGCGAAAGTTTTCAAGTAGTAGGAATAAACGAGCATGTATGAAAGGAATTATGAATGTGGATGAAGCGAAAGTTGCTTGTTTGGATAGGAATGTTTGGAGGCGACTGATTTCGGGATGATGAAAAGAGTTTGTGCCACACCCTTTTGGGTACATGTCGTGATTGTGTATGTATGTATGTATGTAAAAACATAACTTATTTGAACAATTTTGGGATGCAACTTTCCGGGGCTTAATTTTTTATCCAGTCCAACCCTGACTATGTTTATTAACATATGATTTAAGTGCAGTATTTTAAATCATTTGTCGTGTGCACTGCGTATTGTATAAATCGGTTATAACAATTGTTTGTTTTTTGTGATATA
This sequence comes from Clivina fossor, assembly GCA_963966155.1. Taxonomy (NCBI): domain Eukaryota; kingdom Metazoa; phylum Arthropoda; class Insecta; order Coleoptera; family Carabidae; genus Clivina; species Clivina fossor. Next base: position 10,794,707 of record OZ014567.1, read on the forward strand.
TAAATTTTATAAATAATTAATTGAAATATATTTTTGTATGCAGAAAATATTTATATTTACCGTGCGTAATTTTGTTTACTATTAAACTTAACACGTTATCTTATCAATGTAAATGTTGTCGACTTGTTTTATTTTAATTTCAACATATATGTTTAGTATTTCGTTGATAGTTTAAGATAAAGCATGTATTAAAAAAAGTTTTTTAATTTATTTTTAAAATATGAGTAAAATTAAAACTGTACAAAAAGTATATAGGTGAGTTTTTTTGTTTTATTTTATATTTTATATTGAGAATTTTTGTAATTTATATATATATATATATATATATATATATATATATATATATATATATATATATATATATACCACTTTGACATTAACTTATGAAAACTAAAAATAAAAACAAAATATTTTTTACTCAAATATTGTGTTTTAGTAAAAATTATATAATTTATGTGATCACTAAGAAAATCCTTTGTAAAAATTTGATTAAAATCACATAAATAATGTAGCCATAATGAATTCTTAAAAATTCTAATAATTTTTCTCTCAGAAAGTTAACAACACTGAACTTTAGTAAAATTATACAATTTATGTGGACACTAAACAGCATTTTGTGAAAATCTGGTTAATTTTGTGAAAGTTAGATCAAAATCGGATAAATAATGTAGACATAATAAAATTTTTTTAATTAATTTCTCGGAAAGTTGGCAGAACTGTGTTTTACTAAAATTATATAATTTATGTGGACTCTAAACAGCATTTTGTGAAAATCTGGTTAATTTTGTGAAACTTAGATCAAAATCGGATAAATAATGTAGCCATAATAAAAAAATTTAAATTAATTTCTCGGAAAGTTGGCAGAACTGTATTTTACTAAAATTATATAATTTATGTGGACACTAAACAGCATTTTGTGAAAATCTGGTTAATTTTGTGAAACTTAGATCAAAATCGGATAAATAATGTAGCCATAATAAAAAATTTGAAATTAATTTCTCGGAAAGTTGGCAGAACTGTATTTTACTAAAATTATATAATTTATGTGGGACACTAAACAGCATTTTGTGAAAATCTGGTTAATTTTGTGAAACTTAGATCAAAATCGGATAAATAATGTAGCCATAATAAAAAAATTTAAATTAATTTCTCGGAAAGTTGGCAGAACTATATTTTACTAAAATTATATAATTTATACGGGCTCTAGGAGAATCTTTTGTGAAAATTTGATTAACATGTAATAAATAATGTAGCCATAATAGATTTTTTAAAATTTTATTTTTTTTTTCTCAGAAAGTTGGTGACAGGAAACTTCAGTAAAATTATATAATTTATTTGGGCATTAAAGAAAAACTTTTGTGAAATTTTAGTTAATTACGAATAATTAATATAGTCATAATAATTTTTAAAAACTTTTGGTATTTTTTCTCGGAAAGTTGACAACACTGTATTTTACAAAAATTATGTAATTCTAATCTATTTCGTACTCAATTCTTCGTTCATTTTCCTTTTATACTTTAGCAGCCAAACCCAACATTCGCTACCATACATCTACATAAACACCAAAACAGCATTGTATTGTATATGAATGATAATTTTAACAATTTTTCAGTACGCGCGATGCCACATACAATGAGGAAGAAGGTACCTTACGCATGTATCTACGTGGCCGACCCGTTATTCTCTACGCACCATCACCGATAGTATCCGATGGCTTCGACATTAGTAAAGTCGCCACTGCGCCACAATCTCGTCTCAAACTCGACTGGGTATACGGATATCGCGGACGAGATTGCCGATCGAATCTCGCCTATTTACCCACTGGTGAAATGGTATATTTCGTTGCTGCTGTAGTTGTACTGTATAACGTTGAAGAACAGAGTCAAAGACATTATTTAGGACATACCGATGATGTTAAAAGGTATGTACGCATTTTAATTTAACTGTGGAATTGACTAAATTAATAATACATATGAACCATTGAAACTTTAAGGGTAGAACCACTGAAATATAGTAATAACTGGAACGCGCACTGGTCGCTCAAATGCGAGCCGAGAAAGATAGCGATATTTTGGGATTCGCGTCTTTGTTGTATAGTCCGTTCAAAGAGTTTCTATTGGCGTAGCATTGCTACTACATGATAACTTAGATAGCTATGAAAAAAAAGAATCTCACTGCTATATGTCAAATTAATATATCAAAAATGATAAAAATACCTTTTATAGAGAAATTCCCCAATAAAATCTCATTACGTATCGTTTAGCCGATGCATTTAGCTACAATTTAATATGCAACAAGATAAGATTGTCGTATTTTTACCGCAAGAAATCGCATTTGCATTTCAAATGCGCAGAAGTGTAAGACAGTGATAGAGATCCCACGTATCTCCTATCTCTCTCGGCTCGCATTGGCGCTACTAGAACACATAGGCAGTGCACATTCCAGTTATTACTATATTTCAGTGGGTAGAACATAGCTAAATTATTTTTGTTTACTGTAAATTGATTTTGTATGTAAAATATGATTATTTTTCAGTTTGGCAATTCATCCCAATAAATTGTTGGTAGCTACTGGTCAATGTGCAGGTCACGATAGACGAGATGCTCGGGTAAGTTTTACAAATACGCTGGCCCGTATTACAGTATTTTAGATAAAATTTTGTATATTTGAAAGTATTTATTTAAAAAAATATTACAACTATTTTTAGCATTATTTATATTTGAAAATGTTAAGCATAATAAAAAGTATTTAATATTTAATTTATAAAACTAGTTAATATTCATAAAAGATTAGAAAATGATCTACTGTGGCGAAATTTAAATAAAAATAATATTATAAGAAATCCCAAAACTACACTTAAATTAAAATAAAGCTAAATACGTATTTCGGAAGCTAAGCTTCCATCTTCAGTAGCTTAATAAAATCTACAAAATTTATAAATACATAAATACTTAAGCATTTGTCGAAGATCACTGGTTTTGTAGATTTCATTTGCTACTGAAGATGGAAGCTTAGCTTCCGAAATACGTATTTAGCTTTATTTTAATTTAAGTGTGGTTTTGGGATTTTTTATAATATTATTTTTAGTTTATATTCGACAAATAATAAAAAGCTTAGTCAGATTTTCTTTGACTTGAAAATCCTTGTAAACTAAATATCAGAACAAATACTTAACCTAGAATTATTGCTAGTTGAGATTCCTGGTTACATTTAATTAAATCTATTACAGCCACACGTAAGAATCTGGAATTCTGTAAGTCTGAGTACAGTAGCTGTAATAGGTATGGGCGAATTTGATCTCTCCGTTTGCTGTTTATCATTCAGCAAAGCAGATGGCGGTACTTTGTTACTTGCTGTAGATGAAGCACCTGATCATAATATTTCCGTATGGGATTGGCAAAAAGGCGAACATGGTTATAAAATTACCGAAACTAAGGTAATTCTTTTGTTTATTTGCTTATAGACAATAATACACAAAAAAAATATGTAATTCGGCATTCTTTCTGCTAGTAAAAAACAGCGCTTGTAAAAAGGCTTTGAACCGAAAACCGAAAAACCAAAAGGGTGTGGCACAAACTCTTTCCATTATCCCAAAATCAACCTCCTCCAAACATTCCTATCCAACAAGCAACTTTAGCTTCATCCACATTCATAATTCCTCTCATAAACATATAAAATAAATATAACTTATGTTATAGTATTCCACAAACTCTTTCCATTATCCCAAAATCAACCTCCTCCAAACATTCCTATCCAACAAGCAACTTTAGCTTCATCCACATTCATAATTCCTCTCATACACATATAAAATAAATCTAACTTATGTTATAGTGTTCCACAAACTCTTTCCATTATCCCAAAATCAACCTCCTCCAAACATTCCTATCCAACAAGCAATTTTAGCTTCAACTACATTCATAATTCCTCTCATACACATATAAAATAACTCTAATAAAACTTATGTTATAGTGTTCGGTAGATACAGTAGTTGCAGCTGAATTTCATCCGTTGGATCGTAACTGTATCGTTACATGCGGCAAGTCCCATATCAGTTTCTGGACGCTGGACGCTGGAGGAACTCTTTACAAACGTATGGGTGTATTTGAGAATCGTGATAAACCGAAGTATGTGACATGCGTGGCGTTTACACAAAATGGCGATGTACTCACGGGTGATTCGTTTGGTAATTTGATCGTATGGGGTCGTGGAACGAATACGATCGGTAAAGTGATTCGAAACGTACACGAAGGATCCGTATTTTCCATCTGCGTACTCAAAGAGGGCAATGTGGTGTCCGGTGGTGGAAAAGATGGTCGGCTTGTTCTGTTTGATTCGAATTTGGGACGAATGGGGGAAGATGCACAGGTTAGTTTGTTTTTTTGTAGTTAATTGTAACTAGCAAGTATTCTTCAAGAATAAATTTGCCCAGATTAGCTGTTATTTTAACATCTGGGCCTAGATTTTACTAAAGCTTGAATTACATAATACTTTTATCGTCTAGATTCATACTAGAGGAGTGGGGTGGGGCAAGAGTCACTGCATCAAATATTCCCTCGAAACCATTAACTTAAAGTTAATGGTTTCGAGGGGATATCTGATTCAGTGACCCTTGCCCCCTCCCCTCCTCCCAAAAAACCGAAAAGAACTTGAATATCGTACTTAGTTACACCTTTTTTTCAAATTGAAGACTGATAAACTGAGAAAAAAATGCTGTTTGCAGCGCCATCTATCAAAGATAAAAAAAAGTCTCAAAATAAAATTTGCTTACTTTTTAAAGGTCTATTCGAATCTGCAATAAAAAATAGGGGGTTCCATTTAAAATTTCAAAGTTGCCCCCCGTTACCGCCCCCCAGGGGATCAGAGGGTAGCAAGGGTTCCTGCATCAAATGTCTCCCTCGAAACCATTTACTTTTTATCCGGAACATTTTTTTGTCCGATGCACGATTTTAAAGTTATTGCAAGTGGCGGATTAAAATGGGACACCCAGTATTCTTAATTGCATATGGCGTAATATACCACGTGTAAATAAGAATATATAAAAATATACTAATATTGCTAGATTTACAGACACATTATGTGACGTACTTGACTGGATTAAAGTCATGAGTTTATCATGATCAGACAAAATATATAGAAAAATGCATTACCTTATCGTTGTGATCTTGCGGCGTAGTTGGTTAGCGCAGTTGCCGCGAAAGCAAAAGATACCGGGTTCAAACTCCGGCAAGGTCAATGCATTTCAAAAATTAACTAATAATTTAATTAAATAGTTCATCAAAAATAAATTAATGGCAATTTAAACAAAAACAAAATACTATAACCTAATATACTATTGTTTTATTTAAAAGCATTAATTGCTAGCCAACTAATTTTGTTTTGCTTTTGCTTTTGTTTTGTGTAGATTGAAGGCCATTTTGGTGGTGTTCGCGTGGTGGCCGAAGGTCGTGGTTCACAAATAATGATTGGAACGACTCGAAATTGTATTTTAACCGGAGCTTTATCACTTGGTTTTCAACCAGTCGTACTAGGTCATACCGATGAATTATGGGGCTTGGCCGCCCACCCAACGGTACCACAGTTTGCTACCGCTGGCCACGATCGGTTACTGCAAATGTGGGATTCTATGTCACACAGGTACACACACAAATAACATATTGTTTTAGTCAAATTAATTATATTTTACTAATAAAAATAATAATATAGTAAAAAATCTTTCAGAACTCATTTATATTAAAATAAAAAAAGCTTTAGGATTAAGTTTTGTATATATTTTATTTAAATTTCGACGTTTCGATATACTCTATGTATATCTTCATAAGGAAAAATAACACAAATGACATAAATAATAAACAAACAAAACATAGAAACAAATTACTGGATGGCAAAGTAACTTCACTGGCGTTAAAAATAAAACGAAACACTTGAAATTCGTGAAATTTTTCCAATATTCAAAAACCGTTATAACTCGGCGTATTTTCAACTAATTTGGATGCATTTTTGTGGGGAGGAATAAGTTTCAAGTGTCTACTTTAAGGGGATGTATGTAATTTTAGGATTAACCCCTTCTGCCAACCCCTCAACCCCCAAAAGAAAACAAGGTTTTAGTAGAAAAAATACCCAACTTTGATGAAAAAAATTTATGGATCTGATTCACTATCAGAGTAAGAAAGTTTATTCAATTCCCTGTAAAAAATGTAAAGAAAAAAGTTCCTACGACGATTGTGGCGTGTTTGAAAATGAATGTTTTTATCTTATATTATATAGAATAGAAATATATAAAGAAAAAGATAACATTAATCACTGTGAAGGCACTGACTTAAATAAAATTTGACTTCCATTAATCAGAAATTTATAAAATTTCTAGTTTACTACTTATTTTGTTAGCTAGTAACTTGTTTCTATGTTCTGTTATTTACTGTAAATGTCATTTATATCAGTTTTCCTGATGAAGACGGACATTGAGTTTCGTCAAAACGTCGATTTTAAATAAATATTAATACAGAATTTTAACCTAAAGCAGTTTTATTACCACACTTATATTAACTCACTCTGTTGTTGTCACGGTCAGTCATGTTGTTGTCACGGTCAAATTTTTTAACCAATTTTTAGACCACTTCCTATCATTTGATCTCACTAAAATTTTGCATGTGGTTTCATTCCAGGAGACAACACAATATTATATAAAAAAAAAAACACGCTTATATTTATTTTTTTAATACAACTAATGACATCTGCCAAATGAACTATTTTTTTGTTCAATTAGCAATTGAATAATGTATTTACATTATTCAATAACAATAACAGATAACAATTTTTCCTCTTTTTAGTGCATTTAAATATAAGCGTGATTTTTAAAAAAGTTTTTTTTATATTATACTTATTTTAATATAATGACATATGACAAATGACATTTATAGTAAATAAACATTTACTATAAATTTCATTTCCTGATGAAGACTTACGTAGAGTAGATTATTAATAAATATTAATACAGAACTACAACCTAAAGCCGTATTTTTTTCTGTTACTGAAATTCCAGCGTTGTTTGGAGTAAAGATATCGGCGATCAGATTCAAAGTGTTGCCTTCTCAGCGGACGGCTGTTACGTTGCGTGCGGTGGTTTGAGTGGACGTTGGCTCGTCTTCGATACACAAACACGTGATCTTATCTGTCAACATTCGGACGGTGCAGAGCCGTTACAGGTTGTTAGTTTCTCGCCAGATGGACAGCTGCTTGCCATCGGTTCGAGAGACAATTACATTTACGTTTATCAAATTTCCGATGAGGGTAGACGATATAGCAGAGTTGGTAAATGCATGGTAAGTGTTTTGGTTTTTTGCTCTCGAACGAAATTTTATACAATATTCGGAGGATGAGGTGTGGGAATTAAAATTAGCTTAAACTAATAAATTAAAAAATTATGAAAAGAGTTTGCGCTAAAATGAAATTAATACTGAAAACTGGCGTAGTCACCTGTGATGTAACTAAAATATTAAATATGAACTTGTAATATATTAGCTGTGTTCTTTTTACATTCCACTCAGATCAGTAAATCTTTTAAATGAGCTGAGCTGAGCTGAGTTTTGCTGAGAGAGTTGTATTGATAAATAAAACAGTTTATTTGAAAGTGACGTTTAAAATCTAACTTCCACGTGTATGATATAACCGAAAATATTAGATGTATTTGGATTGTTTGCGTTGATAATTTATTGCAACTCGCCCCGGATATCTATTGTTTGATTTCAAAATAAAATATTCAAATATAAATGTCAACCAGTATCAAACACGTTATCAAATCTTAAACTAGGAAAATTTGAATTGCGCATGTGCGCTCACTTGCTCAGCTCAAGCTAAATATGCAACTCAGTATCGGTAAGGGGGTAAGCAATTCACTCACTTCGAACTTAGTTACGAGACGATAAATAAAACAACTATTACTTCAAGGTTACTGATATCTGCTGATCTGAGCTGAGTTTTTCGGTAAAAAAAACACAGCTTATAATACAATTTTTCTGTTATATAAAAAATTAAAATTTTCCCAAAATGTTTAATGCTGCATTAGGCTGGAGGATCAAAATATAAAAAGGGCACATCGGTAAACTATATTTAGTTTTTTTCATAAATAATTTTAAAAAATATTAATAATAAATGTACCTTTTTTTCAGGGACATTCCAGTTTTATTACACATCTTGATTGGTCGGCAGACAGTCAGTTTTTAAGAAGCAATTCAGGAGATTATGAAATTTTATATTGTAAGTTAATAATTGTCATTCCAAAATTTTTAGATATACAAATTTTGCAATTACCACCCATTATTAAATAATAATGTTATGATGTTACAGGGAACGCTAGTACATGCAGACAAATACCGCAAAGTTCGCAAATGCGTGACGTTGAATGGGCGACAAATACATGTACAATTTCATTTAATACCGTCGGTATTTGGCCGGAAAATGCTGACGGTACCGATGTGAATTCGTGTGATCGAAGCAGACACGCGAAACTACTTGCCACTGGAGATGATTTCGGAAAGGTTAAACTTTATTCGTACCCTGTTACACAGCCTCGAGTAAGTAATCGTATCTTTTTACGAAATCAATTTCAAAGACTAAACTAATAGCTGTTAAAATAATCCTGTCAGAATTTGAAATGGATGGGGTTTTTAGCTGAACCATTATTTTTGCTGAACCGAAAAAAAATCAGTTTATCATCTTACTTTCTAAGTCAGTTTTCGTTTTTTCTTTTTTATTTTAGAGATCTCGTATCTCGAGAGAATATTTAGTTTGTTTTTACTGGATGAATGTTCAGTTATTAAAATTGAAAATAAAACTAGGAATCACTTTGAACAAAGTGTTTTTATTTTATAATAATTTTGCATTTAATAATCTTTAAATAGTTTAAATGAAAATACATTGGTAATTTTCATTTGTTTTTTCTAATTAAAAATCCTGTATACAAGAATTTGTTACGTTAACATATATTATCTTATTATTATACAGTGTGTAAAGTGATGAGGTTTCCTATAGGGAAAATTTTTAATATGAGTTTTATGTGAAAAACTTATTCTTTATAAAAAAATTTGCGTCTATCAAAACCCTTTATAGTCAAAGAAAAATCCAGTAATCACTTAAGATAAGATCAAAAATTTGATATTATGTCGAGTTGTTGATTTTAAATATGATTAAGTCCGAATGTTACATCAGTATCGTGTTACCCATGGATTACTTGTTAATCAACGACATTTACTGACAAATATTTTTAACATTTTTCACACGATACTGATGTAACAACTCGACATAATATCAAGTTTTTGATTTTATCTTAAGTGATTACTGGATTTTTCTTTGACTATAAGGGGTTTTGATAGAAGCAAATTTTTATATAAAGAATAAGTTTTTCTCCTAAAACCTATATTAAAATTTTTTCCCTATAGGAAACCTCATCACTTTACACACTGTATAATTAAAATATAGATACATACAAATTATATAATTTTCGAATAATAAATTAAATCATTATCATATATTATATACTTCTAATTTGTATGCCTTTAATTAATTAATAATTATTATTATTCATATTATATTATTATTATATCAATTTATCTAGTATGCTTATATTTTAAAAGTAGTAATAAAATGTTCTATAAATTATGTTAGAAAATAAGTTTTTAATATTGAAAAAAAAAATTAAAATTAACCACTCGGAACTGAACCGAAAACCGAAAAAAATATAACAGTTCGAAGTCCTGAAATATTTTTTAATATTCTTAGACGTTTCGATATACTACATGTACATCATCAGGTAAATAATAATATTTATTTTTTCAGTCATTAAGTCATTCGTATGGAGGCCATAGTAGTCACGTAACAGCAGTGACATTTTTACATGATGATATGCGATTGATATCAACGGGTGGAAATGACACAAGTGTACTTCAATGGACAATTACATCTTAAAAGTATTTTCGATTAAATCTCAAGATTGTTTTGTCCTTTTCCATTATTTGTATATTTGGAATTTCTCTGAAAAAGAAACTCACACACCCACACCACTATTTGCCTTGCTGGACAAATCGTGGCCTTGTATAATAATATTATATTAATTATTATTTTTACAGTTTTACTCCTTAAGAAGAAGATCTAATGTAATTATTTTATTGTCTATGTGAATATATATAATATAATATAATTTGTGCGCAAGTCCTGAACTTATATATTGCAAATTTTAATCGATGGATTTGTATTTCTGTATAATAAAGTTACTTGGATTTTTTATATAAAATACATTTTTTATTTGCACAATTTTTATATTTGATTGAACATTATATATCAATTTATAATTCGATTATCGTAAGTTCCTTTTTTACGTCATTATATTGGTAAGAAATCTAATAATACAAAAGTATCTGTACTTAATATATTTTGTAAATATATTTGGATATAATTTTATATAAGATAGTATTTGCAATAGTTTAAAAGCAAAATTTACTGTAGTCAATTTGTTTATCAATTATATTTTGTCAATTCTGTTTGACGTAGATTAATTTTCTTTTGAAATATTTTTCAAAAATCAGCCTTTTTTAAAACTAATTTGGTAACTCTAAAATAATTGGCTAAATGTTGAGTATTTATATTGGCTATTATCGGTTATGTTTAAGCATAATTATGCTTATATCTCTTTTAATTATTTAATTAAACAAATGGATATTTTTTGTCAATATGTATATTATTTTCTAACAATATATTGGAAATTTCGGAGCAAGAAATATCCTTCATATTGAATTTTACGGTAAGTGGCATCTCTGAATACAGATATTAACAGATTAGTTTTAAAATATCGAAAAGGAGGACAGGTAGGAGGACACTTTTCGAGGAAGGACAGAACCTACAAAAGAATGACTGTCCTTCCTAAAGGAGGACGGTTGGTCACCTTAGTAACATGCATTTTAAATAAAATAATAAAATATAAATCACAAAAATCAATGACCAAATAACAAATTACAATTTTGAAAAATAAATTCTTATTTTAGCTTTAAAATATTTAGCTATATATTCAAATAATTGATACAAAAAAAAAAAAACGTATATCTGAATATTTGTATTTCAAAATTCAACTGGTCAACTAGACTAACCTCAAATATTGCATTTTTGTGCATAAGGAAAAGTTGTTATAAAAAGTATATTTTTGGTAGATCTTTTAAATGAATCATTTCATGCAACTATGTCGATTATGTACTAGTGATAAAAATGTATTATTTACTATACATAATCTAGATTCCGATGGTAAATGTTTTATAGACAAGTTACAAGCAACTGTTCCAGAAATTGTAAGAACCAGATATTTTGTTTTTATTGTAATATATAATATAATTTTCAAATCTTTTGATTTTGTTAGGTGGATTGCAAGATCAAATTACCAAGTGGTATCTGCACAATTTGCGCTATTCAATTAAATGATGCTTATAAATTTATAAAACAATGTTTAGATACGCAGATAATATTAAAACAACGCCAGTTAAATGAACAAGTTTGTCGTTTATGTTCTAGTAATGAAAATATATCATTAACATTAAATAGTATGGATTCCGATAATATATTAATATCGCATAAATTGAAAGTCATTGCATCGGAAATTGTAAGTAATAGATTAAATTTAAAACAATTTAATTAGATCACGTAATGAGTCTATATTTTGTATTTATGCTAATTATATAGCTTAATTCGATTTTAATTTTGTGTACTAATCAATAATTAGTTCATAACCACAGTGGCGTCGCTAGTAAGCAATCTGGAAAAACCATCGCCAACTTTCAAAATATACTTTAGTCCTTTCGGATATTTTTTGAGAAAATTTTAAATTATAGATTATATTTCATATGTATATAAGTTAATCACAAATTTCGTTTCAATTTTTATTAAGTTTTTAAGTTTTTATAAGTTTTTTAAATTTCTTTTAGTCCACAATATGTGCTTATATAATATGCTAAAAGTTTCCGATATTGTACCCAGTATTTATTGCATTCTTTAAAAAAGAATTGAAAATTATTCTGAACAATAATGTAAGGAAAAAGTTCTATTAATATTTGAAATATTGAAAAAAGACTTAGCTAAATTAATAGATTGCAATATTGATAAATTTGTCAATTTAAATGAAAATATAATAATTAGATTACTATGTGATATGAATTAAGATAAGTAGGAACCAGTAAAATTAATATATTTTTTTTCATTCTTTCGTATAAAAATTATTATCTATTTCCTGTGGACCCTTCTTATGTAAAAATACAAATAAATATGATATCAAATTTTAAAATATTGTTTCGAATTAATTCAAGTTAATACAATAAAGTTTCAAGTAACAATTGAATATCGATTTATATTTTTAGCTGGCTTGCAATGAAAAATTATCGAATTCTGTTTGCTCAACTTGTTCAGTTCGTTTAAATAAAACGCACAAATTCGTAGAAAAATGTTTTAAGTCTCAAGAAATTTTAAAACAACAATTACAACAAAATAATGTAGTTATTAAAAACGAAATTGCGGGACATAATACAGGTAGCTGTTTAAATAATGAAGAAAATAATACTGCTTTTATTAAAAAAGAAATTATTAATGAAGAATACATTAAACAAGATTTGGAAACTGAAATGAATATTAAAATTGAAGAAAGTTTAGAATCTGAAAAAAATACAAATTTTGAATCTGTTTTTATTAAAGAAGAATACAACGAACTAGATTTGGAAAATGATATAAATATTAAAATTGAAGAAAGTTCGAAATTAGAAAATTCAGGAATAATAATTAAGAAACAGAATTCTGATTTTAAAAGTAAAACCGATTTAAAAACTAATCAAGCTGATAGAAATACGAATAAAAATAATATTTTAAGTTCAGAAGAAAATTATGAATCTGTAGAAAAAAGTATAGTATCTTATAAATGTACAATATGTGAAAAAACTTTTATTAATATTCATAATTTGAAAAGGCATATTTGTCATTTACACACAGATAAAAAAATCCGACATTCAAATGGTTCTTATAAGTGCGAAATATGTAAACAAGCGTTTACTAGACGTTATAATTTAAATAAACATATACTTTCTCATACACAAGAGAAACCTTATAAATGCGAAATGTGTGAAAAAGCTTTTACGGAACTGGAGAATATAAAAAGACATATTTGTCTTCATACAAAATCTTTTAAATGCGATCTGTGTAAGAAATCATTTACTTCGAATGGAAATTTGAAAGTGCATATCCGTACTCATACAAATGAAAGGCGTTATAAATGCGAAGTATGTGAGAAAGCTTTCAGTCAAAGTGAACATTTGAAAAGACATATTCGATCGCATACGCAGGAGCGACCTTATAAATGCGAAATGTGTGACAGAGCTTTTACTCATAGTGGAACTTTAAAAGTGCATATTCGCATTCATACACAGGAGAAACCTTATAAATGCGAAATGTGTGAGAAAACATTTACTACGAGCGGAGTTTTAAAAGTGCATATACGCACTCATACACAGGAAAGACCTTATCAATGCGAAAGATGTGAGAAAGCATTTACTTCGAGTGGAGATTTAACTAAACATGTTCGTTCCCATACACTGGACAAACCTTATAAATGCAAAATGTGTGACAAGGCCTTCAGTCAAAATGGAAGCTTAAAAAAACATATTGTTAGTCATAAAAAAGAAAAACTTATAAATATGTAATAAGAATGAGAACTTTATTTAGAACTAAAAAATTATTTAGAACTAGAAAATTCATTTACAATATAATTACCACTAACTTAATATTCCTGTACCTAATAAAGTTACTTTATAATGTACTCGACGGGGTTGTTAAGACCATTTGTACAATCTGGTGTACAAATTAATTAAAATCCCTTAAATTACAAAAAAAAAAAAGTGAAATCAGCGAAAAGCAAACATTAATTTTGCCCAATCCTATATAACATATACGAGTACTTTCGAAAAATTAATACTTACCAATTGCTTACAACTTTAATTTTCATATTCATATTTATATAGAGGCTGTCCAATTAAGTGTTAGTTACAGGGTTGACTAAATTAGCAAAAAAATACAATTTTATACAGGTATTATAAATTTATTCTATGTTAATTCTGTATATATATATATATATATATATATATATATATATATATATATATATATATATATTGTAACGCGGCGAAATTTAGAATTAAATATCAAATTAATTAAACATCAATTAACCATTTAAATTTAGAAAATTTTAATTATTCCGTGATTTTAGGACCCAACTACGTTATGTAAATGAATAACAAAAATTTAAGTAACCCCAGTGAACTTTAAAAGTCGCCGAACTGCAAACAGGAAAGTACATAAAATGATTTGAAATAAAAGTCACATTTAGTTTAACTATGTCGATTTATTGTGCATGAGAAATTTGTAAAATTATATAATCATTTAAATATTTCAATATTTTTAGTGTTTGTCTGTATTTTGTTTACAATTTCATTAAAAGATTTTGAATAAATGGTTAGTGGCGGCTCGTCAGTGCATCTTGTGCGCAAATAATAAGTTCGATATAAAAACTCTAATAACAACGTAACTCAAAGAGTTCTTTATTATACTTCGGAAGGTGTAGTGTATTCTGTGGGTGACCACAATTCAAATGAACGGGTCGGACGTATACTCAAAGAGACATACTGTCACTCATGAGGGTCGGGATCACTGCCGACCAAGAGCTCGTGTATTAGTAATCATGTGAGAAGTATGTATAAAGTACTCGCATCTAAATGCCCGAAAAATTCTATATTTTAATCCGACGAGGTACCAAAACCAATGTACAATACTTATTAGTTATTTGCCAAATAATATGTCATTTTATACGTGTAAGTGTAAGTGTATTTGGAAATATGGGAGTGTGAAAACATTACGTAATTGTTGCGTGATCGTCTAGTGAAATCATGGTCGGATCGGTGTCTCTCACGGCTTCTGGCTACCCCCAACCAGACGCGGGTCGCCCGGCGTTGCAACGATGGCCCGGCGCGTAGAGTATGTTGGCTTACCGGTTACTGGCGACGACGATTGCCCGCTGACTGGGTGAGCTCTGGCCATGGTTTGAGTTTACACGTGAACTTATCTTCGTGAAACTTTTGTACAGTATACTATGTTTTCTGAGAGTTTTAAGTTTTCACAGTTTATTATCTGTAACGTCAGCTCCCCTTACATTGTAAAAGGCAGTCGCAATGTACAAACTGCTAAACTATT
This sequence comes from Clivina fossor, assembly GCA_963966155.1. NCBI lineage: Eukaryota > Metazoa > Arthropoda > Insecta > Coleoptera > Carabidae > Clivina > Clivina fossor. The sequence continues at coordinate 10,809,968 of OZ014567.1, forward strand.
CTCCCTTATGTATCTTATTTCTGAGAGATGACAAGGTTACCTAGTATAATGAACTATACCATGGGCCAAGCTTCCCTGATTCTGATTCTAGACCAGAATGCCCGCTCATGAGATCGGTCAGCCCTCATATACTCTTAGTCCACGTTGACTTGCAACAGAGTTCGCATATACACAATCATTAGTAAGAGTAGGACATAATAACAAGATATAATATTTTACCAATCAAATTACACTTCTAACATCCTTGTTAAAGAGTACTGGCTGAAAATGACATCATACTTTTCTACACCCAATAATATTAACTTTTGAAACCTATCTTACAAATAATCGCTTTGCATTGGCTAGGATAGGAAATAGTAGGATGTGCCCATAATCAGAAAAACAAATTCTTCAAAACAAAATTGTTTTCTAAATAAAGAACCCCAAACATAAAAGAATTGGGTCAACCTTTCATGTAACATCGTGTTTATACCTAAACATAATAAGACCATAAATGACCCTTAAAGAAATGTATTTTTCTCAGTAAGCAAAACAACACAATAAACCAGTAACGTCCGGCGTACCAGATGTTGGTTTTTTAAAATATACGTAAGGTTCAGCGTCCCAGATGTGGTTTTTAAAATACGTAAACAAGTACAGTTGACATAATTATTATCGAAACACATTCTTAAAAAAATATTAATAGTAAGATAAATTAATAACATAAAAAATTAAAAAATTAGGTACAGATATTTGCCTCGTTTCAATATATATATATATATATATATATATATATATATATATATATATATATGTGTGTGTGTAAATTGTCATTAAATTATTAATTATACATAAATTAAGCAAATTTTTCTAACAATTAATTACAGTAAATGTGTTGTATTAAATGAATAAATCAAATGTAAAATTATTATTTTTTTTGTATTCCCACCACTTGTCGGTATATAGCCTTTTGTTTGCCGTGATACACTTACATAACAAAATAACTAACAATAAATAAAATTTGACATGATTTATTTCAAATCTCATATGGTAGGTAACAAGTTTGCCATGAAAGTAACAATTGAATATTAATAATTTACTTTAATAGTTTATTTTGTTAAATATTATAAAAACAATTATATATCAAAGTGACTTAATACAATACAGGTTATACCATAATGCAGTTTATATAATATTTTTCGACTCCGACTACACATATGATTCATATCTTTACCTGCAACATTCATTCTATCAATCATCCTTTTAAGTTACTCTTCATACATTTAGTACAGACTTTATTCATTGGTTTATCAGTTGTATGTATACGGATATGTTGATTCATACCAAAGAATTTATTGCATTTTTTTCGCATTTATAGTATTTTTGTTAGCATGTGTGCGAATATGATCTTGTAAAAATCGATTCAACCGAAAAGCTCTATCACATATTTCGCACTTGAATGGTTTAGCACTTGTATGTATAAGGATATGTTGTTTTAAATCTTGATTCATACCAAACGTTTTCTCACATACGTGACATTTGTATGGCTTTTCAGTTGTATGCGTACGAATACAATGGCTTCTTAAATTTTGACTTTGTGTAAAAGTTTTTCCACATATATCACATCGGTATGGCTTATTCTGTGTATGCGTGCGAATATGTATTATTAGATCTGTATTTCGAATGAAAGCTCTACCACATACCTCGCACTGGTAACATTTATCGCTTGTATGTATTTGCATATGTTTTCTTAAATGCGTAATCAAATTAAAAGCTTTCCCACATATATCACATGTGTATAATCGTTCGTTTGTATGCATACGAACATGGTTTTTTAAATGATTAGGTATTTTATAAGTTTTACCACATATCTCGCATTGGTATGGTTTTTCATCTGCATGTGTTATACGAATATGTGTTGTTAAATTGTCTTTTCGGTAAAAAACCTTATCACATATTAGACACATGTACGATTTTGCGTTTGCATGTATACGTTTATGTCTTGTTAAGTGTTGTTTCAGTTTATAAGATTTATCACATATTTTACATCTATGTGGTCTTTCAAAATCAACTGTTTTTACTTGTTTAATAACTACACCAGATTGTAAATTAGTACCTTTTTCTTTTATGTTTTTTTCGTCCGTTTTACATTCCCCACTTTCATCTATAAATTTGTTACTTTCATTACAAACATTTTCATCATTCTCAATTTTTATATTATTCTCCTGTTTTGTTTCATTTTCCTTACATTTTCGTGCACTATCCGATATTATTACATTGTGTTTCTGTTTCAAATATCCTTTTAAAATTTCTTGAGATTGATAGCAATTTTTTATAAATTTATAAACTTCATATAATTGAACAACACATGTTGCACATATGCCATTTGGTAATTCTGTATTAGGTTCCAGCTGAAAAATATGATCAAATTTATACAAAATATTAAAATTGAGTTGATTATGCTTACTAGTCCTGGTGCGATTTCATTTAATTTATCCGAAAATGTTATATTATCCGAAAGACAATTATTTATGGTTAATGTCACTTTTTTGTTACTTGTACATAAGCGACAAAGTTTTATTGGAACCAGCATATTTTTTATATTTTTTTCAATAATTATAATAAATATATATTATATAATTTTTGAGATTAGATATAATATTAATTAAATAAAAATAGCTTTAGTAAATTTAAATGGCAACATCGAATTTGACCTTGACTTCTGTTGACCTGTTGTCAAGTTAAACAGTTGACCAAATAAATTTTGTGTAATATTCATATGAAATATAGATAAAAAACAAACTTAAAATAAAATAATATTTATGTTATATTACAATAAGTAATATTTTCATATTAATTAATATGTGCAAATAGAAATACTATTATTAACAGTTTTGCAACATCGAATTTGACCTTGACTTCTGTTGATCTGTTGGCCAAATAAATTTTGTGTAATATATTTAAGTAAACATTATCAGATTTTATTTTACTGTGGCATAAATATTTATTCAAAATTATTATTGAGTTTTAAAACAATACAAGTGACATTATTCGAACAATAAATGTTTGACTAATTGTAGTCCTGTCTCTTATGTTCAGCTGATCGAAGCTGTCATATTTGTATATAATAAATATATTCTGAATATTGTATTTTACAAAATTTCAATACAGAAAATGAATTTCTTTACGGAACTATGTCGCTTATGTACAAGTCGCAAGGATGTTTTATTAACGTTAAATAATTGGGATGTAGATCATATAACATTTCTGGATAAACTAAATGAAATTGCTCCTTGTTTAGTATGTCTAACATTTTAAATTTTAGTATAAGTATATATATATATATATATCTTATTTAATTTGCATATGTGTTTTAGCTGGAGCCATGTGATGAATTACCAAGTGGTATATGTAAAACTTGCATTGTTCAGTTAAACGATGCTTATCAATTTAAAAAAAAGTGCTTTGACTCGCAAGTAACTTTAAAACAATACTTGAAAATACAAAACGAAGGCGAAATACAAAAGAAGAAAAGTGAAGAAAATGAAAAAACAAATAAGAATCAAGTGATTACAGATAATTGTAAAGACGCACCAGTTAATTATAATAGTGTCGAATTATTTGAATTTGTTAATGTGGAACAAATAAAAACTGAAAAAATCTCACACGAAAGTATAAAAGAAGAGAACGAAATAAAATTAGAGGAGACAAATCATAATGAACAAATAAATTTATGTAATTCTGTAGAATTTAATACAATTACAGGTAACAGTTCAACATTTCTAAATGATCACCATAAAACTAATAAACGTTATAGTTGCAAAATTTGTAATAAAACTTTTACTTTTAACTCGGCTTTAAAACGACATTTACGGACACATTCAAACGATAAACCTTATGAATGTGAAATATGTGGTAGAGCTTTTCAACGAAACGAAGATTTGAAAAAGCATAGTTTGATTCATACAAATCAAAAGCCATTTCGATGTGTAATTTGTGAGAAAAGTTTCACATTTAATTCAGCCCTAAGTCGACATTTTCGTACACATGCAAATGAAAAACCCTATATTTGCGAAATATGTCGGAAAACTTTTAATGATCTGAATAATTTCAAACGACATATTCGTATACACGCAAATGTAAAACCCTATGGTTGTAAAAAATGTAATAAATTTTATACTGATCGGAGAAGTATAAAAAAACATATCTGCAAATCTACAAATAGTTAAATATGAAATAATAATAATAAAATGTTTTTTCTTCAAGCGTATCATAAAATTAATATTACGTTACCATATTGCCTATGTAAAAAGAGATGATTATGTTACTAGTACAATACATGTACATTATTATACAGCAGTTAGTTACTATATACACCACTGATATTTTACAAGAACAATTATTCATAAATTATTATATAAACTCAGATGAAATTTTGAACTTTTTTTTCAACCTGAGTTCATATAATATAATTTATTAATATTGTTTGTACAAAATAGTGTGTTGTGAACTCTTTTTATTCGATCAGAATAATTTCAAATTATAAATTCATCGTTTTCTTTTATATTTATTTTCGTGTATAATATTTATTATTTGTAATTTTTAATCTGAATGTAATATATCTAATAATAATAAATTTTCTATAAATGTCATTTGTATCTTTATTTTCCTGATGAAGACGCATGTTGAGTTCATCGAAACGTCGATTATAGAACTATCTATAACCTAAAGCTATTTTATTTTAATTAATTTTTCTTTTGTTCTAACATGTGAAAATAAATATTATACAGCTGTTTTTGTATCAATAAAAAAATATTTTAAGCCAACATTGTTTTTAAAATAATAATAAAAATTTATTTAGCTACAAGATTAGAAGAAGTATATGGGTAAACCCATATATAAACTACTTTGACATCATCAGTTGGCAACATTGTACAGCAAAGAAATTATATTATTTTTTGTGAATACTAAAAAAAAATTTTGTATAAATTTGACTAATTTTAGATAAATAATGTAGCCATAATTGATTTTTGTAAAAATTTGACTAATTTTAAATACATAATGTAGCCATAATTGATTTTTTTAATTTAGTAATTTTTTTCTCGAAAAGTATAATAAATTTATGTGGATACTAGGATAATCTCTTGTGAAAATTTTATTAAAATCGCATAAATAATGTACCAATAACGAATTTTTATTTTTTCTCGGAAAGTTGGCAACACTGTATTTTACTAAAATTGTATAATTTCCATGAAAATTTGATTTAAATAAGATAAATAATGTAGCCATAATAAATTCTAAAATATGTTGGTAATTTTTCTTTCGGAAAATTGGCAACAGAGACACAAACAAATCATCTTTAACCACTTTAATCACTGATTAAGAAATTAGCTTTATCGTTTGCTACTGATGATGAAAGTTTAGCTTTCAAAATACGTATAAATAGCCCTTTTTCAAATTATTGTTTGTGATTTAAGGTAAATTATTTTATTTCATTAACTTTTCGCCACGGTAAGATTATATTTTAATTTATTATCTTTCTTCCATTTAAGCAAAAATAAATAAACAAAATATTAATCTTGTGCGGAACTCTATCAAACACTTCATAAATAAATTTAAGCATTTATGTTTTAATCTTGTTTTATAAATAAATTTTATCATTTGTTATAAAAAAAATATTAAAAATTAGTCTGATTATTAGATCAACCATCATATAGATGCCTAACATACTCAGCTTTGATGATTAATAAGAGAGGAAAGTTTTGTTTATATTACATATTTGTATTTACATCTACTTCAATACCTCTGTGCTAGCTGGCGAGACCACTTTCTTCGGGCCTAATTTTTTATCCAGTCCAACCCTGCATGAATTACATAGAAGGTAGAAGCATTTGGTATCTATATTTACGATTGATCTAATATCTAATTCTTTTTTACCAAGAAAATTTACATGAATAAGCATGAACTTTAATATTTTTTGATAAGTACCAAGTGCGTAAACAAAATTGATAATATTAAAAATATTTAAATACGTAATTATTTTATATTTATAATATATTATTATTATTAATATGTTAGAATAAAATTGCTCCCAAGTTAATATTAAAGTAAGACACATATATATATTTTCAAAATTATTCTTAAAATTTTGTAAGTACAATTATTCATATATTATTAATTTTTTAAGTATTCTAATCATTAAACTAATTAAAAATCTTATTTTGATTAGTTTCTATTAGTGCTATATCCGGATCTAAAATTATCCGGGATATCCGGAAAATTTGGTTTTTGGATCTCGGATCCGGATATCCGATATAACCAACTCAACGTTTGTATTCATCAGGAAAAAAGATACAAATGACATTTAGAGTAAATAATATAATTTTTGAGTTCGTCGAAAACGTCTATTATTAATACAGAACTATAACCTAAAACTGTTTTATTTTCGTATCTCCCTTTATATGTGACGGTCGGTACAAACTATATCTCGTATTAAACATTTGTTTTTTTTTTTCAGATTTAAACAATGTATACCGACAAAAAATATTGTTCACTGACAATTTTAATATTTCTCTTAAAATTTATCACACTGCAAGCATATAACGGCACTTGCCATATTGAATACAACGGTATAGAATCATTTACAGTCTGTACAGATTTCTATATCGAATCTACAACCGAAACATTTAACACGACCGACTTAATCAATCATAATTTACTATTTCTAAACTCAAAAATATCGATTATATCGCCCAATACGTTTCTAACGCAAGAACATTTAGAAAAAATTTATTTAAACAAATCAAGGGTCCATATAATTGAGTCTCACGCATTTTCCAGTCTCGAATATATTAAAGAAATCTATCTACAAGATAACTTTATCAGTGAAATACCGGATAATACATTTACGGGTCTGTTTTATTTGCATACGATAAATTTAAGTAATAATTGGATAGCAAAAATTGCAATGAATTTTTTACCTAATACAGTTTTATTCAGAGACAATATGAATATAATAGACTTGTCTTATAACTGGTTAAATATTGTTGATATGAAGATATTCACACACACATCTGTCGATAAATTATTATTGAATGATAATAAAATTTCGAAACTGACACATCAGTTTATATTGCAAATTATGGACGTGAAATATATTGATCTATCGAACAATCAATTAAATCAGACATTGCTACATTTAAATGGACATATTATAATGCATAATAACCATCTAACAGATTATTTACTATGGGATGAAGAAACAACTCACTTGGATTTAAGTTACAATAATTTGAAAAAATTTTTAGTACATGGTCAACCAAATCACGTATTTAATCTAAAAGTATTGAATATAAGCAATAATAATTTTAATAGTTTTAATATCGAGTTTAGTAATCTACAAAAATTACAAGTTTTAATTTTGTCGAATAATAAATTAGGTCAAATACCAATCAATGCATTCCATCAAATGGAAAAATTGGTAATATTAAAGCTGTCAAATACAAGTTTAACGAATTTACAAATTGGTACGTTTTCCGGTTTGAGAAAATTGGAAGACTTACATTTGGAAGAAAATCATTTACGAAATATTGACGCGGAATTATTTTTTCCGATGACAAACTTAAAATACTTAAATTTGGAGCATAATCAGTTATTTGAATTTAACGTAAATGCATTCGTAAAACATATGAATCCGTTGAAAATTAATATAAATAATAATAAGTGGAATTGTAATAATTTAATAAAATATCTTAATATTTTAACAACTAATAAAATTATAATTGTGCCTGGTACGAAATTTATTCATGAAGAACATTCCGAAATATTGGGTATACAATGTTATAATGATGAAGAATATGAAAGAATTATGTCAAAAATGTTTGGTAAGTACCGATTTTATAAACAATACACATCCTAAAATAAAACGGCTTCCTGTATTAATATTTATTAATAATCGACATTTCGACGAACTCAACGTCCGTTTTCATCGGGAAAAATAATTCATGAAGACGGACGTCGAGTTCGTCAAAACGTCCATTATTAATAAATATTAATACAGAACTTTAACCTAAAGCCGTTTTATTTTAATATAATGATGAGTTCTGAAAGATTTTTAACTACGTTAATATAAAATAAAATTATTTTTTCTTCAAGCGTATCAAAATCATTAATATTACATTACTGTATTGCCTATAAGGGCATTATGTTACTAGTAAAATAATATAACATTATTTACGGTACATACATTTTTTAAATCTTATTTTAAGTCGACCATGGAAACAAAAATCTTGTAAATGGGTCTAAAATGATATTCAAATATTTTTTCAAAATCCTTACAAATACAGTAAATTATCTTGAATTTTTTTCATTCTTATTTATTATTTATAATTTTCAAAGAAAAAAAAAAACAAATAATTTTTTTCATACAGACTTATATCACGTGTATCAGACAGTTTGTTAAGGAGGTCATTTTGAGTGGAACATCCATTTGCGTAAACAATAAATTGTTATTTATAATTAATCGATATAAATCATCCTGTATAATAACATAATTATCTAATATATTTTAAATATTTTTCAGATACATCACAAGAGAATCCAATGGAAACTATAAATATAAAAATGATTTATCAAAATCATAATGAAAAAATGGAATTAATTGATAACTTATTAACAATCAATGAAGAAATTTATTCAACTTTAATATACTTTTTATTTGCAAATATTTTAATAATAATCCTTATTATTGTTTTAATATATCTATTTTATATTAAATATTATAAGCAAAATACGAAAAATTTTGAAATTAAAACTGAAAATAATTTTGAAAATTGTACTGTAACAGAAATAAATAATTTTGAAATTTGAAGCGATCGAAATAATGAAAATAAAACGGTTTTAAAATCTAATTCTAGTTCAGTGAAGGTACTGATTTAAATAAAATTTGGCTTCTTTTAATTAAAAATTTATAAACTTCATAATCTAGTTACTTATTTTGTTACCTAGTGACTTGTTTTAATGTTCTGCTTATTTACTATAAATATCACTTGTATTTTTTTTCCTAATGAAGACGTACGTTGAGTATTTCCCATTTTTATATAAATATAAATGTCCCCTTCCTCAAAAGAATAGGCTAATCTTTAGAATAGCATGACCAGATTTTGCTGTATTCACAAATATTGAAAAAAAAAAACAGATTTGCGCATGCGTGAACATTGAAACGCCCATGTTTGGTGTGTATAAACCAGTAAACCTCAAAATGTTTCATTAGTAATTTTATCAATTTTGTCCGTTAAGACTTATATCATGTTAATAGGTCGATTCGGCTCACATCTGTAAGGCCTGTAGCGTTACAGAATTTTTTGTCTTTTTCTACTGAATGCAATTTTTCTATTGATAGAAAAAGACAAAATATTCTGTAGCGCTACAGGCCTTACAGATGTGAACCAAATCGACCAGTTAGAAGTGTGATTATTCCTTATGTTATGTTATGTTAAGAAGTCCATTAGGTTAGGGTAGGTTTGGTAGGTAGGTTGCAGGTAGGAGTTGTGTTTAATAGACCGTTAAGACAAATTTAAAATCACATTTTGTCTTGTCACACATTTTGAGAGTCACTGGTTTTTCAACTAACGTGAATACAGCAAAATCTGGTCATTCTATTGTAAAGTTTTACCAAAGAATATATGGCATATATATGGTAAAAGTGAGGAACACGGTCCGTGATGTTGCTGTTTTGACTGCAGTGGTAGAAATATTGAGAAACCAGTGACTCTCAAAATGTGTATTATGACAAAATGTGATTTTAAATGTGTCTTAACGGTCTTTAAAAAACAAACTCCTACCTGAAACCTACCTACCAGACCTACCCTAACCTACCGGACTTCTTAACATAACATAACATAAGAAACAATCACACTTCTTAACATGATATAAGTCTTAACGGACGAAATTGATAAAATTACTAATAAAACATTTTGAGATTCACCAGTTTATACGCACACTGGGCATGCGCATTCCGATGTTCACGCATGCGCAAATCGCGGACCGTATACAGCACTTCATCTGAATATATAACTACGCCAAATGGTCTGGCCCAACAAATATATTTCTTTGTTTTTCTTTCTCAATAATCATAATATTAACCAAGATTTAACTGATCAACTGGATTTATGACAGTTAACCTCAAATATAGATTTTTGTGTTTTACTTATTGCAAAAAGATTCTATTTATAAATAACTTTTTTGTTATATAAAACATGAATAATTATATGCGACTTTGTCAGTTATGCACAAATAATAAAAATGTATCATTCACTATACACGATCTGGATTCAGATGGTAAACGTTATATAGATACATTAGAAGCAATTATTCCAGAAATTGTAAGAGTTTGATTTTATTTCAATATTAATTCATTTGAAATGTTTTTCATTATTAATTTTATTGAATTTTTAGGTAACTTGCAAGATTAAATTACCGAATGGTATTTGTCGAGTTTGTGCAGTTCAATTAAATCAAGCTTATACATTTATAAAACAATGTTTCGAATCACAAATTATATTAAAACAGCATTTAAATGAGAAACTTTGTCGGTTATGTGCTGGTATTGATAATATAGTATTTACTTTAAATACAATGGATTCGGATAATGTATTGTTATCGTACAAATTGGAAACCATTGCATCGGAACTCGTAAGTAAAATACTTAGCTTTAACTAGAAAAAAACTGAAAAAAAAATATTAATAATTTAATTTTTTTTATTTATGTTGTTTTTTTGAAATTATAAATACAAAACTTTAATTTTTTCCATCGTTGTATAAGATAAAGTTTGTTAACTTAGATGTTAGAAACTTGCTTATTTTATTTATTTAAAAATAATATAATTTTAATTTATATTTTAGCTGGAATGTGATGAGAAATTATCAGATTGCATTTGCTCAGCTTGTTCAATTCGTTTAAATGCCACGTACAAATTCGTAGAAAAATGTTTCAAATCTCAAGAAACTTTCAAACGATATGCAAGAAAACATAAGCGTAATAGTGAAATTAAAAATAATAAAATCGCAAAAGATCCTATAAATAGTTGTCAAAATAAAGAAGGAAATAATTCTAATATTGGAAGTGATTTAACTAAAGATGAAAGTATTAACGAAAAACGCACTGCACTGGATTTGCAAAATGTTACAAATATTAAAGTCAAAGATAGTCTGGAATCAGGATTTTTAAATTTACATTCAGAAATATTAATCGCGAAAAATTGTTCTGATCTGATGAATGAACAAATAGATTGTGATGATTGTGAAGAAAATATTAATGTTACTGTAATTATGAAAAACAAAATCGCGAAAGATCCCATGAATAGTTGTCAAAATAAGGAAGGAAATAATTCAAATTTTGTAATTGATTTAACTGAAGATGAAAGTATTAACGAAAAACCCACTTCACTGGATTCGCAGAATTCAGAAATATTAATCGCGGAAAACAGTTCTAATCTAAAGAATGAACAAAAGAATTGTGATAATTTCGAAATAGATTTAAACTTAATAAAGAAAGAAAACGTTATCGAATACCATAATTCTGAATTGTTTGAATTTGTAAACGTGAATTGGTTGGAAAATGATCCATTGGTACAAGAAAATTATGAAATTAAAATAGAAGAAAGCGCAATAGAGACGGAAGAAAAACTTAAAACAAAAACAACAGATTATTATATTAAACTTTTCGAAGCTAAACCATACAAATGTGAAATATGTAACAGATTAAAAGCTTTTGGTTTGAATCATAAATTAATTACCCATCTGCGTTTACATTCAGATGAAACGGCTGAAAATTCTGAAAAAGATCTAAAAAACCATGTTCGCAAACAGCGATGTGAAAACTGTAAAAATTACCATAAATATTGCTCATGCATACGTTCATTTCCGGATAAGGCGTACAGATGTGGAATATGTAATGAAACTTTTGTTGTGAATCAAGATTTAAGGAAACATATTCGCACCACACATTGGTTTGTATCATAAATTAATTACCCATCTGCGTTTACATTCAGATGAAACGGCTGAAAATTCTGAAAAAGATCTAAAAAACCATGTTCGCAAACAGCGATGTGAAAACTGTAAAAATTACCATAAATATTGCTCATGCATATGTTCATTCTCGTATAAGGCGTACAGATGTGGAATATGTGGTGAAACTTTTGATGTGAATCAAGATTTAAGGAAACATATTCGCACACATAAGAATACAGAAACTTGATTTCAAAACAACGTAACAGTCACAAGAGCTGGATTAAATAAATGAACTAACCGAGCTTGTATTACGAGCCACTAAGTTAAAATATTTTATGTTAAAGTTCTGTAATATTTTATTAAAAGTCGTCGTAGTGAATCTAAACTGTACATTTGCATTATTACTACTATTACTATTTAAAAATATAAATTGTAACAAACACATGAGAATTTGTTTTCTTTTAAGCTCTAATAAAGTCCACACACATTATTTAATTGTTAAAAAAAAGGTAATATCAAAAAAATATTAAACATTAATATATAGTAACGTAATTATTATACATACACTAATTATTATACAAAACTATATAAAAAATAATAGTTTTTAATCTACTTATGTAACATTCATTATTAAAATGATTTTTGGCATGCTTTTTATATAACACTGATATTTTGGATTTTAAATTTACTAATCAAATAATGTATATTTGCATTACTAAATATTCTGCTAGCCCTGAAGAAGGCAACAGTGATTGCCGAAACGTTGGCTTAGTAGTTATTAAAAATATATAAAAGACTGAATTCCGTCAATTAGTAATTATTTATTTTATAAAAAAATAATGTTTCAAACATAAAACTAAAATTTCGTATACATATTTCTAAACTTTATAATCAATTAACTTTTTAATTCTTATTATTAACAATTTATTTTTACCAATAATAAATTAATAATTAGCATTTATAAAATTTGATGTAATCCGCCACAGTTTAAATTTCCGAATACTTCATTTTATATTGCATTGCTAAGTATAATTTACAGTAGCGAACGAATACTAAAGCCTGCTCGTTAAAATAATTGTTTATTACCATTAAATATAATTAAAATTATATTTAAGATCTAAATATGTTACATTTGGTTTGCCAATAAATAAAATGAAACTATGACTGATTCCTTTTCATGCTAAAATCAATTGACACGTAATATAACCTTTATTTGTTTTTGTCTAAAATCTCATATATGTCATTTTTATGATAATTATATAATTAATTTTATGTATATTATTTCACCCATATATATATATATAATTAAAACTGAAATATGTATCATTTTAAAAAACTATGCCGATTATGCACAAATTCCAATAATGTATCATCAGTTTTAAGAAACTCGGATTCTGATAATATAATATTATTAGACAAATTGAATACAATTGCACCAGGACTGGTAATTATAATAATTTCAATCGCTATTATTTTTTATTTAATAATTTAAACCTATTTCAGATTGAGCCTGATAATAAATTACCAAATGGCGTTTGTATAACTTGTATCGCGCAATTAAACGAAGCTTACAAATTTATCAAACAATGTAGCGAGTCGCAAGAAAATTTAAAGCAACATTTACAACGCTTGGAAAGCGAACAAATTGCAGATAGAATAAAAGTTGAACAAGATAACACATTTGAATTTGTCCGAGTGGAAGTCGACTTGAAAATAGGTGCAAGCAAAATAAAATTAGAAGACGATCATTTAGCTTTTAACGAAAATGAACAAAGTGAAATTAATTCGTGTAAATTTGAACAAACTGATGATTGTAATAAGTCCGAAACAACTGAAGTAAATCTGCATTTTGTTAAAGTCGAAGACAATTTTCAACAATACGAATGTGAAAATAGTGACACTTACGAATCGAGTTTCCAAACTGATATCAATGAAGAAAGTAACAATTCCAGCGAGACTAATATCAATAAAAAATTATATAAATGTAAAGTATGTGAGAAAGTTTTCCCGTGTAATTCTCATTACCTACGACATATTCGTTCGCACACACAAGAGAGACCGTATCGTTGTGAAATATGTGATAAAGCTTTCAGCGAAAGAGAAAATTTAAAGACCCATATGCGTTTGCACGGTAATAAAAAGCCATTCGGTTGCGAAATATGCAAAAAGACTTTTGCCCAAAAAGAACATTTGACGAGACATATACGCACTCATACCAATGAGAGACCTTATAAATGTGAATTATGCGATAAGAGTTTTACGCAAAGTGGAAGTTTGAAACGGCATATACGTACGCACACACATGAACGACCGTACAGGTGTGAATTGTGTAATAAACCGTTCAGTGATCGTAGTTCCCTAACAAGACATGTTCGCAGACATGAAAAATAGATTTTATACAGGCTTTACACAATGAATTTTTTCTTGTTCATTTAAATTACTTTTTTTTAATATTATCTGAAAATCGAAACAGTGTTTCATACCATTTCGTAATTTAATATTGAAATCTACCTAAAAAAATCAAGATTCTAAAATAATATTATGTATGAAATAAAAAAGCTAATTCTTACAATTTGAGATAATTATTTCTAAATTGTCTCAAATATTTGTAATCTGAATCCATGTTATATATAGTGAACGATATATTTTTATCACTGGTACATAATCGATAACATTGCATAAAATAATTGATTTTATAAATATCTATCTAAAAAGCAATACTTTTTAAAGAATCTGTTTTTATATTTTTAACTATGAAGAAACTTATGCATATAGGTAAATGTTGTTTGTTAAAAAAAGGTCGACATTATTTTGTGTAATTTTTGATAATATATCTTTTTTTTAATAATAATAATTTAATAATCTCACAAATTTAAATTTATTGAAATCTACTAGTTCAAATTTCAAAACTACCACAAATTTACGAATTAACCAGTTTGAGTCAACCAAAAAGTCAAACTGTACATGCGCATAATTAAATTTGTTGACATATTACATGATATATATTATATTTAATATGATTTTTATAGAACTAATTTTTCATTATTATTATATAATACAAATATTATAATAATAACATTTTATAAGTAATAAATTTAATGTTATGATGCCTAACTGGAACTGGTTCACTCCAGCCAAATAACCGATTTGGTTTTGGTTAACCAAAAAAAATCAAACTGGTCATACGTATACATTAAATTTGTAGAAATATTTAGTTTAATTTATTTGTAATTTAATCATTTTATTAATTAAATATAACTTTCTATTTAATTAATATAACCATAATAGCTAAGATGTTGCACTTAACTATCTCTCTCTAAATTTATATCTGTCCTTATTTAAATGACATTACAGGCTTTGAAATATGAAATTTATTAATTCTAAAAACTTTTCTAATATTTATAATATTTATATTATATTATATGTTATTAATTAATAATTAATTCAATAATAAAATATATATCACAAAATATTTGAACGTTTAATATACAAGCCAGATACAAGCATGCGCATTGCGGTTTCTATCGCGACGAGCACGTCCACTAGAGTAACCTAAAAATACATGCTTTTATTTTTTATTTAAATATTTACTACTTTATTTAAATGCGATATTATGGCAGATTCAATCGATGAATTATTTGATTGTTTCGATAATGAAGCGAAAACTGATACGAACGAAGTAAATGACGCATTAAAAGAAGTAAACATAAATTCGGAATCTTCTGACAGGTAAAAACTATAATAATATTGCAAATTTTTGTTTGCTTTAATATTAAGTGCGTTTTAATTTAAAGAAAAACGTTAGATGACACAAATAAAAGCAGTAAGCGAGAACTAGTTGAAGAAACAAACAATGAAAAACCGAAACGATTCAAAGCTGAAATTGAGGTTAACCTAGATGATATTAAGTAAGTCTATCATTATATATTGTACTTTTACGATAACAATAAGTATATTTTACAAAAAAATTTAGATTAGAAGAATTGACAAATCGTATCGTTGTTCATACAATCGAATCGTTAGATTCATGTACTCATGAAGTGGCTGTACCACCTGGCCAGGAATATGTTCCACTTGCTCCAAATAAAGGTATACATTTTAAAAGAAATCTTTTAATTCTGAATTACCTATATTTTTTAAATTTAAATATTGTGGCGATGAGAATACAGTGGAACGAGCATAATTCGTTCCGGAGTCTTATTCGTAATGCGAAACACTCGTTAAGCGAAACAACTTGTACCATATAAATTAATGTAAACGTTTATGTAACGTTTATTCAAAAAAATTACATATAAATTGTTAAGGAGCGTGATTCATCTTCATCTTTTCTTTTATCGCGGAATGAACCAGCCTGGAATGAGAATTCGATTTGCAGAAAACAAAAAAATCGAAATAATTAGTAACATACCTAATTCTTTTTTACTAGAAACCTGTCTAGAGACATTTAATTTTACTACATTTTGTTCTAAACACAGGCTGATGTAGCAATGGCACGGAAAATTCCATCGCACAATTCGAGAATTGCCCTATCCACGTCACTTGTTATGCGAAACGTCGCTCGTTAAGCGAGTCATTTTTTTACAATTTATTTTGTTCATTATACGAGATTTTCGTTAAGCGAGATTCTACTGTATTTTTTTTTTAATTTAAAAATTGTGGCGATGAGAATTGTTAAAATAATATTTAAGGGAAATAATCGCCATTAATTTATTACAATGAATTTATTTAAATATTACTTTTATATAATTACTTTTATATTTTTTTTATAAATAATTTAATAGGCGACCCGGCAAAAACATATCCATTCACACTGGACTCTTTTCAAAAGGAATCTGTTTTATGTATTCAAAACAACCAGTCTGTTTTGGTGTCAGCTCACACTTCTGCCGGTAAAACTGTCGTAGCCGAGTAAGAATAATTCTATGTAATTTAAGTGACTACATTTCTATCGGATGCGGATTCGATATATTTACAATAAATTGCTATAATTACAGAGTGTTTCATTAACTATAACAAACTGTGACACATAAAATTTAATTCGATTTTATGGAAAAAAAAATGTTATCTGTATATATTGATCCGTAGAATCCAAGACTTGTGGTCACTTAAATGTTAATTTAAAATACATATTTCTTATTTGTGTGCAATTTTCCAGGTATGCAATTGCAGTATCATTGAAAAATAAGCAAAGAGTAATTTATACCACACCGATAAAGGCATTATCGAATCAGAAATATCGCGAATTTTACGACGAATTCAAGGATGTCGGTTTGGTAACTGGAGATGTAACAATCAATCCATCGGCTTCGTGTCTGATTATGACAACCGAAATTCTCCGAAACATGTTGTATCGTGGCTCGGAAGTGATGCGTGAAGTGGGCTGGGTGGTGTTCGACGAAATACACTATATGCGCGATAAAGAACGCGGCGTTGTATGGGAGGAAACCTTAATTTTACTACCGCATAATGTCCATTTTGTTTTCCTTTCGGCTACGATACCGAATGCCCGTCAATTCGCCGAATGGGTGGCGCATTTGCATCAGCAACCCTGTCACGTTGTCTACACCGATTTTCGGCCGACACCGTTACAGCATTTTATTTATCCAGCGGGTGGCCAGGGCATCCATATGGTTGTCGATGAAACCGGAACATTTAAAGATGAGAATTATAATGCGGCAATGGCTGTACTGCAAAATGCTGGCGATGCAGCGAAGGGTGATCAGAGAGGTAGACGTGGTGGGCCACGTGGACAGGATCCCACTCAGACGAGCATTTTTCAAATTGTTAAAATGATCATGGAACGCAATTTCGCGCCGGTTATTGCTTTCAGTTTCAGTAAAAAGGATTGCGAATCGTATGCTATGCAAATGGCGAAACTTGATTTTAATAATGGTAGGTAGATTTCAACTAAGTCTTTTTTTAGATTCTAGATATCTATTTTAAATTAAAAAGGCTTTACGTTAAAGTTTTATATTATTTTAATTAAAATTTTACGTTTATTTTTTATTTTCCTGATGATTTTATGTTTAATAAATCGAACTTTAACCTTTTTTTATTTTGAGTTCTAAAAGATTTTTTCTTAATTTTGAATAAGATTTCAACTAACATTGTAAAAAAATTTTCAGAACTCATTATATTAAAATAAAACTACTTTAAGTTGTCGATTTATTATTAATAATATTAATATTATTATTATTATTAATAAAGCAGTTTTATGTTAAGATTTAAACTAATTATTGAAATTTTTAGCGACTGAAAAAGGTTTAGTTGACGAAGTATTCAATAACGCGATGGATGTTCTATCTGCCGAAGACCGTCATTTACCACAGGTGGAAAATCTATTACCGCTATTGAGACGCGGTATTGGAATCCATCATGGCGGTTTATTACCGATATTGAAGGAAACAATTGAAATTTTATTCGGCGAGGGTTTGATTAAAGCCCTATTTGCAACGGAAACTTTTGCTATGGGCTTAAATATGCCGGCGAGAACTGTTCTGTTCACGGGAATGCGAAAATTTGATGGAGCCGAAATGAGATGGGTACGTATTTATAAAATTGACTCTGATACTGGGATCCAAAACGATTCGGATATCCGAATATCCGATTCGCGGATATTTTGGGATCCAAAATCGACTTCAAACGTGACCCTCTAAGGGTCACGTGATTCCCTAGTTAAATAATTAATTGTCTCTTCTTGTTTTTAGATAACATCGGGAGAATATATACAGATGTCAGGCCGTGCTGGCCGAAGAGGTATTGACGATAAAGGTATCGTTATTTTGATGGTAGATGAGAAAGTTCCCGCAGCGGTAGGACGTGAAATTGTTAAAGGCCAAGCTGATCCGATTAATTCGGCATTTCATCTAACCTACAATATGGTACTGAATCTACTTCGTGTCGAAGAAATCAATCCAGAATACATGCTAGAAAGAAGTTTCTATCAATTTCAAAACCAAACAGCCATTCCTGGATTACACGAAGGTATTTTAACACTCGCTTTGTTTATTTGGTACAAATTTTGCAATCGATTTTTAAACTAACTGCTCCTCCGATGAGTTAGAGACTTGAAACTTTAAACACAGCTCAGCTAACTGGGATGATGCAATGCACAATATTAACTAATTAATTAATAATATTAGAAATATTAAATTAAAGTTAATTAATTATAATTATATAATTATTAAATTAATTAATTAGATTAAAGTTAAACAAGACTAAAAAGCGAAAAATAATTATTTAAATAAAAAAAATTAATATACCACGTTTTTAACACGGATTAAAAAATATAAAATAATTTCTTCTAGGCCCATACAGATTTATAACCCTACAGAGAAAAATTTGGGGCACAAGCAATAGATAGTAGTAAGGAGTGTAGAGAGTAGCTGTCGTTGCTCCACGATTTTCTTTATGGGGTTATATATCTGTATGAAGCTAAGAGTAATTATTTTATAGTTTTTAGTCCGTGTTAAAAACGTGGTATATTAATTTTTGTTTTGTTTAAATAATAATTATTTTCATAAATATGCATTGTTTTTATTTAAATATTTCCACATTTTTGACCTTAGGCCCGATTTCATGAACAATAAATAAATTTACATCACAAGTAAATTTTATTCCTTTGCTAATAACTTTGCTAAAAATTTATTACCACATTATTATTATCAATAATAACTATTTTTTAAAACCACTAATTCTCTTTATATCATAATCGTTCAAGTAAACATATTTACTTCCAAAGTAAATTTAACTAGTGTTTATGAAACTGAGCCTTAATTATACATTTATTATTATAGATTATAATAAAATTTGTTGTATTTTTAATTATATAAATAAATGATTGAATCATACTTTGTTATTTGATTAAATTTAATTATTTACTCTTAATATAAATAAGTTATAAATATATATACAACCTTCTACTTAAAACTCATTAATTATAATTATAGTTAAATGTTACGTGAAACAAAATAATTTCCCTTAAACCACAAATAAATAATCTAAAAATAAAAAAACTATATACGTATTTCGAAAGCTAAGCTTTCGTCATCTGTAGCAAAAAATAAAAGTCCAAATCAGTGATCTAAGTTTACACATAGATATTCAATCCTGATGCGTAGGTGCATTCTAGTGTATTTTACAATAAAATTTTGTTTTCAGATTATCTTAAAAAGGTCGATGAGTACAATGCAATCAAAATTCTTAATGAAGACATTTCCACTTATTACGATATCAGACAAGAACTAGATTCATTAGGAACACAGTTTAGAAATTATTTAACCAAATCGGAATATCTGATACCGTTTTTGCAACCTGGACGCTTGATTAAAGTAAGTTCTTATCAATCTGCTGTTGCAATTATTACAGCATCTTAGTATTTTCAAGAAGAATTTATCAATCACTGATTTAAATAAAATGTGGCTTCCTTTAATTAATAATTTATAAACATTATAATTGTATTTTGTTAGCTAATAAGTTGTTTCTATGTTCTGTTTATTTACTGTAAATATATTTTTTTTCCTGATGAAGACGTACGTCGATTATTAATAACTATTAATAATAATTGTAATATTTTCAGATTAAATATGAAAAAGATGAATACGATTGGGGTATAGTAGTCAACTTTCGGAAAGTCAATGAGAATTTCCGGAGACGAGGCGATTCAAATCCGACTCAAACTTCAACTAAAGTACTAGTCGATATTTTGCTTCATGTTGTAACAGATGATGGAAGTGGTAATAGTGAATCCGGTACAAAAAAAATTCCCAAACCTTGTAAATCCGACGAAGTAAGTTTTTTTTCCTCGTAAATTCGTTCATAAATTGTGTGACGTGAAATAAAAATTTTCAGAGAGGTGAAATGGAAGTAATACCAGTTGTTAGTACGTTAATATATAAGATATCATCGATACGAGTTCATATTGCTGAAGATTTGAGATCGAAAGATAATCGAAGAGCGATGTTGAAAATTGTTAACGAAGTGAAGAAACGTTTTCCGGATGGACCACCATTGCTTAATCCCATCACGGATATGCATATCAAGGATCCGGAATTTCAAGATATTTGCGATAAAATAGAGAAGCTTGAAAAACGGTAATTGACAATTTGACAATTTTAAAATAAGACTTTTCAAATTAAATACAGGGCTTCGAACCGTTATAATTTTCGTTCCGACAAAAATTATAGCTTTTTTTTTTGTTTCAATTCCTAGTGATTAATTTTTAAACTTTTTCAATGTTTTTATTTGTATTGAAAAACTTATTTTCTACCATAATTTAGAACATTTCATTCCTACTTTTATAATATAAGCATACTACATAAATTGATACAATAATATAATAAGAATAATAATAATAATTAGAAGTATATAATATAATTTATTATTTGAAACTTATATAATTCGTATGTATGTTTTAATTATATAATAATAAGATAACATATGTATACAAGATTTATATTTATTTATACTTAGAAAAAACTGAAAATTACCGCTAATTATTAAAATATTTGTCAATCTAGTTTCATTTAAACTATTTAAAGATTATTAAAAGCAAATTTATTAGACCTTCCATAGTTTCATTTTCAATTTCAATACCTAAATATTCATCCAAGAAAAACTAAAAATATTTTAACAAATTGAACCGAAATAAACTGATTTTTTTCCGGTTCAGTTCCGATTTTTGTTCCAACAAAAATAACGGTTTTTTTTTTCGGTTTAGTTCTGGTTCGAAGCCCTGGCTGCATGTATTTTTGTTTATTTCAAGTTTATCTTCTATGTATAAATTATGGCCAAACTTAGAGAAAGACATTCGACTAATTCAGTTAGTGGGAACAGTATAAACACTTATTTGGTGTCGATCAAAATTTTGACAGTAATATTTATATATATATATATATGTGTTAATGCTAGTTGCATAATGCTTTCAGAATGTTTTCACATCCATTGCACAGTCATCCAAGTTTAGATATAGAATATCCAAAATATGTTAAGAAACTTGAAGTCGGCGCTGAATTAAAAACTGCAAAACAGAAATTATTGGACGCGAAATCTGTGCTGCAATTGGATGAGTTAAAATGTCGTAAACGAGTTCTAAGACGACTAAATTATTGTTCCAATGCAGATGTAATCGAATTAAAGGGACGCGTTGCATGCGAATTGAGCAGGTTTGTAAAAAAAAATATATATATTTATAACGTGATTTTTTTTTCGTTCAAAAATAAGTTACGTAGTAAATAATAGTAGTATAATAATATATAATAAATATTTTAACATAATAAATAAAAATATGATCTTACTGTGGCGTAAAGTTAATAAAATAATTTCCCTTAAACCACAAAATAATTAATAAAAGCTGAATACGTATTTCGAAAGCTAAGCTAAGCAAAAATTAAAACTACAGTTCTAATCAGTGATCTAAAGTTACACAGATACTCAATCTGACTGATTAGGACTTTAGTTTTAACTTTTGCTACTAATAATGAAAGCTTAGCTTTCACAATACGTATTTAGCTTTTTTTAATTATTCTATTTTATTTTAACATAGTAAAAAATCTTTCAGAACTCATTTTAAAATAAAACAGCTTTAGGTTCTAGTTCTGTATTAATATTTATTAATAATCGAACGTTGCGTACATCGATTATTAATAAATATTAATACCTAAAGCTGTTTTATTTTAATAAATATTTTGTCATTTTTTTTTAGTGCGGATGAATTATTAATAACAGAATTAATATTTAATGGCGTATTTGGTCAGCTAACGCCCGCTCAAAGTGCATCGGTTTTAAGTTGTTTCGTATGCGATGAAAAGAGTAATGAAAGCTTAAAACTTGTAGAAGAATTATCCGGTCCTCTAAGAACAATGCAGGTACGTAATAATTACGAATTGATATCAAAAATAACTACCGTACTTTTCCGATATTTTTTGACTAATTATTTCCCGTTAAAAAATTGACTCGCGCTAAATTTTTTTTCTAAATATCTTTATGAAAAATTTCGATGTCGCGTTATATTCGGACAAATACGATAATATTATATTAAAGAACGAAAATCTATATTTGAATATAGTTCACGATACTGGTTAACCACCATTAACCAATACATTTATCGGTTACATGCTTTGATTTAAATGCTATGACATAACGCGAAGTTTTGAGTACCTCAAAGATCGCTTTATACTCCTCGTAACATAATATACTATTAATATTAATGCCGCCATTCTGGCTATTAACTTTAGATTAAATCTTTTAATTTAAAGAACTTTAAGTAAATTTCAATTCTGGTCACTACTTAAATACTTTAACTTACATCCCTTTAAATTTTAATGATTAGACTCACTAATAAGTTGATAGAATTAGTGTGAAAAATATTTGCATGAATTTGAATAATAAAGACTGTTTGTCATTTTTTTTATATTTAAATAATTTTGGAAGGTAAGAAATTAAATATGTACATTGCATTATAGAAATAGAATTTTTTAAATTGTTACGCTTAAAGATGAATGGTTCAGAATTGTTTAATTTTCTTTAAGTTAGTCTCATTTAAGCTAAAGATCTTCAAATTTAACTGTCATGACCAGAATAGCGACATAAGACTATACATGACAAAACTGTAATTGTTGAAAAAGTTTGTGTTAATCAGTTAAGATGGTTTGGTCATCTTGAGCGAATGTCTAATAAACCTTTGGTTAAAAAAATGATTTTGAAATGAAGGACTAGTTGAAAGTGTCTTGCGTGAGTGAAAGTTTCCAAACAGTAGGAATAGAAGAGCATGTATGAGAGTTATTATGAATGTTGATGAAGCTAAAGTTGCTTGTCTGGGATGTTTGGAGGAAACTAATTTGGAGTTGATGGATTGATTTCTTCCAGGATTTAGCTAGAAGAATCGCTAAAGTAAGTGTTGAAGCTCGTTTGACAATTGATGAAGACGCCTATGTGGAAAAATTTAAACCATATTTGATGGATGTCGTTTTCGCTTGGTGTAATGGTGTGACATTTGCTGAATTATGTAAAATGACAGATATATTCGAAGGCTCCATTATTCGTTCGATGAGACGTTTGGAAGAATTATTACGACAAATGTGCCAAGCAGCGAAAACGATCGGTAATTCCGAATTGGAAGACAAATTTTCAACATCCATCAAACTTATGAAGAGAGATATTATTTTCGCTGCCAGTTTATATTTGTAATTAATTAATTTATATCGATTCTTTTCTAATTTGTACAATTAATATAGATTTATTTTCAATAAAATGTATATTAAAATTTAAAATTTTCATATATATATTACAACATTACCTTACATATTGAAATCACATGAAAAATATATCAAATTTTTTCGTTAAAAAAAACCTTTATTTTTGAATATTAGATTTCTGAATTTGTCCAAAAAGCCAGGCTACGCATTCCTATATATGAAATTTGTTGGAATATATAATTTATTTTATTTACAGCTGTCTCTAAAGTTTACACACTATAGACACTGTGAAAAATTAATGTTTACCAAACAATGTTATAACGCGATGCTGTTAAAATCAGATCAAATTTATTATTAATTCTATGTTTACATTTATCTCTTTTAAGAAACCGTGTATTAAAATAAAATTAATAATTCTATATTATTCTTAAGTGCAGATAATTTATTAAAGAAAATTATATTAAAATAAGATAATTATTTGAGCATTGTCAACACTGTTCATGGTTATTCAACGTTATTCATTTGTTGGCCGCACTTTGATTTAATCTGTAAATAGTGAACGAAAGATGAATTTTTGCAGTTTGTTATTTGTTGATATTTTTCATAAACAAATTAATGGACTCCAGTAAATTTAACTATTAATAAAAGTGACTAATGGCACAAACTCCCTTTCCACTATCCCGAAATCAGTTTTCTCCAAACATCCCTATTCGGGCAAGCAACTTTAGCTTCATCTACATTCATAATTCCTCTCTCAACTACTTGGAAACTTACGCTCACGCAAGCCACTCTCTCAATCATCTACCATCTCCAACTACTCATCGGATATCCACGCAAACATGTACCTTCAAAATCATTCATATAAATCTTTTTAACCAATAATAGTAAGTATTACTTTTATGTTATTGTAAATTACACTTGTTCAGGAAACTTAACCTATTCATATAAAAACATTTTTGTTTGTGTAATTTGAGGGCCGTAGATAAAATTTTGTATGCATCCTGTGATTAAACTGGGTTTTGTTTCAATATTTCAGCGCAGGTTTGGTTTCAGAAATATTACAAAAGCAGTAATTCATTACAGCAATTATTATTATTATTTTTTTTTAAACAAATTACATTCTTTATAAAAAATACAATTTTACATAATATATAATAGATAATGACAGATAATGACATAACGTAATAGTAATAAAGATATAATATAAAATTATACACTTAAAAATATAAAAGTTAATTTATTTGCATAAAATATAAATTTTAATTCATGTAATTTTTTTTAAAATTATTATTTGGTTTCAGGACAATAGATTAACAGCAAGTACGAAGTACTTGTTCTGCGATCATTTATTTAGACACCTTTTGAAACTGTAGCAGCGAGTTCTGGCCAGAAATCTAAACTACTGATATTTTAAGACAAATAGCTGATCAAACTAAAATGTCCGATTTGGTTTAATTAATGCCTGGACCTTGTGACATTTTAATCAGAGGCGAGGTTTCTGTTCGTCGTAAAAATAAAATATTATTTTAGATACAAAATACAAATGCGTATAGAAGACCCCAAATATATACAAATTATATATTAAAATTAACATAGTAAAATATTTTTCAGAACTTGTATTAAAATACAAACTGTTTTAGAATAAAATTCTGTTTATTTTTTTTTGTAAAACGTTTTGTTAAGGTAAACAACAAGTTATTAGGTAACATATAAATAAGTAGATCAAAAGAATTGTAGATTTCTCAATTAATGGAAGCCAAATTTTAATTTATGTTAACATAAATCGCTGTGAAGTGGCATTGAGTTAAATAAAATTTGACTTCTATTAATTAGAAATTTATGACATAATATGATCAAGTTACTTATATAATATTTAGTAACTTGTTGCTATGTACTGTTATTTACTTGAATGTCATAGATTCATTTTGACCTGATGAAGACGAGCGTTCAGTTTCGTCGAAACGTCTTTTTACAAAATAATTAAACAGAAATTTATCCTAAAATAGTTTTTATTTTAATATTAAAATTAATTCATACAATGTTAATAAAATATTTAAGATATTTAATATTAGTAGGATTTTTTAAATGTTATTGTCTTAATTTGTTGAATCTTGTTTTTTTAAATTCTTTAATGAAAATTACGAATATGTTTCTTTAAATGTCCACTATAAATGAAAATTTTTTCACACAATTCGCATTTATGCGATCTGTTATTTGCATGTATACGACCATGCCTCTTTAAATGTCCACTCTCAGTAAAAGTTCTATCACATATTTCGCATTTAAAAGGTTTCTGATTGTTATGTCGACGAACATGTCTCGTTAAATCTCCGCTTTGTTTAAACGCTTTTTCGCAAAGGTCACATTTATAAGGTCTCTCATTTGTATGTATACGTATGTGTCTAGTTAAAATTATTTTCTCGGTAAAAGTTTTCTCGCATATTTCGCATTTAAAAGCTTTGCCAGGCTTTGTATGAGAACGGATATCTTTGCCATGCTTTGTATGAGAACGGATATGTGATTTTAAGTCCTGACTTAGAACAAATGCTTTTTCACATATTTCACATTTATAAGGTTTCTCATTTGAATGACGAAGAACATGCCTTTTTAAACTCAAAGCATAAATAAAAGTTTTCTCACATATTTTGCATTTATAATGTCTCTCATTTGTATGAAAACGAATAAAATGTCTTTTTAAATATATATTATCATTAAAGGCCTCGTTACATATTTTACATTTATAGAGTTTTTTATTTGCGTGTATACGGTTATGTCGATGCAAATTTTGACTATTAGTAAAAGTTTTATCACATAAATTACATTGATAAAAATTTTTTTTCTTTACAGATTTAACAATTTCTTCCGAGCTGAAAATAGTATTTTCATTCGGATAACTTTTTGAATCGGTTTCATTAGCAAGATCGGAATGCTCTTCTTTAATTATTAATTCAGAATGTAAATTTAAATCTTCTAATTCGAAACTTTCTTCAAGTTTAATATTAATATCATTATCCAAATCTACCTTACTGTATTCTTCATCAATAGTTTCTTCTTTAATACCAGTAGCATCAAAAATTGTATTCTCTGATTCTAAACTTTCTTCAATTTTAATATTTAGATCACTTTCTAAATCGAGTTGAATGTATTCTTCATCAATAATTTCTTTTTTAATACAAATAGAGTCAAAAGTTGTATTATTTTCATTATTATTTAAACAGGTATTTGTATCGTCTACAATTTTGTTTTTAACAACTTCATCATTTTGCAATTGTTGTTTTGCATATCGCTTTAAAATTTCTTGAGATTTAAAACAATTTTCTACGAATTTATACGTTTTATTTAAACGTACAGAACAAATTGAGCAAACATAATTCGATAATTTTTCGTTACATTCCAACTGAAAATATATATTAAAATTACCCTATAATACAGATCTCTGGTTATATTTTTTAAAAAAGGCACTGTGATATTTAACTGATATAAGCTGTGGGTTCATACTTGACAAATTATTAATTAGGGAAACTAATTGAATAGTATTTGTTTTAAATTTAATCTATTACTTACAATTTCCAATGCAATGGCTTCCAATTTATGTGATAATAATACGTTATCCGAATCCATTGTATTTAAAGTTAATGATATATCTTTATTACTAGTGCATAACCGACATAGCTGTTCATTTAAATGTTGTTTTAATATTATCTGAGAATCGAAACATTGTTTTATAAATTTATAAGCTTCGTTTAATTGAACAGCGCAAATTGTACATATACCATTTGGTAATTTAAAAACGCAATCTATCTAAAGAAACCAAAAGATACAAAAATGATAATATTTATTATAATGAAAAATATCTAGTTCTTACAATTTCTGGAGCAATCGCTTCCAATTTATCGATGAAAGATTTGCCATCGGAATCTAGGTTATGTATAGTTAATGATATATTTTTATCACTAGTACATAATCGACAAAACTGCATAAAACAATTCATTTTCAAATACGTATTTAGAAAATATTCTATTTAACTGATCTGTCTTACGCACTTAATGCAATATTTGAGAAAAAGTTATTAATCATCAAGAAATGAAACTGTCACGTGAACATGTTGACCAATTGTATTTTGTATAACAAATTTTCAGATTTTTTTTATAAAAAATATATAACTAGGTAATTTTTATTGAACTATTAATGATACATATATTTAGAAATAATTATTTATATTAAATATGTACTGTAGCTAATTTGACAAACAGAAAACGTATATTATTTCACTGGTCCACATTAAATTTGTGATGTAACGTCAAATAAATATAATCTATGCCGCACCCTTTTTAGTATTGTGATAATATGTGTGTATATATTTAAAAAATAATTCTTTTTACTGTGATTTCTAATTTTTCTACCTCATCATAAATCTGATTCTTTTATTTATATACCATGTACCCAGTAAAAAAAAAACAGTAAAATTCCTATAAATCATTTTTTTTTTTATTTTTACTTAATAGTAATCAAAGTTTCATATATTCATTATTCAACAGTGTTGCTAAAATATCGTGCAATTATCAAATTTGATTCATGTCAAACAAAAAAAAATGCTATTTTCTAATATAATCCTAGAGAAAGTATAATAATAATTATTTTATAAAAATACATACTACAAAAAATATAGCATTTATATTATTTATTTATTACATTATTTGTTGACTATTTTATTTTAATTTAATTTTATTAACTGACAACATTATTGTATATTTTTATATGCATATCCACAATTAAGAAACCAAAATCTAATTGCCTATACTCACACATTTTTAAAAATAAAATATAATTTCAAATAAGAAAATAATACAAAATTGCATAAATAAATCTATTTAAAAACTTACAGTTTAACTTTTAAGACATTTCGTAGACTAGTTCTTGAATGTTCCATAATTCCTTCGAACTGTACCGAAAATCCTTAATAAAATGAAAAAATCACACTCACAAAAGTTTATATTCGAAAATTTAGCTTTTTTATTACAACACAACAAACGAACACTCCCCAATTTACAGTATTTTTCAAACAACACTATAATTTAATAAAGTTCCAATTAACGCAGTATACATGAACACTTTTTTCCACAAATTTGTAAAGTTCTTTTAGTTTCACACAAACTTTTAATAATTCTATGTTCAAATGTTCAGATTATTTCACACAACCACCTGTCAACTTACACCAAAACAGCGAATTAAACCAATATTCGTAAGAAAAATAAGAAATAAATTATTATAATTTATATATAAAACAATATTAATACAAATTCATATATTATCGAATGTAATTTTAGACTTTTTCAAATTTTCATATATAATTACACACATTAAGATATTCTAATTGGAAGCCATCTTGAAATTATACGAAACAAATGAACTCTAATGTAAAACTTTAATAACTTGTAATTATTTGTTTTAGTATAATGCTATTTCGATAGTGTTACAAATTACTAAATTAGAATGCAACAATGTGTTTTTCTATATAAAACAACAAACAAATATCACTACAAACATTTTGTACCTTATACACCGGTACATGTAACCTTATAGGAACTGATATAATGTAATATGTTTGCAATGTTCAAGTTATAAGTGATAAATAACACAGAATAACAATTATAATAACAATATAACTTATTTTCTCACTATTAGCACTTAAATACTGTTTTAAAATCTACCGACGCGAAAACGATAAATTTTTACCGGGAAACGCGTACCCACTGAAGTTTTCTGCGATACCCAAAATGCGCATGCGCAGTTTGACTTTTTAAAAGTTGGAGACTGTTTAAATATCATTGAAAGTTACGAGTAAAAGTTCCGATTGTAAAATTATTAGTTGAAAGATGATAAAATGTACAGAGTTACAAAATCGTATAAATCAAATATCTTCATTCATTTTAATACCAAAGTTGACACAAAATTTGATTAAAATTTAGTTAAAATTTAAGGTCATTTGTCGTCTTTATAACACTTATGCCCGATTTCTTCACACTCGGTTAAACCACGACTAAAGTTAAACCTAGTTTAAACCTTGAAATCGGTTTTCTTCACACTCACGAAACTCCGGCTAGATGTTATTCGTCGATTATAGTTAGCCGACGAATATTGGGGGTTTAAACGTGGTTTATCTACACCAGCGCCAAATTTAGCAGTGAGGGCTGATGGAACTATAACTATTCATATCTTTCATAACCTTACGCGAATTTTGACATTTCGTGTTTTGCATTTATTTTAAATAAGATATTTAAATATGAATGCGTTGATGGACGTTAACGTCTTCTCCGATGATGAAAGTGACGACGAATTCGAAGAAAATATATATATTCCGAGACCGTATGTGCTACGAGTTCGTACAAATCACTTTGAAGCGTGGAATGATTTGGAATTTTTTGTTCGGTTTCGCTTAACAAAGCCAACATTTTTAACATTGTTCGCCCGAATCGAGGAACAATTGTTGATAAACTATAATCAGTACGTATATGATACTTTATTTATTTATTATTATCAATAAAGTCAAACCTGCAGCAAATTTTGAACAATTTTTGTAATTTTTAGGTCAAGAGCATTGACAGCAATGAATCAGCTGTTGTTGACGCTGCGATTTTATGCCACGGGAAATTTTTTGCGAGCGAGTGGAGATTTTTCTGGTGTTTGTATAAGTACAGCATGTCGTGTTGTTAAAAAAGTTTCAACAATTATTGCTTCGCTCGGACAAAGAACCATAAAGATGCCGCATACTTTAGATGAAATTCGCCTTGCTCAACAACAATTCTATGCTATGTATCAATTCCCGCGTGTTATTGGTTGTATCGATTGTACTCATATTAAAATTCAATCTCCAGGTATGCTACAAATATCTTTTATATATCATTTTCCTTTAAACCACAATTTTCTTATGTTCGCAAGCTAATATTTTTCTTTTAAAATTTTACAGGAGGAAATATGGCCGAAGTGTTTCGTAACAGAAAAGGATATTTTTCTTTGAATGTTCAAGTTGTTTGTGATGCAAAAATGAAAGCAATTAATATTGTTGCAAGGTGGCCGGGATCTGCTCATGATTCAACAATATTATCGCACAGTAATTTGCATACTAGACTCCAGATGAACGAATATCATAACGGGCTGTTACTCGGCGATGGAGGTTACCCTAATAATCGTTTTCTTCTTACTCCATTACTAAACCCAGTTAGCCCAGGAGAAATTCGATACAATGAGGCACACATCAGAACCAGAAATATTATAGAACGGTTTTATGTAGTTTAGAAGCGTCGTTTTCCAGTTTTAAGTATCGGGATGAGACTGAAATTGGAAACTGTGCAAGCAATCATCGTTGCAACAGCTTATTTACATAATATAGTGAGAGATGCAGGAGAAGATGAACCACCAGTTCTAGAAGAAATACTTCCGGATGAAGATGTAGAAGAGGGATATCATGTCGTTAATAGAGTGGTGAGAGACAATGCAGTTAGACAGGCTCTCATCGATGACTACTTTACAAGGTATATTTGAATATAATATGTGTGTGGATAAAGATTATTGGTGATTACGAATTTTTGAAAAAAAAAATTGAATAACCTTGAAATTCTTCATTCATTTTACAAAATACTCCTATGTTACCGAATTCTTACCATCATTTTGTTTTCTAGATTACACTGAGCGTTCCGATGGCAGCATAAATTATTAACCATTTGTAATATACATATTTTCAACATTATTTATCAACAGTATCAATAAAATGGGAAGAAAAAGAACAAATCGTACTTCTAATTGTTTTGTGTTTGATTTGGACATTAAAAAATGTGAATAAAAAAACTAATCCAAGTAAACATGTTATTATGTATTATAAAAGCTATAAAATTGAGTTTGAAAAACATTATAAATATTAGATAATGCAAAATTGATTATACCAAACAATCAAGATTAATATTAAATTCCAAGTTTTATTAGTTTTAAAAATAAAATTGATTAATTTATTTACCATAGAAAATAGTTAAAAAAAAATTGTATGATGATCCTTTTGTGTATAGTTTGATGAATTAATTGGCAATGTGGATTTAACGAGATTAGAATAAAAAATGTGGTTAAATTTTAATCATCTACATATCTACAAATGTTAATTTACTGATTCAATCTAATAATGTAATTTCATTGACATAATATATTATATTTTCACAATTCGTCGACACGATGTACAATAATTTAAATATTTAACTAAACATGTGACTTTGACTTTCAAAATTTTATAACATGCTGAAGATGACTAGGATTTCTAGCCGAAACGTTCAATAAAAAGAATGTAAACATTTACTGTTCAAATTATTTCATCCGATCCATATTGCCAATTAATTCATCAAACTATAGCGAATAGTATTAGATAATTATAATGATAAAACTTATACTTCAATTTTTGTTTTTATTTAAAAGACATTACTATAGTATAAAACAGAAAATTTATTATATCTATGTAAAATAATATAATTTTTATTGCAAATTTTTTAATTTTGCTTTTTTTATTTCTTGCTCTAACAACAAATTTTCAATGGTTAAAGCTGCTATTTTGGCTTTGTCATCCATTTCTTTTTGAACTGACTCTATTTGCAGTTTTAATAATTTTTTTTTTTAAATCGATTACTTCTCCAGTAACCTCACTTCTGTCATTACGTCGTTCAGAAGTCTTTCTTTTTCTATTCTCCTTAAACGGGTACTTCTCAAATGATGATGATGCTAAAAATATAACAAATTTCAAATATAAGTATACAAAATACCATTCATTCAATTCAAACCTTGTCTTTTTCTGGAGTTAGTACTTGGCGTGCTATAACTCGCGTTTTCAACAATTAATTCGCAAGACGCTTCTTCGTTATATAATTGGACTGCAAAGTAAAATTATCAGATATTCAATATTACACACATGTAATTTATATATATATATATATATAGGTACCATACCTGGTAATTTTGGCTCACTGCAACTTGGATATCCATCGTTTATAGATTCATGCGCTTCGTTGACGGAATGTAAATAGATCGCACACTCTGAAACATGAGGATATTAAAAAAATATTTATGACTATAAATAAGTGTTGAATACCTTCTCTGTCAGCATCTAAAAATTCTATTGAATTGTTTGGTCTAGTAGTCAGTGATTCTAAAAAATTACAATATATATATATATATATTTTGTCATATCACTTTCATATCTTAATATCATATTTTTTTTTTCATATGTTCAAATCTTATAGTGTAATTATTTTCAAACAAAAAGTGAAACATACCTTCAGATTGAGCTCCATCGTCATCAAATTTGGAACTCAAACCAACCATACTGATTTGACATGCTGCCAAAATTTTCTCTTCATATGAAGAAAAATCCTTATGGTCCGAAAGACCTCCACCCGTTTTCAATTGCTCTAATCTCAGATTAGAACATTTCTTTCTTAGGTCTTTTTTTATTGCATCGTATTTATTGCGTATTGTTTTAGAAGTCCGAGAAAAATTTCCGCTAGCTCCATTAAACTCTGAAGCTATTAAATCCCAAGCTTTATTTTTTTCTTGCGAAGTCGTACCATCCGTTCTTTTATTTTCAATGATATCCTTGTACTTCAATGCAATATCGACGAGTGTATTGATTTCACTTTTAGTGAAATTTGCTCCTCTTTTTTCCATTTTACTGCAAACAAACATATGAAATGTTATATACACATTATATTTAATTATGCATTATGGTTTATTTGTGCTCGAAATATTATTTTAAAATAATAATATCTAATTTAATAGTCACAATTTAAAATTTCTTAAAATACAAACAACAAATATATTTCCAGATTATATTACTTTGAACATGTGACATAAACTCACAAAATCACAGCCAAAAAAACAGAATGTTTTGTAGCTTATTGCATAATTTATTTACTGTTTATTCAGTCAATGAACATTGTGTTTTTTTATATTATTATCTTTTTGAATTAAAATCTTCATAACCAAAATTTTGTTGTGGAAAAATATAATTTCTAATTTAATTTATTTCAAAATGAATACGAGCCAAGATCATATGAAATAATAAAGAAATTAATAGAAACTTACCTTCAAAATATAATATTGCACTAACAAGGAATAACAAGGAATAAAAACAGTAAAGAATAATAATAACAAGGAATAACAATAACAAGGAATAATAACAACAAAGAATAACAACAACAAGGAATAATAACAACAAGGAATACTAACAACAAAGAATAATATTTTGAAATAACAAAAAGGCAAAAATAAGGTAAAATTGTCCTTAAAAGGACAGTTTTGTTTATAAAAATCAAAGATTAATATAATTAGGAAAAGAACAAACTAAAGACAGGAATTTTTGAAGAAAAACAGGAAAATAATGAAAAATGTAAAAACACAAGACAAAGGAAAAACTTTCACTCAGCGAAAACTGACGTAAACAGAATGACACTACAATCCGTATGACGCTAGCTGCAATTTTATTTGCGACGTTGCCAAATGTATTTTTTGGAGTTTCGAATCGTAGATTAGTTAACCCTGCATGTGAGTGAAGAAATCCGACAAATGGTTATTGTCCGGCTAACTTTAATCGGAGTTTAGAAAATCGAGGTCTAAATAAATAGTGAAGAAATCGGGCATTATGCCGTGTTCACACTATCAGTGAAAACTTACAAAGAAGAAGAGAAATGACTTTTTATCAGTCTGCACTGATGGCCATTTTTCTTTGGATGTTCACACTATATCAGTGCACACTTAACAAAAATGATTTCTTCTTCCTGAATTTTGACATATATTTTTACAAAAATATATATGCACAACTTTATAAACCTAACAACCTGTGTACAAGTTATAATTAACTATAATTATTTAAAATTTAAAAGTAGAAATGAGTCTATAGTAGTAGTTTCAATGATGATAGTGTTATTATATTAACAATGGCTTATTTAGCAAGGGAAGAAGAAAAACGAAAGATAAAACGTAATAAAAGAATTTGGACCAGAAATTGAATAAATAAAAAATTTAGTAACGCAAGTTTCATTAACGTTTACGATATAAGCGTGAAGTTCGTGTAAGTCCACACTTACAGTTATAGCGGCGCCGCCAAAACCATCAGTGCACACTGATGAAAAGTCATTTCTCTTCTTCTTTGTAAGTTTGCACTGATAGTGTGAACACGGCATTATTCAGATATCCAACACACACTCTACAAATTTTATTAAAAAAAAAAACAAATTAACTTATTTATATATAAAGAACGTTTTATTGTTATTATAAATTATAATATATTATTAGTATGCTAGTAAAATATTATTTATGTTTATTATTTTGAACACTTTTATTCAAAAATAGAATATATTAAATAATAAGAAACTTCAAATTATTAGTATTTTATTTGTTTTGGCGATACTGTTATTTAATAAATAATGAAAATATTAATTTATTTAACATAACATAAATTTAGAATAATTTTATCATTATTCAAATATTTTTAGCAGAATCTAGCGATTGTGGTACCATCTAGCGTTTTTTTTATATAATGCAACTGACAGATAACCTCAAATATTGCAATTGCATGCGTAAGACAGATTAATTAAAAAAGTACTCAGAGATTGCAACATTGCAAAGCAGGATATTTGAAAAATGAATTGTTTCATGCAATTTTGTCGATTATGTGCTAGTGATAAAAATGTATCATTCACTATACATAATCTAGATTTCGATGGCAAAAGTTTTCTATACAAGTTAGAAGCAATTGTTCCAGAAATTGTAAGAACTGAATTTTTATTTTTATTGTAATACATAATATTACTATCATATCTTTTAATTTATTTAGGTAGTTTGTAATATTAAATTACCAACTGGTATATGCACAGTTTGTACTGTTCAATTAAATCAAGCTTATACATATATAAAAAAATGTTTTGATACGCAGATAATATTAAAACAACGACATTTAAATGCACAATTTTGTCGATTATGTGCTTGTAATAATAATTTATCGTCAACTTTAAATAGTATAGATTTGGATAATATATCTATATCACATAAATTGGAAACCATTGCATCGGAAATTGTAAGTAGTAGATTAAATTTTCCATTACACACAGTTCAACACAGTCAATATTAGTTTAGTGTCACAGTATCTTATTAATATAAAATAATGTTCTTGAAATTAAATTTTATTATAAGTGTATTTCAAATTAAGGATTTTTGGAGTTTTATATTAACACTCTAGCACCAACCTACATCTGCTTAACATAAATATACTCCGTCCGTCCGGAAATATGGTATACATTTGGCGATTTTTGTTGTCCGGAAATATGGTATACATTTGTGAATAAAAATAAAATAAAACTAAAATTTAACATAAAAATTATATTATATAGGAGTTCATTTTTTAACAAAATATAATTAAATACAAATAATTTTATTATAATATAAATTTAATTAAAATATGATTTTGCTTTATTGTACTCTTCTTCAGAACATACATATTTTTGTAGTAACCTATTCTCTTTCATGTTCTGTAATAATTTTTCTACAATACCATGACGTTGTTCTTTGGTCAATTGTTTATATTTGGCATCTCTTCTTTTTAAGTTTAGCAATTTTTTTTTCTGAATTTTCCATTTTCATATCACAGCAGTACTTATTTTAATTATCTTAAAAAAAGCTATCTTTGATCGTCAAGTTCTAACCCAACACGAACAAAACACCTGTCTATTATGCTTAAAAAAAAATTTTTTTCGTTCCATCCCCTAAAACTGTCGTAAATATTAAAAAAATTAGATTTGCAAAGTATCAGAATTTTTTGAGGTCCCTAAATGGTGCCGAAAACGTATTTTGTGCAAAAAAACATGCTTTTTTTAACGTCAGAGGAATATTTTTTTTTTGTTTTTTTTTTCATTTAAATCAAGTTTGTAAAGTTCGATGACGATTGAAAAATCTGAAAAAAATCCCGAAGACTAGTTTTGAGTCATAAATTAATGATTGGTATCATCTATGTATAAGCTGAAACACACATTTACATGAGATTTTACCCAAAAAAAGCATGTTTTTTTTTGCACAAATCACGTTTTCGGCACCATTTGGGGACCTCAGAAAATTCTGATACTTTGCAAATATAATTTTTTTAACATTTACGACAGTGTTAGGGGGTGGGACAAAAAAATTTCTTTTTTAAAACCACCCTAATATATAATATATACTATTTTTGCACATCATTCGTATGAAATGATCTCGGAATTTGAACCTACTTTGTTAAATCTGTTATTGTTGTTCAATTATCGTTTGAGTTGTTTTACAAATGAAATATCGATTTATATTTGTAGTTGGAATGTAATGAAAAATTACCGAATTATATTTGCTCAACTTGTTCGGTTCGTTTAAATGAAACGTACAAATTTGTAGAAAAATGCTTTAAATCTAATGAAATTTTAAAGCGATATGCAAAACAACATATGCAAAATAATCAAGTAATTAAAAAGGAAGTTATTGAAGACGATGCAAGAAGCTGTTTAAATAATGAAGAAAATAATACAAATTTCAATAATGTTTGTATTAAAGAAGAAAATATTAATGAAAAATACAATAAACTGGATTTGGAAACTGATATTAAAGTTGAAGAAATTTTAGAATCAGAAAATTATACAAATTGTGATGCTATTTGTATTAAAGACGAAACCATTAAGGAAGAATACATTAAAGTAGATTTGGATAATATTGTATTTGAAGAAACTTTGGAATTAGAAAATTTGGATCTACATTCAGAAATAATAATTAAGGAAGAGAATTTTGATTTTGAAAATGAGACCGATGCAGAAAGTTATCAAGCTAGTAGAAATACGAATAAAAATAATATTCTCAGCTCGAAAGAAAATGATGAATTTGTAAAGAAACGAAAATCTGTAAAGAAAAGAAAATCTGTAAAAAAACCAAATGATGCAAAGAAATGTACAATATGTAATAAAACATATCATTATGCTTATTTAGAAGCTCATATACGTTCTCATACAAAGGAGAAACCTTATAAATGCAAAATATGTGGAAAAGAATTTGTTCAAAGTTCACATTTATATAGGCATATTCGTATACATTCAAATGAAAAACGGTATAAATGTAAAGTGTGTAAGAAAGCTTTTCTTGAAAAAAGAGATTTAATAAGACATAATCGTATTCACACAGGGGAAAAGCCTTATAAATGCAAAATATGTGAAAAAACTTTTAGGCAAAGTGCACATTTAAATGGACATATCCTTTGTCACAATCAAAGTAAAGAACCTAGTACTCATACAAAGGAAAAACGGTTTAAATGCGAAATATGTGAAAAAACTTTTACCCAAAATGGACATTTAACTGTACATATCCGTTCTCAACATCAACCTAGTACTCATACAAAGGAGAAACGTTTTAAATGCGAAATATGTGAAAAAGCTTTCTCTTGGAGTGGAGATTTAAACGTTCATATTCGTTCTCATACGAATGAGAGACCTTATAAATGTGAACTGTGCGAGAAAGCATTTACTAAAAAGGGACATTTAAATAGACATGCTAGTGTACATGCAAATAGGAGACCTCAAGAATGCGAAATGTGTGATGAGGTTTTCACTTATAGTAGGGAATTAAAACAACATATTATTAGCAATCATAAATGAATTATTCAAATATTATAATCAGTGGGAAATGGAAATTCTCTGCGAGCTTTACGCTATACTTTTTTTTACGACTTTACGAAATTCTAGCAACAACGCTAACTCATCAGATATTTCAAATACAAAATTTTATTTTCTTCGACTTTATATTTATTACACAAATAAAAACAATTTGCAAATTTTTATTTTATTTATTAACAATATTAAATTATTACAATTATTAAATAACACTTTTTTTCTATAATCTACGTTAGCAATAAAATATTTTCATGTAACAATTTAAATTTATTTGAATAATTTTTGTGAACAAAAGCGACTAGTTTATTTAATAGTTTCATTATGTTGTTAGTAATTAGTGATAGTAGATACAAATGAAAGTAAACTTCAATTAAAAAATCTGTACTACAATATGTGTATATTATGTATTGTATGTATATTATGTATTGAGTAAAAAGAGTTTATTTTATTTACTCTATTTCGTAGAGTGTGGATTTAGGAGTGTAAAAAGCGTAGTAGAATTAAATGTTTAAATTATAACGATTTTCCGGAACAAACTTAACGGTTATAAAATAAAAATAACGTTACGTGCATTTTATGAAGTAAACAATGAAAAATATTGGACTACATTCGAAAGTGTAGTTAGAATAGATGATTTATCAGAATTGAAAACATAGGCCCGTATTCTCACGTCATTTTTAAAAGATATTTTTGTCAAAAGTATTGTTGACGTTTACTTAAAATAACATTAATGGGCCAGTTTCATAAAGTTGACTTTGAGCCAACAAGAAAACAAGAACTTTAAATTCTACTGGCGTAATAATAATAATAATTTTTATTTTTGTTGATCCTTGTAACAGAACATAGATACAGTCAAACATATGTAAATACATCAAAGTGAAAATACAAAAATATAATAAATGATAAATTCATATTATAATTTAAGTAAAATTCAAAAATTCATTAACAGAATAAAAACAATGCGATATTAGCAAATTATGTAACTGAGTTTTGTAAGATTTTTAAATCACTATTTTTAATATTGTCAGGAAGTTTATTATATAATGAAATTCAGGCAAAATTTGTTGTTAATTTTCTGTTAATAATTTTTGTCGTCAGTTAAATGATGCTTTTTTATCAACTTTTCAATCTGATAATTTGTTGCGCTAACAAAACTCTACTATTTTATTGTCATAAAGTCAACTTTAGGTATAGTTTTCATTATGAAACCGACCGTTAACAGTTCATTTGAATTTTATAATATTAGGTATAAAAAAATTTATTAAAAATAGTAATACAATTCATATTTGATAGGAGGTAGAAGTAAAAATTTATTTTAAAGCAAAAAATAAAAGCACTTTTTCATAAACAAAGAGGTGGGAATACGGGCTATAAATTCTGCATAGTTATCAATCTTTTTTAAAGCATTTGAAACTTTTTCGTCCTTGTCGTCATCATCAAATAAAAATTCTCTTACATTTATAATAATTACTTTTCGTTGAAATATTATTTTTATATATGACAGAATTGAAATTAACTCCGTGATTACCTCACTACAAAATTACTCTAACTCCGCTCAAACTCTGAGTTAATCAACTAACCAATGACAGATTCATGAGTGATAATTTTCTGTGAAGTCGTAGAAAAATTATCTTTCAGATGTAAGCTTTGTAAATTTCTATTTAATAATAATTTTTATGTGCCTTTAATAACTTAAGAAAGATTTATGAAACAAATTTATATTTAAGTTAAATTTGATAAATAATGTAAATTTGTTAAACCTCAATTTGTTTATTTGTTTTTTTTTATTCATTATATTTATCAA
Organism: Clivina fossor; assembly: GCA_963966155.1. Lineage (NCBI taxonomy): Eukaryota > Metazoa > Arthropoda > Insecta > Coleoptera > Carabidae > Clivina > Clivina fossor. The sequence continues at coordinate 10,850,656 of OZ014567.1, forward strand.
ACATTTGCATCATATCCAACTTGTTCTTTATTTATTACCTCCTATTTTCCATTTCTCTCTTTCTTTCTCTCTCTGATTTGTATTTTTAAATCGCAGTTATTAATAAACGTACAACAAACGAACACTCCCCAATTAACAGTATTTTTCAAACAACACTATAATTTAATAAAGTTCCAATTAACGCAGTATACATGAACACTTTTTTCCACAAATTTGTAAAGTTCTTTTAGTTTCACACAAACTTTTAATAATTCTATGTTCAAATGTTCAGATTATTTCACACAACCACCTGTCAACTTACACCAAAACAGCGACTTAAATCAATATTCGTAAGAGACATAAGAAATAAATCATTATAATTTATATATAAAACAATATTAATACAAATTCATATATTCTCGATTGTAATTTTAGACTTTTTCAAATTTTCATATATAATTACACAAATTGAGATATTCTAATTGGAAGCCATCTTGAATTTATACGAAACAAATGAACTCTAATGTAAAACTTTAATAACTTGTAATTATTTGTTAGTATAATGCTATTTCGATAGTGTTACAAATTACTAAATTAGAATGCAACAATGTGTTTTTCTATATAAAACAACAAACAAATATCACTACAAACATTTTGTACCTTATACACCGGTACATGTAACCTTATAGTACTGATATAATGTAATATGTTTGCATTGTTCAAGTTATAAGTGATAAATATCACAGAATAACAATTATAATAACAATATAACTTATTTTCTCACTATTAGCACTTAAATACTGTTTTAAAATCAAAGTATAATCTGCCGACGCGAAAACGGAGACCCAAGGCACACTCTAAAAATTTTATTAAAAAAAAACAAATTAACTTATTTATATATAAATATAATATATTATTAGTATGCTAGTAAAATATTATTTATGTTTATTATTTTGAACACTTTTATTCAAAAATAGAATATATTATAGTTCATTCGCGTTAAGAAATTAGTTAAGGAAAGATAGAAGCCAAAGTGACCTTGAATGTGATTGGCTGAAAACACAGACAAGATTAGACACACGAAATATAATTATCTATCTGAATTATTTTTTATACATTAGTTCGTGCACTTCGTACAAGTAAGGCAGTTTACGGTACAATATCAGTGTGTGTGTGTATTCAAATATTTTATTCAAAAAAAATTTCAAGCCAAAACCGTGTAAAATGAGTGATAACGAGATCCCATCTACATCAAGTGGATATAAAAATCCGTTACTGTTTTTTGGCAATGTGAATCTGTCTTTTAGTTACTTATTTCTTAACGCGAATGAACTATAAATAATAAGAAACTTCAAATTATTAGTATTTTATTTGTTTTGGCGATACTGCTATTTAATAAATAATGAAAATATTAATTTATTTAACATAACATAAATTTAGAATAATTTTATCATTATTCAAATATTTTAGCAGAATCTTGCGATTGTGGTACCATCTAGCGTTTTTTTTATATAATGCAACTGACAGATAACCTCAAATATTGCATTTGCATGCGTAAGACAGATTAATTAAAAAAGTACTTGATCCAGAGATTGCGACATTGCAAAGCAAGATATTTGAAAAATGAATTGTTTCATGCAACTTTGTCGATTATGTGCTAGTGATAAAAATGTATCATTCACTATACATAATCTAGATTTCGATGGCAAAAGTTTTCTATACAAGTTAGAAGCAATTGTTCCAGAAATTGTAAGAACTAGATTTTTATTTTTATTGTCATACATAATATTACTATCATATCTTTTAATTTATTTAGGTAGATTGTAATATTAAATTACCAACTGGTATATGCACAGTTTGTACTGTTCAATTAAATCAAGCTTATACATATATAAAAAAATGTTTTGATACGCAGAAAATATTAAAACAACAACATTTAAATGCACAATTTTGTCGATTATGTGCTAGTAATAATAATTTATCGTTAACTTTAAATAGTATAGATTTGGATAATATATCTATAGCACATAAATTGGAAACCATTGCATCGGAAATTGTAAGTAGTAGATTAAATTTTCAATTACACACAGTTCAAAACAGTCAATATTAGTTTAGTGTCACAGTATCTTATTAATATAAAATAATGTTCTTGAAATTAAATTTTATTATAAGTGTATTTCAAATTAAGGATTTTTGGAGTTTTATATTAACACTCTAGCACCAACCTACATCTGCTTAACATAAATATACTCCGTCCGTCCGGAAATATGGTGTACATTTGGCGATTTTTGTTGTCCGGAAATATGGTATACATTTGTGAATAAAAATAAAATAAAACTAAAATTTAACATAAAAATTATATTATATAGGAGTTCATTTTTTAACAAAATATAATTAAATACAAATAATTTTATTATAATATAAATTTAATTAAAATATGATTTTGCTTTATTGTACTCTTCTTCAGAACATACATATTTGTGTTGTAACCTATTCTCTTTCATGTTCTGTAATAATTTTTCTACAATACCATGACGTTGTTCTTTGGTCAATTGTTTATATTTGGCATCTCTTCTTTTTAAGTTTAGCAATTTTTTTTCTGAATTTTCCATTTTCATATCACAGCGGTACTTATTTTAATTATCTTAAAAAAAGCTGATCTTTGATCGTCAAGTTCTAACCTAACACGAACACAACACCTGTCTATTATGCTTAAAAAAAATTTTTTTTTGTTCTATCCCCTAAAACTGTCGTAAATATTTAAAAAATGAGATTTGCAAAGTATCAGAATTTTTTGAGGTCCCTAAATGGTGCCGAAAACGTATTTTGTGCAAAAAAACATGTTTTTTTTTAACGTCAGAGGAATATTTTTTTTTTGTTTTTTTTTTTTTCATTTAAATCAAGTTTGTAAAGTTCGATGACGATTGAAAAATCTGAAAAAAATCCCGAAGACTAGTTTTGAGTCATAAATTAATGATTGGTATCATCTATGTATAAGCTGAAACACACATTTACATGAGATTTTACCCAAAAAAGCATGTTTTTTTTGCACAAATCACGTTTTCGGCACCATTTGGGGACCAGAAAAAATTCTGATACTTTGCAAATATAATTTTTTTAACATTTACGACAGTGTTAGGGGGTGGGACAAAAAAATTTCTTTTTTAAAAATACCCTAATATATATATATATATATACTATTTTTGCACATCATTCGTTTGAAATGATCTCGGAATTTAAACCTACTTTGTTAAATCTGTTATTGTTGTTCAATTATCGCTTGAGTTGTTCTACAAATGAAATATCGATTTATATTTGTAGTTGGAATGTAATGAAAAATTACCGAATTATATTTGCTCAACTTGTTCGGTTCGTTTAAATGAAACGTACAAATTTGTAGAAAAATGCTTTAAATCTAATGAAATTTTAAAGCGATATGCAAAACAACATATGCAAAATAATCAAGTAATTAAAAAGGAAGTTATTGAAGACGATGCAAGAAGCTGTTTAAATAATGAAGAAAATAATACAAATTTCAATAATGTTTGTATTAAAGAAGAAAATATTAATGAAAAATACAATAAACTGGATTTGGAAACTGATATTAAAGTTGAAGAAATTTTAGAATCAGAAAATTATACAAATTGTGATGCTATTTGTATTAAAGACGAAACCATTAAGGAAGAATACATTAAAGTAGATTTGGATAATATTGTATTTGAAGAAACTTTGGAATTAGAAAATTTGGATCTACATTCAGAAATAATAATTAAGGAAGAGAATTTTGATTTTGAAAATGAGACCGATGCAGAAAGTTATCAAGCTAGTAGAAATACGAATAAAAATAATATTCTCAGCTCGAAAGAAAATGATGAATTTGTAAAGAAACGAAAATCTGTAAAGAAAAGAAAATCTGTAAAAAAACCAAATGATGCAAAGAAATGTACAATATGTAATAAAACATATCATTATGCTTATTTAGAAGCTCATATACGTTCTCATACAAAGGAGAAACCTTATAAATGCGAAATATGTGGAAAACAATTTGTTCAAAGTTCACATTTATATAATCATATTCGTATACATTCAAATGATAAAAGGTTTAAATGTAAAGTGTGTAAGAAAGCTTTTCTTGAAAAAAGAGATTTAATAAGACATAATCGTATTCACACAGGGGAAAAGCCTTATAAATGCAAAATATGTGAAAAAACTTTTAGGCAAAGTGCACATTTAAATGTACATATCCGTTGTCACAATCAAAGTAAAGAACCTAGTACTCGTACAAAGGAGAAACGTTTTAAATGCGAAATATGTGAAAAAGCTTTTACCCAAAATGGAGATTTAATCATTCATATTCGTTCTCATACGAATGAGAGACCTTATAAATGTGAACTGTGCAAGAAAGCATTTACTAAAAAGGGACATTTAGTTAGACATGCTCGTGTACATGCAAATAGGAGACCTCAAGAATGCGAAATGTGTGGTGAGGTTTTCACTTATAGTAGGGGATTAAAACAACATATTAGTACCAATCATAAATGAATTATTCAAATATTATAATGAGTGGAAAATGGAAATTTTCTGCGAGCTTTACGCTATACTTTTTTTTACGACTTTACGAAATTCTAGCAACAACGCTAACTCATCAGATATTTCAAATACAAAATTTTATTTTCTTCGACTTTATATTTATTACACAAATAAAAACAATTTGCAAATTTTTATTTTATTTATTAACAATATTAAATTATTACAATTATTAAATAACACTTTTTTTCTATAATCTACGTTAGCAATAAAATATGTTCATGTAACAATTTAAATTTATTTGAATAATTTTTGTGAACAAAAGCGACTAGTTTATTTAATAGTTTCATTATGTTGTTAGTAATTAGTGATAGTAGATACAAATGAAAGTAAACTTCAATTAAAAAATCTGTACTACAATATGTGTATATTATGTATTGTATGTATATTATGTATTGAGTAAAAAGAGTTTATTTTATTTACTCTATTTCGTAGAGTGTGGATTTAGGAGTGTAAAAAGCGTAGTAGAATTAAATGTTTAAATTATAACGATTTTCCGGAATAAACTTAACGGTTATAAAATAAAAATAACGTTACGTGCATTTTATGAAGTAACCAATGAAACATATTGGACTACATTCGAAAGTGTAGTTAGAATAGATGATTTATCAGAATTGAAAACATGCCCGTATTCTCACGTCATTTTTAAAAGATATTTTTGTCAAAATTATTGTTGACGTTTACTTAAAATAACTTATTAACGTGCCAGTTTCATAAAGTTGACTTTGAGCCAACAAAAAAACATGAACTTTAAATTCTACTGGCGTAATAATAATAATAATTTTTATTTCTGTTGATCCTTGTAACAGAACATAGATACAGTCAAACATATGTAAATACATCAAAGTGAAAATACAAAAATATAATAAATGATAAATTCATATTATAATTTAAGTAAAATTCAAAAATTCATTAACAGAATAAAAACAATGCGATATTAGCAAATTATGTAACTGAGTTTTGTAAGATTTTTAATATTGTCAGGAAGTTTATTATATAATGAAATCCAGGAAAAATTTGGTGTTAATTTTCTGTTAATAATTTTTGTCGTCAGTTAAATAATGCTTTTTTATCAACTTTTCAATCTGATAATTTGTTGCGCTAACAAAACTCTACTATTTTATTGTCATAAAGTCAACTTTAGGTATAGTTTTCATTATGAAACCGACCGTTAACAGTTCATTTGAATTTTATAATATTAGGTATAAAAAAATTTATTAAAAATAGTAATACAATTCATATTTGATAGGAGGTAGAAGTAAAAATTTATTTTAAAGCAAAAAATAAAAGCACTTTTTCATAAACAAAGAGGTGGGAATACGGGCTATAAATTCTGCATAGTTATCAATCTTTTTTAAAGCATTTGAAACTTTTTCGTTCTCGTCATCATCATCAAATGAAAATTCTCTTACATTTATAATAATTACTTTTCGTTGAAATATTATTTTTATATATGACAGAATTGAAATTAACTCTGTGATTACCTCACTACAAAATTACTCTAACTCCGCTCAAACTCTGAGTTAATCAACTAACCAATGACAGATTCATAAGTGATAATTTTCAGTAAAGTCGTAGAAAAATTATCTTTCAGATGTAAGCTTTGTAAATTTCTATTAAATAATAATTTTTATGTGCCTTTTTAATAACTTAAGAAAGATTTATGAAACAAATTTATATTTAAGTTAAATTTGATAAATAAAGTAAATCTGTTAAACCTCAATTTGTTTATTTGTTTTTTTTTATTCATTATATTTATCAAACATTTGCATCATATCCAACTTGTTCTTTATTTACTACCTCCTATTTTCCATTTCTCTCTCTCTCTCTCTCTCTCTCTCTCTCTGATTTGTATTTTTAAATCGCAGTTATTAATAATTATAGTGACAATTATAATAAAGTAACAATATAAATTGTTAAAGTATTTGTTTGTTTGCTTAAATCGCCATTAATTTATCTATTTTTTCAAAATAAATTGATGACGATTTAACAAACACTTTAATCTAATATATAATACGTCATGTGTAATTAAAAATATAAATATATAAATTGTGTTTATTATGTTTACAATATTTTTAATACGTTAACATAACATTTAAATCGTGATTTGCTCGGTTGAAAATCTATTTTCTATCAAATATATTTCTAAATTGTTTTTAAACATTTTCTGATTTGGAATTAACTATGAACATCATAAAGGAAAACGAAGCACGAAGAACCTGAAAAAGTAAATCTGAAATTAGAATTAAGTATACTAAATTATTACAAGTAAAGGTGATAAGTCAGGTTGCGCCATAACGCCGTTTCTAAAATATACTATTATGGGGAGGAATATGGGTGCACTGTAAGAAAATACATACATATATACATACACAATCACGCCATGTACCCAAAAGGGTGTGGCATAAACTCTTTTCATCATCCCGAAATCAGTCGCCTCCAAACACTCCTATCTAAACAAGCAACTTTTGTTTCATTCACATTCATAATTCCTCTCATACATGCTCTTTTATTCATACTACTTGGAAACTTTCGCTCACGCAAGCCACTCTCTCAATCATACCACTGCAACTACTCATCGGACGTCCACGCAAACGTATACCATCAAAATCATTCAAATAAATCTTTTTAACATTAGACATTCGCTCAACATGTCCGAACCATCTTAACTGACTAACACTGCAACTTTTGCTACAACATTTCTTTCAATTTCACACTCATCATACACTAATTCGTACCCGATCTCTCCTATTTACACCACATACCCCACGTAAAAATCTCATTTCCACAGCAGTCATTTTCCGTTTATGCTTTTGCGACCAAACCCAACATTCACTACCATACATCAACGTAGGCAACAAAACTGAAATATATCTTAAATTTATGTAATTTTATATAGGTTTTAACAACATTTTTGTAATTTTACTGTGATAATTTACGTAATATTACATTTTTTCTTATGAAAAACATACACTGAGAAAAATGGATAGTTACCGTAACGCTATTTATATTTAAAAAGGTGACACAAACACAAGATATTAAAAATAACAAAATAAGTATATTGAAAAATTAACTATAAATATAATAAAAACAAAAATTTAATACCATCAATTTGTATATAGTATTACAGTCTTAATTCTTAATATAGTATTAAAATATATATGTGAGCAGAATTTAAAAATGTATAAATTTGTGAATACAGTAAACATACTCGTATATTTCAAATAAATATCTACTTATCATTATACAATTTGTTAAATATCTATTTTTCTCAGTGTACATTACATTTTTTTACAATGTGGATAGAATGGCGACTATTGCGCAACCTGCCTTGGTCTCACCTTGAAGCTTACTAAATAATTACAAATAAAGAAAAATAATCATACCCCGCTAAAACTATACATGCTTAGGTCTAATAAACCACCTATAGATATTTCAAGTGTCTTTTGACTTTGCATTATAATTTTAATTAAACTTTTTTGTACAACACCGCTATCCATATCATACCAAATGCAATTGTATGCAGCACTACATACTTTTAATCCCTGAAAAAAAACGAAAAAAAAACAAGATTAGAAGTATATGGGTAAACCCATATATAGACCACTTTGACATTTTTCAGAAAGTTGGCAACTCTGTGTTTTAATAATATTATAATTTATGTGGGCACTAAAAAAATTTTTTCTGAAAATTTCATCAAAATCGAATAAATAATATAGCCACAATGAATTTTTTAAAAATTTTGTGATTTTTTTTTTCGATAAGTTAGCAACACTGTATTTTGTTAAAATTGCGTAATTTATTTAGGCACTAAGAATTTTTTATGAAAATTTGATTAAAATCGGTTAAATAAAGTGGTCATAATGAATTTTTTTAAATTTTAGTAATTTTTTTCTCGGAAAGTTGGCAACACTGTATTTTGTTAAAATTACATAAATTATATGAATACTAGGAGAATCTCTGGTGAAAATTTGAGTAAAATCGGTTAAATAACAAGGCCATAATAAATTTTTTCAAAATTTTGTAATTTTTTTCTCGGAAAGTTGGCAACACTGGATATTAATAAAATTATATAATTAATGGGAGCATTTGGAAATTTTTTTCTGAAAATTTGATCAAAATCAAATAAATAACGTAGCCAATATGAATTTTAAAAAACTTTAGTAATTTTTTTCTCGGAAAGTTGGCATCACTGGAAAAAACCAAAAACACATGACCATCTTGGGCACTAGACAAATTTATCCTGTAAATTTCATTAAAATCGGTTGAACCGTCTAGGAGGAGTTGCGGCCACAAAATTTTGACTTACGACCGAGCGAGCTGACGACGCACACACATACACCCACATAAACTAAGTTCAGATTCGTCATCTAGGGACTATATGAAGGATTTCTATACACATTTTTTTTTTTTTTGAAAATGTTACAGACACCGTACCAAACGCTATACCATTTTTTCCTTGCAGTCAAAGTGGTAAAAACGTTATTTTTGCTGTAACAAAAACCGGAACCGAACCTATATATATATATATATATATATATATATATATATATATATATATATATATATATATATATATATATATATATATTTGTTTTAATTGAACCGGAACGAAAAATATAACGGTTCAAAGTTCTGCTACAAACCTTTCTATTAATAAAATCAAGGATTAAAAACTTTTTCTAAATTTTGTTACAAATATAATCTTAAATTCCTTACCTCATCCTGAATGAACTGGCCGGCAAAACAGTAAGCAAATATTTGCAACAACAATGCGATACAAGAAATTACATAGACTGATCTTTTGTTACTGTACAAATAAATGCAAAAGAAAATTAAATACAATTTTCGTTTGAAAAATAGTTTAAATATACTTACAAATCTTCTACTACTGTAATTCCGTACATTGATAAGGAAAGAGCCAGGAAGGATGTAGCCAACGTTGGTAAAAATAATTTAGAATAAACTTCTTCAAAGGTTTTCAGAAATCTGAAATTGTAAAATCTAGAATAAAATTTAATTCTACACTGAGAAAAATAGATATTTAACAAATTGTATAATGCTAAGTAGATATTTATTTGAAATATACGAGTATGTTGACTGTATTCACAAATTTATACATTTTTAAAATCTACTCACATATATATTTTAATACTATATTAAGAATTAAGACTGTAATACTATATACAAATTGATGGTATTAAATTTTTGTTTTTATTATATTTATAGTTAATTTTTCAATATACTTATTTTGTTATTTTTAATATCTTGTGTTTGTGTCACCTTTTTAAATATAAATAGCGTTACGGTAACTATCCATTTTTCTCAGTGTAGTTTCATTTACGGTAATGATACTCTTCCTATAACCATTAAACGAGAAATAATATATATTCCTGTTTGTTAATTTTATCTAGAAGCTCTAACAATTTTGATAAAATGTAGTGAATTTATGTTTTTGGGTGCGGAAAAGCGATTTAGCTAGTTGTCGATTTTGAAAATTGTTTTTGACATAAATATTTTGGTGATCAGGGTTTCGAACCGAAACTGAACCGAACTGAATATAATTTTTCTCATACATGCTCATTTATTCCTACTACTTGGAAACTTTTGCTCACGCAAGCCACTCTCTCAATCATACCACTCCAACTGCTAATCGGACGTCCACGCAAACGTAAACCATCAAAATCATTCAAATGGATTTTTTTAACCAAACGTTCATTAGACATTTGCTCAACATGTCCGAACCATCTTAACTGACTAACACCAACTTTTTCTACAACATTTCTTTCAATTTCACACTCATCATACACTAATATCTATTTCGTACCCGATCTCTCCTATAGTTACACCACATACCCCACGTAAAAATCTCATTTTTACAGCAGTCATTTTCCGTTTATGCTTTTGCAACCAAACCCAACATTCACTATCATTTATCAACGTAGACACCAAAACTGCATTATATATACTCAAACGAGCTTCTTTGGAAACATATTTCATTGAAGGAGTAAATAATTAATTTAAATGTTGTAAAATTGTATATAAATAGAAATAGCTAAATAAAGATTATTATTATTATTATATATATTTTTAAATGATACTGGAATGAAAAATATAGCGATTCAAAGCCCTTGTATTTTCATACAAACATACCATGTACCCAAAAGGGTGTGGCACAAACTCTTTTCATCATTCCGAAATCAGTCGCCTCCAAACATTCCTATCCAAACAAGCAACTTTCGCTTCATCCAAATTCATAATTCCTTTCATACATGCTCTTTTATTCCTACTACTTGGAAACTTTCGCTCACGCAAAACACTCTCAATCATACCACTCCAACTACTCATCGGACGTCCACGCAAACATATACCATCATTTTAACAATTTTAAGAAGACGGTTTTGGTTCAAGTTCTTCTTTGGTTCATAACCTTGTAAAAATTTCCAAATTCCAAAAATTGCTTACCTTAATAGTTTCACATGTTGAGCAACATTTACTTTGATAATTTCCTGATTTTCTTCATCACTATTCTGTGGTCCAATTTTCAATAAATTTATACAGATCATTTTAAATTGTATGCAAACACTACAGGTTAGCACAATGAATAATCTATCTATCGGACTAACTAAACAGGAAGCTGACATTACGAATGTTATTCCTTGAAATGCGAATAAAATTTCGTAATACGGCGAGATTTTTAAATATTCCTTAAATGGTATCCAGATTTCCATTAGCAGTGTATGATTGCCTTTGAGACCAGCACGTATTAAAAAAAGCAAAGCACATGTTGTTACTCCGGATTGAATTGCCTTAGTGGCTACATCAGCCATTTTATACAATGACTGCATGTATTGTTTCGACCTGTTATCTAAAATATCGGTTAACCAGAATTGATGCCAAGCCAGGTCCAACATGTTCGATAAAAGTCTTGCTTCTTTTATTGTGAAATAGAATTTAGCGGTAATCTACAAAAATTTAACGAGAAAATATATTGTTGAAATACTGACCGAGGCTGACACACTTTCGTTAATATATTTCATAGACATACAATCTACAACAATTTATTATTAGCTTTATTATTATTATTATTATTAATAATAATATTATACACTGAGAAAAATGGATAGTTACCGTAACGCTATTTATATTTAAAAAGATGACACAAACACAAGATATTAAAAATAACAAAATAAGTATATTTAAAAATTAACTATAAATATAATAAAAACAAAAATTTAATACCATCAATTTGTATATACAGTTTTAATTCTTAATATAGTATTAAAATATATATGTGAGTAGATTTTAAAAATGTATAAATTTGTGAATACAGTAAACATACTCGTATATTTCAAATAAATATCTACTTATTATTATCCAATTTGTTAAATATCTATTTTTCTCAGTGTATATTTTATTATGTTTATATAACATTTTTCATAAATGTTTCGATTAAATAGGAATATATTTATTCTACAAAATTATTATTTGTTAAATAAACTGGGAATATTTTTAAATATAACAATTGTACCTACGTTAGGGGTCCCATAATTATGAAATGTAAAAATGGGACTCTTGAAATTTTATTTAAAAAAATAATTTTTTTTCTTGGGTGTGTATTTCTATTTTAATTCTAAGAAAAAATTTAAATTATACATTGAATTCTAATAAAAAAAAAGTAATATCCATAAACAAAACATTTAAATAATGAAGTTTCAAACTGATTGTTGCACTGAAAATAATAGAAAGACATAATCTAAATGAATTTACTAAAAATCTTGTAAATTCAATATGTAGTAACCTAATTAACATTTTATGTACCAAAAGATCCACCTTCTCTGGTCTTTATTACATTAGATTTGTATATTTTATGATATCAACCATTGTTATAGAATCAAAATTCAAAATATTAAAAAATATTAGTATTTTATGTAAAACGGGACATTTGTACTAAATTAGAGAATTTTGAGGTGGGAAAACAATATTTATCGTAAAATAAATTACAGATATTTTATCCAATAGTCAAATTTTACTATAGTAAAATTTGACTACTACTTTTTACTACTTTGACTGCAAGGAAAAGTAGTAAAGCGTTTGGTACGGTGTCTGTAACATTTTCAAAAAAAAAAAAAATTGTATAGAAATCCTTCATATAGCCTCTAGATGACGAATCTGAACTTAGTTTATGTGGGTGTATGGATGTGCGTCGTCAGCTCGCTCGCTCGGTCGTCAGACAAAATTTTGTGATCGCAACTCCTCCTAGACGGTTCAACCGATTATAATGAAATTTTCAGGATAAATTTGTCTAGTACCCAAGATGGTCATGTGGTTTTGGTTTTTTCCAGTGATGCCAACTTTCCGAGAAAAAAATTACTAAAGTTTTTAAAAATTCATTGTGGCTACATTATTTATCCGATTTTGATCAAATTTTCAGAAAAGATTTCACTAATGCTCCTATTAATTACATAATTTTATTAATATTCAGTGTTGCCAACTTTCCGAGAAAAAAATTACTAAAGTTTTAAAATTTTTATTATGGCCATGTTATTCAACCGATTTTACTCAAATTTTCACAAAAGATTCTCCTAGTATTCATATAATTTATGTAATTTTAACGAAATACAGTGTTGCCAACTTTCCGAGAAAAAAAATAGTAAAATTTTTAAAAATTTATTATGACCATTTTATTTAACCGATTTTAATCAAATTTTCATAAAAGTTTTGTTTAGTGCTTAAATAAATTATGCAATTTTAACAAAATACAGTGTTGCCAACTTATCGAGAAAAAAATCACAAAATTTTTTAAAAATTCATTGTGGCTACATTATTTATTCGATTTTGATCAAATTTTCAGAAAAGTATTTCCTAATGCCCACATAAATTATAATATTATTAAAATACAGTGTTGCCAACTTTTCGAGAAATGTCAAAGTAGTCTATATATGGGTTTATCCATATACTTCTAATCTTGTTAAATATACTAATCTGTAATATTATAAAAATGTAATGTCTGTCTGTCTGTTTAACTGTCTGATTACATATAATAAACACCTTGACTTAATATCTAATATGTAAACTAAAAAAATTATTAGAAATAATTTTGTAAAGGATCTAGCTATCCCATACTATAAAAATTTGTTTTTTTTTTCAAGCGAATCATAATATTAATATTACGTTACTATATTGCCTATGTAGAAAGATGTTCTAATGCTACTAGTACAGTAATTACATTACTATACAGCAGCTAGTTACTGGTGTGACAGCACCAAACATCAAGTGTATTTTTCATCTGACATTTTCAGCGGCCACATTGAAAACTATTACGTTATTAACTGACAATTTATTTTCGCTTGAATTTGAATTTGATTATTAAAACTGTGTGTGCACTGTCAGATTTATCAGAAACTGCATATTCGACCAAAGAAACACGATCAAGTGTATTTAATTTGATATTTCCGACGGCTATATTACAAAATTATTAAGTCAAGTTATGTTAATTGAAAATTGCATAATTTATTTTCGCTTAAATTTAAATTTGATTATTCGAAAATGTGTGAAGAAGTGCAAGAAATTAAGTAGATCAATTACTAAATCTGTAATTTTAGTGATTTGTTTAGATAATTGTAATTTATATAAAATATATCGAACATTCATTCGTTTATTGATAATTCATCGAAACTTCCAAAACAATCATACAATATATTTGTAAATTTATATAAATCATCATTTTGCTAAAATAATATGTAAGTTTTTTTATGTAAAATGGCAACTTTTTTACAGTGTAGCACATACCCCACGCGAAAATCACATATCCACAGCAGTTATTTTTCTTTTTTTTTAGGATGAGGCTATTTATACATACGGTATGTATACGCAATTGGCTATTTATACAAACTAAAAAAAACAAAATTTAAACCAACCTACTAACCTAACCTACCCTAAATAGCCAATTACGTAAAAATAACCTAACCTAACCTAACCTAACCTAACCTAACCTAACCTAACCTAACCTACCCTAAATAGCCAATTACGTAAAAATACTGTATGTATAAATAGCCAATTGCGTATACATACCGTATGTATAAATAGCCACTTTTTTTTTATGTCTGTTATTTAATTATTATTTATTTATAATGCGAATTACCTGAATGCAAGCAACAAATACAACACCATCATCCATAATGCTATCAAATGATTGTTCTGTGAAAATAAAGTTTAAGAAAAATAAGAAAGTAAGAACGAATGATATTATTCCGAGAAGAATTCCAAAGAAATTTGCCGAAAATGTTCGAATTTTCGGATTACATCCAACATACGACATCGTTTTCAATATTTCCAATGTTAAGTTTGTTATTGTAATCTGAAATTAATTTATATAATTAAAAAAATTATATAATAAAAAATCTTTTAGGATTCATTATATTAAAATAAAACGGCTTTAGGTTTAAGTTCTATATTAATTTATTAATAATTGACTTTATGTAGTAATTTTTTTTACAGAATTACATACATACATACGTACACAATCACGCCATGTACCCAAATCAGGGTGTGGCACAAACTCTTTTCATCATTCCGAAATCAGTCGCCTCCAAACATTCCTATCCAAACAAGCAACTTTCCACATCTATATTCATAATTTCTTTCATACATGCTCTTTTATTCCTACTATTTGGAAACTTTCGCTCACGCAAAACACTCTCAATCATACCACTCCAACTACTCATCGGACGTCCACGCAAATGTATACCAACAATATTAGACATTCGCCCAACATGTCCGAACCATCTTAACTGACTAACACCAACTTTCGCTACAACATTTTTTTTCAATTTTACACATCATATACTAATCTATTTCATTATATAAAATTAAACTGATTTAGCTTAAAGTTCTGTATTAATATTTATTAATAATCAACGTACTTTTAACGTACGTTTTTATTAGGAAAAATGATGCAAATGATATTTACAGTAAATAAACAGAAAATATTTTATGTAATTAAAAAATTATGTAGTAAAAAATATTTCAGAATTTATTATATAAAATAAATCTGCTTTAGGTTAAAGTTCTGTATTAGTATTTATTAATATCGACATATTCTACGTACTTAAGGTACGTCTTTATTAGGAAAAATGATACAAATCACATTTGCAGTAATAACAGAACATAGAAACAAGTTACTAGCTAACAAAATACAAGTAACTAATCAAATTTTATAAATTTTCAATTACGCTTTTTTGCCTTTTGTGAAAAATATTACTGATAGAATAAGCAGAATTTTATCAAGAAAGAATATTAAAGTTTTCTATTTTCCACATATGAAATTGCAACGCATGTTGAAGAGTGCAAAAGATATTTATTTGTTTTAAATTTTCGGGTATATATAGAACACCCTGTGAATGCGATTCATGTTTCTGTTTCTACTAGATTGACAGAACATTAGAGGACAATACGTCTAAACCATCCAGATAAATCTGCTATTGTGCAACGTGCGTTAGAAATTCGAAATTACTGTAATAATTATAAGATCCATCAATATTAATAGCAGATTGATAAAAAAAGCAATAGATATTTATAACAGATAAAATCAATCATTATGAAGGCACTGATTTAAATAAAATTTATCTTTCGTTAATTAAAAATTTATAAAATTTTTATGATCTAGTTACTTATTTTGTTGTTCTATGTTCTGTTATTTGCTGTAAATGTTATTTGTATCATTTTTTCTGATGAAGACGTTTACTGTAAAAAAATTGGCATTTTACATAAAAATCATAGTAAAAAATACATATTACTTCAGCAAAACGATGGTTTGCATACATTTTCTGTAAAAATAATGTAATTTTAAGTTAAATAATTAATTTATTATATTGTATATGTTTTTTTTTACCGAAAAAGTAAGTAAACTTACATAAAATATACGTATTTTTATTCATATTATGTAAAAAAATTCTGAGACGTCTGTAAATTTACATATTAAACTAGTGTAAATTAGTTGCTTCTGGTTTTTATGTAAAATTACTGAATGTACCTTGAGACTACGTCGATTATTAATAAATATTAATACAGAATTAGAATCTAAAGCCGTTTTATTTTAATATAAGAAGTTCTGAAAGGTTTTATACTATGTTTATATATTTACCTGTTTTTCGTTAGACATTTTTAGATATTAAAATATTTCTGAAAATATTTTCGATATAACTTTTTATTATATATTATCACCAATATTAAAAGAATATTTCAATTTTATTTAAGATGATTGAAAGAAAAAAAAATAGTAGAAATTATCCTTTTCAACGGAAATGCAATTTGATACTAATTACAACATCTCAACGAAATTAATTTAAAATAAATTTTACAACCTTATTTTTTTTATTAAAAAGCATAATTAATTATACATAAAAGAATATTTTTTTTTTATAATTTGACACGAACGTACTAAATTCGTGCCGATAATTAAAAGGTAGAAAAAAAGTTTTGTTCTAATTTTTTTTTAATTTAAAATTTTCTTATGTACTATTGAAGAACCTATATATTATTTAAAGAAATTGATTACATATTTATATAACGAAGAAGAAAATTCACATCGTAAGATTCGAATTATAACAGGATCTCCACAAGTTTTTGGGCCAGCGGCCGTAGAATAATCGAAAAAGTGTTCTGTCGCAGTTGACGTCATTAGCGATAAATGCGATTCGATAAGATTTTTTTTTAATAATATTAATATTACGTTACCATATTGCAGAAATAAATTATTATGTTACTAGTATAATAATGATATTATTGTACAGCAGTTAGTTACTATGTGCACCAATGGTGGCAGCACCAAACATAATTACAACGTTAAGTGTATTTAATCTGATATTTTTTGCCGATATATTGAGAAAACTATTACATTAAGTTAATTGACAGTTGCACTGTTTATTCTCGCTTGAAATTGAATTTGATTATTGAAAATGTGCGAAGAAGCGCAAGAAATGCAATGTGCATCATCTAGGGTGGTCAAAAACTATATATTCAACAAAATAAACACGGTCAAGTGTATTTAATTTGACATCTCCGACGGCTGTATTGAAAATAATAAAGTCAAATTATTAGTCAGTTTATTTCCGTTTGAATTTGAATTTTAGTATTGAAAATGTGTGAAGAAGTGCAAGAAATGCAATGTGCATCATCTAGGGTGGTCAAAAACTATATATTCAACAAAAGAGACACGGTCAAGTGTATTTAATTTGACATCTCCGACAGTTATATTGAAAATAATGAAGTCAAATTATTAGTCAGTTTATTTCCGTTTGAATTTGAATTTTAGTATTGAAAATGTGTGAAGAAGTGCAAGAAATGCAATTTATACCGCCAGATTTATCAAAAACTGCATATTCAATCACAGAAACACGGTAAAGTGTATTTAATCTGACATCTCCAACGACTATATAAAAATTATTAACTCAAGTTAATTGACAATTGCATTGTTTATTTTATTTTTTGTTTGAATTTGAATTTCATTATTGAAAATGTGTGTAAAAGTGCAAAAAATGCAATGTGTACCGTCCAGGGTGGTCAGAAATTGTATATACATTAATTCTCACAAATCATCTAACAAATATAAATAATATATACACTGTTAAAAAAGAACTATAAATTTATGTAATTTTGCATAGGTTTTAACAATAAAAATAACAACATTTTGTAATTTTACTGCAATAATTACAAAACATGTAAAATTACATAAATTTCTTACAGTGTACATACTATTCTACAATTATTCTATATTCTATACTATACTATTCTATTCAAACATACAATTAATTTAACTTGACTTAATCATTTTTAATATATGAGTCAAAAATGTCAAATTAAAAACATTTGATCGTGTTTTATTGGTCGAATATACAGTTTCTAACCACCCTGGACGGTCTACCTTGCATTTCTTGTACTTCTTCACATAGTTTCAATAATCAAAATGCAATAGTTCAAAATTCAAGCTAAATTTTATCAATAATAATTCTACTAACGATATGATCGTGCTGTCACTGAATATATTAGAAAAATATGGTTATTACCTCAGACTAAACATAACTAAACTAACATAGTAAAAAATCTTTCAGAACTCATTATATTAAAATAAAACAGCTTTAGGATGTAGTTCTGTATTAATATTTATTAATAATCTACAGACTCTACGTACATCTTCATCAAGAAAACTGCTACAAACGTCATATGCAATAACTAAACAAAACATAGAAATAAGTTACTAGGTAACAAAATACAAGTAACTAGATTATAAAATTATAAATTATTAATTACTTATTTTGTTACCTAGTTTTTTATTTATTGTATATGTCATTTGTATCATTTTCCAGATGATGATGTACGTAGACTATGTCGATTTTTAATTAAAATTTATTCAGAACTTAAACGTAAAGTCTTTTTATTTTAAAAATATTTTAATTATTTCAAAACTAAAATAATTCACTCGTAAAAATTATTAAATTTGGCAGTACGTAATTGAACGACAAAATTAGTTTTTCGAACAAGAACTATGGCACGACAAAAGATGAAAAATTCACGACAAAAAATTTATATATTAAAGTGACAAATTTCAGTTGTAGATAAAATATTTTACATTACTTACATTTTTTGTCGTGAGAAAAAATGTTTTGATGTGCATTTTATTTTTTATTTTTGGCACAAGAAATATTATTTGTCGTGCATTATATTTGTCGCTAATAATTATTATAATTTTGTCGTGCAAAAAAATACCACATTTATGAAGGCTACCTGTTTTTTATAAAACATTTCAATTATTGGAATTTTCCAAAAAATATATGAAAAGTAAATATTTTTTATTTTTCAGTTAAAAATCGTTGTTAATACTAATTGTAAGTATTAAATTTAATAGAAATAATTTTATTTATTTGAATACTCGTACTAATACTGTACCACTGATAAATTTTCATATTAGTTTTATATTAGTATTTTAAAATTAATAATAAAAGAATTTTTTATTATTTCATTAGCTATTAGCAGTGGCGGTGCTTGCAAATTTTCCTGACAATAAATAAAAATCTGCAAATTAATTTAATAATATATTATTAAAATAAAACTATTTTAGGTTAATGTTCTGTATTAATATTTATTGATAACAGACGTTTCAATTGAACTTAACGTCCGTTTTTATCAAAAAAAAGACACTATATTAATAATATATTATATTACAAGTAGCAGAAAGTGATCTTTATTGTATTGAGCCCAGATACTTATGGCCGAGGCCAAGCAATTTGGGCAAAACATAAAAAGAGCATTCTGTTCCAAGTGCATTGTTTTTTTGCACTATACATATTTCATAAAATATTCATTATAAATTACCTATTATTATGTATTATTTTCTGTAATTAATCGAAGCTTACTTTTGCAATTTATTTTAATATAAAATATAGCTTCAATTTTCAATTGCAGTATATGTTTTTAAAATTTAATTTGATGTAATCACTCAATTATCTATTGACTTATAAAACTTTTCCGATTATCTTTTACAGCTTTTTTTGCAATCATTAATAATTTGTGAGATAATTGCTTAATTACTTCATGAGCGCATGAACAATATTTTCAGCTTGTTAAGAGGGAAAATATATGTAAACGCAAAAAAAAAGATTATTTCAGCAATTTTTTATATCGTAATGAAATCATACAGAATAAAACTGTTTGTTCCATGTAATTTTATATGTTTTCAGTTATAAATACGATTTGTTTGAAGAGTCGAAGTCCATTTCTCACCGAGTTGAAAGCGGTTGAAATATTTTATTTGATGTTATGTTTAAATTATTATTACACATTTTTATAAAACAATAATAATGTTTAACTTAATTTAAATTTTAAACTGGCAGATGATAGATGATAGTATAGTAGTAATTCTCATTTTTTTCAGAATTTTTTCTAAAAATGCTGTAATATATTTTAAATAAATAAAATATACTAGACATTGTTTTATATAATCTTTGAATATTTATCGGTAAAATGATAAATTTTATGCAACGAGCCCACATAAACTATTTTTCCGAATGTGTCTGGTTAATGCGTTGTATGAACAAAAGCTTTATTACACATTTTACATCGATATGGTTTTTCGCCAGTACGAATACGTATATGTATTGTTAATTTCCACTTTGAGCAAAATTTGTTTTACATATTTTACATTAATATGGTTTGCTGTTTATATGTGTGCGAATATGTTTATTTAAAGAACCATGAACACTGAATGCTCTTCCACATATTTCACATTCAAATGATTTTTCAAGTGTTAAATTTCCACTCGTGTTAAAAGCTATGTCATACATTTTGCATTTATAAGGTCTCTGTTGTGTATGAATACGAATGTGTACTTTTAACTTCCACTTTCAGCGAAAACTCTACCACATATCTCACATTTATAATGTCTCTCCTGTGTTTGTGTACGAATGTGCCTCTTTAATTCTCCACTTTCCTTAAGAGCTTTCTCACACATTTCGCTTTTGTAAGGTCTCTCATTTGAATGTCTTTTTAAATATATATTATCATTAAAAGCTCTATCACATAGTTTGCATGTATAGAGTTTTTTATTTGCCTTTGTAAATTATAATTGGTTGTAAAAGTTTTCTCACATAATTTACATTTATAAGATACTTGTCTTTTTTTTTACAGATTTATCATTTTCGTTCGAGATAAAAATATTATTTGTATTTGTATTGCTACTAGATTGATAACTTTTTAAATAAATTTCATTTTCTTTCTTAATTATTATTTCTGAATAAAGATTTAAATTTTCTAATTCCAAACTTTCTTCAAATTTAATATTTGTACCAGTTTCCAAATTTACCTTACTGTATTCTTCGTTAATAGTTTCTTCATTTCTATAAACAACATTAAAGTTTGTATTACTTTCTGATTTTACATTTTTTTTTTCAATTTTAATGTTTATATCTGTTTCCAAATCTAGTTGAACGGGTTCTTCATCAATAAGTTCTTCTTTAATAAAAACAGTTTTTAAATTTAAAATATTTTCTGCCTCATCTTTCACGATTTCATTTTTAATAACTACATTATTTTGCAATTGTTTTTTTTTGTGCAACAAAAATATGTTGAATTTAATATTGAATTTATTCCTTTAATACAACTTATTTATTGTAATTACATAGTGTTTGTTCAAATAATAATTCAATAATAAATTTATTATTAATAATTGATTTATATAAAAATAAAAGCTAATGTATTTTTTAACTTGTTCAATAATCATATTTCATATTAGTATATATGTCGCTTCACAGATGGCCTACGCTGGCGTTGAGACGCTTAGCGTCTGGCAACACGATTTAGACAACTTCACAATACTTATCTGTAAATGTGGTTATATATATTACAATTATTTTATTTTTACTTGGGGTCGATGTTTCCTTGTTTTATTTATTCGTAAGATAAGTAAAAAATCATTTGTAATTGGCTAAAAATGCATCTTTAGAATAAATGACAAAAAAATTTCATTGACTAATTTTCAAATTATTCTACGGATAAATTTATTCCAATATTTGAAAATACTAGATCTGAAATAGTAATTAATTGATATTCTAAGAAGTTATTAGCAGAATTAGGTAAAATATTTATACACGTTTAGTTTTAACTCAGTTTTAACTGTGCAGGAAAATTGTGGCGATATTACTTAATTCACAGATCAGATAACACAGATACTCAAAAAAAAAAAAACGGCTTTAGGTTTAAGTTCTGTAAAATTATTTATTAATAAACGTCCGTTTTCATCAGGAAAACTGATAAAAATGACATTTGCAGTAAATAAATAAAACATAGAAACAAGTTACTAGGTAACAAATTAGTAAATAGATCATACAAATTTTATAAATTTTTAATTAATGGAAGCCAGATTGTATTTAAATCAATTACTCAAAATAAAACGGCTTTAGGTTTAAATTCTGTAAAATTATTTATTAATAAACGTCCGTCTTCATCAGGAAAAATGATAAAAATGACATTTGCAGTAAATAAACAGAACATAGAAACAAGTTACTAGTTAACAAATTAGTAAATAGATCATACAAATTTTATAAATTTTTAATTAATGGAAGCCAGATTTCACACTGATTGATGTTATATTTTTTTTTATAAATTTCTATTGCTTCTCTTATCAATCTACCGTTTAAGATTAAACATACATACATAATCACGCCATGTACCCAAAAGGATGTGGCACAAACTATATCCACTATCCGAAAATTAGTTTTGCAATTCTAGCTTTTTTCACGTTCATCTAACCTATCTCATACATGCTCTTCTATTCCTACTACTTACAAACATTCGCTCACGCTAGTCATACTACTTTTATTTACTCACTGGCACTTTTATATACATACATACACAATCACACCTTGTACCCAAAAAAGGGTGTGACACAAACTTTGTCTACTATCCCGAAATCAGTTTCTTCCAAACATTTCTATACAGACAAGCAACAATAGCTTCAACCACACATATAACACCTCTCATACATGCTCTTCTATTATTACTTGGAAGCTTTCGCTCACGTAAACCACTTTTTCAATCATACCACTCCATCTATTTCAAATCCAAGCACAACTAAGCAATGCTATTCTCAATTAATTTAACTTGATTTAATAATTTTTAATATAGCCGTCGGAGATGTCAGATTAAAGACACTTGTTCGTGTATACAGGGTGTAACAGAATAACTATTTCTAATTTTCAAAAATGATAGAGGGCACATAAAGAAACATTTTTTTATTAATAAACTAGTGTCTGAAAATTTATTTATTTTTTTTTTTTTTCGGCAGTCGATTGTACATCGTTACAACTTGTGTATCAAAAATGGTGGTCGTAACTTCGAACAATTTTTATAAGGTTTAATGCGCTATTATTTATAATAAAATGTTCCTTAACTTAACTACTCTTTGATGTTCTGATTAAGATTGTTTTTAACGATATCTAGTGTATCTTGGCACCGAGAAATTTCCGGACACTAGTTTATTAATAAAAAATGTTTCTCTAAGTGCACTCTATCATTTCTGAAAATTAGGAATATTATTCTGTTACATTCTGTATACAATTTCTGACTATCCTGGACGGTGCACATTGCACTTCTTCACACAGCTTTCAATAATCAAATTCAAATTCAAGCAAAATTAATAAACTATTAGCTTGTTTAATAGTATAAGATTTATATTTCAAAAATATGAATATTAATTCGATTGCGATAAAATTTTAAATACTAGTTTCAAAAGTAAGTGAAGTAAAAGAATTTTATATTTATCGTGTTACGGTTGAGCGCCTTTATGCAAGTAAATTTTAATATTTAATCATCATTAATATTGTTAATTATAAATGCAAGCATGTCGGGTAGGAAAGAAAAGTTATTTTTGAATATATTAAGAAGAATATTATTTCTTTAAAATTGTGGTAATAGTAATAAAATAAAACGGTTTTAGGTTAGAGTTCTGTATTAATATTTATTAAAAATTGATGTACTCAACGTATATCATCATCAGGATAAATGATACAAATACGTCTAAACTATCTAGATAAATCTGATATTGCTGAATATGCGTTAGAATATTTTCATGATGTAAAATTCGATGATACTGTAATAATTGCAAGACCTATCAAATATTAACAGCGAATTTATAAGAGAAGCAATAGAAATTTATAACAAATAACATCAATTCTTTTAATTAATAATTTATAAATTTTATAATGTAGTTACTTGTATTTTGTTAGCTAGTAAGTTGTTTCTAAGTTTTATTTATTTACTGTATATATTATTTGTATCGTTTTTTTCTGATGAAGATGTATGTTGAGTTCGTCGAAACGTCGATTATTAATAAATATTAATACAGAACTGCAACCTGAAGCCATTTTAATTTAACATGAGTTCTGAAAGATTTTTTTACTATGTTAACATTTTGTAAACTGTGATAATTTATATAATATTACATTTAATATGAAAAATTACATTTATAATAATAATTAACGTTTCAACACACTCGACGTCCGTCTACATTAGAAAAAATGATACAAATGACATTTACAGTAAATAAACAGAACATAGAAACAAGTTACTAGGTAACAAATAAGTAACTGAATTTTATTTTATTAATATATAATTAATGGAAACCAAATTTTATTTGAAAAAAATTATAATCTAGTTACTTATTTATTACCTAGTAACTTGTATTTATGTTCTGTTTATTTACTGTAAATGTCATTTGTATTATTTTTCTTGATGAAGACGGACGTTGAGTTCGTCGAAACTTTGAAATATTTATACAGAACTTAAACCTAAAGCCGTTTTATTTTTTACAAACTGTAGTTATTTTTATCATTAAAATCACATAAAATTACATATTTAAGATATATTTTTCCACAATTTATTTTATGTATTCATCGAACATTTACATGTTTATGAAAATAGGCAAAGTTTGGAAATGTTTTTACATACATACATACATACACAATCACGCCATGTACCCGAAAGAGTGTGGCACAAACTCTTTTCATCATACCGAAATCAGTCGCCTCCAAACATTCCTATCCAAACAAGCAACTTTCGCTTCATCCACATTCATAATTCCTCTCATACATACTCTTCTATTCCTACTACTTGGAAACTTTCGCTCACGCAAGCCACTCTCAATCATACCACTCCAACTACTCATCGGACGTCCACGCAAACGAATACCATCAAAAACATTCAAATAAATCTTTTTAACCAAACGTTCATTAGACATTCGCTCAACATGTCCGAACCATCTTAACTGACTAACACCAACTTTTGCTACAACATTTCTTTCAATTTCACACTCATCATACACTAATCGTATTTCGTACTCGATCTCTCCTATTTCCACCACATACCCCACGTAAAAATCTCATTTCGCACAGCAGTCATTTTCCGTTTATGTTTTTGCAGCCAAACCCAACATTCACTACCCTATACATCAACGTAGGCACCGAAAACTGCATTGTATATACTCAAACGGGCTTCTTTGGAAACATTTACATTCCTAGTAAAATTTCAAATAAATCTTTTTAACCAAACGTTCATTAGACATTCGCTCAACATGTTTTTCATGTAATATATTAATTTTTAGCATTATTGCTTGCTTTATTAAGCGCAATATTACCGAACACTATAGCATTTTTCCTTGCAGTCAAAGTGGGTAAATAAATGAGTGACTGTGTACACCGGCGAACCAGTATGGCACGACGGACGTTTGGCCGCCTTGTCGCGCGCGTGCAGAGGGCTTTTGGAAATCTTGAAGGCAGGTGTTCCGTCTGCTGGAGTTTCAGGAGGCAGAGCCCCGAGAGGCAGGTGTTAGACGCGGCGTCACGGATGGTGTGTGCCTTCTCTCTCTGCTACTCTGATTGTGTTGATTCGCATATCTCGGCTTGCCACTCAACGCTCAGCTTTACTTTACTTAGCTCTACCCTGTCTGGACCCACACTTTCTGTTCCTCTCGTATATTATTTAGAAAGATGTAGATATATATATATATATATATATATATATATATATATATATATATATATATATGAGGCGTATAGATGCAAAACTCACTATTCGACAAAAAGTGAAAAATGAGATTTTGCGCAATTTGGACGTAGAATTTTACAAGGAATACGATATTTAGGTTAGTTAGAAAAAAAAACTCAGTATTTAATATGAGAAACACTCTTTAAAGTTTAGTGTTGGATGCAAAACTCACTACTTGCGTTGATAGTTTAGATGCAAAAGTAACTGTTTGCTTTCCACCAATAATTAAATTTTATTGGTGGAAAGCAAACAGTTACTTTGTATGAATTAATAATGTATAAAACCAATGATTCACGATTTTAAATAAGTATTGCCATCTAGTAACAAGATTTTATCATCAAAATACAGTTACACTTAGCTATAACAGTTTTTTGCAAATATCTCAGAACTTAAAATTTGCAAATAGTGAGTTTTGCATCTATACGACTCATATATTTCTATCAGGAATGGAAAACATAACGTGATGATGCCCAATAATGTTATAATAACCATTAAACTATAATTTCTAATACAATAATTCGTTTATATGAATTATTTTCAAGCTATACGTTTGCGAGGACATCCGAGGAATAGTTGGAGTGGTATGATTGAGAGAGTGGCTTGCGTGAGCGAAAGTTTACAAGTAGTAGCAATAGAAGAGCATGGTATGAAAGGAATTATGAATGTGGATGAGCTAAAGTTTTTTTTTTGTATACCACACATCTTGTCATAGTTTGACAGTTTTTTTTTTGCTGGGTGTGGTGGGGAGCGGTTGGCTTAAACGTTGCATTATTTTGCTTCAAATTTTCTTTTCAAAAATTCATCTATTTTCATCCAAGATTAACAAAGTTATGCCCCAAAAACTCGCAAAATGCAGGGTAAATTTCAAAAAAATCATAACTTTGCGCCAAAACATCGCAACTTCTTGAAATTAAGCGGAATTTACGTAGAAATGTTTGAATTTTTACGTCCGTTTGGTAAATTGAATCGAATTTTTTTTTTGTATATTATACATGTTGTCAAAGTTTGACAATTTTTCAAGTCAAAACATGTTTATTGTTTGCGGGGTGTGGTGGGGAGCGGAATAGCTCAAATTGTACATTTCTTGCATGATCTTAAAGACAAGACTTCAAATTTTTTCGTAAAAAAATTTTTATTCAATTTTGTTCAAAATTGGTCGAGTTATATCTATTTGAAAAATCGGTATTTTTTCTGATTTTTCAAGTGCCGCGTTTTTTTGTGACTATAGTGTAATATGTATATAATATACAAACTGTTAGTAACTGATTAAGATTACTTGGCATGTATTTTTAGTTTAATTTCTTGTTTAGAACGTTTAAAATATCTAGGCTCAACACAATAATCATTGCTTTTACTCATCATAACCTAATATACTATTAATATATTATTAAAATTAAATCATTATTTTACTCAAATCTAATAATTATGAAGACTGGAAAATCAATCAGAGTAAATTATTTTGTTTTCATTTTAATATGCACAAAAATACATTTCTAAACAAAATATATAAAAAATTAGTTTAAATATGAAGAAAAAATAGTTCAAACTTTATTTTCAATATAAAAATATTAACTGTAAATGTTATTAACATTATTAATTTGATTTTCTAAGTATGATAATTTACATATGTCAGTATTTTGATAGTAGCACTTCGCCAAACAATTACAGCTCCGCCATCGGCAATTTCGGATGCCGATAAGTATATTTAAAAATAGCTGTAGGGCCCATTTAGGTATGTTTTTTTCTATTGGACCTTATGTATCTGTAATTTACCACAGGAACTCAAAAGAAAAACATTAGAAGAAACATGTAATATGAGACTTGAGTTTATTGCTATATGCAGATGGTGCTACTTTTCAAAATTTGCGGAAACTGCTAAATTGTTATTTGGTTCTACCATTTTTTTTCAGTAATATTGGTCCGTATTCCCATCTGTTTTGTTTATGAACAAGATTAGAAGTATATGGGTAAACCCATATAGAGACTACTTTGACATTTCTCGGAAAGTTGGCAACACTGTATTTTAATAATATTATAATTTATGTGGGCAATAGGAGATACTTTTCTGAAAATTTGATCCAAATCGAATAAATAATGTAGCCACAATGAATTTTTAAAAAATTTTGTGATTTTTTTTCTCGATAAGTTGGCAACACTGTATTTTGTTAAAATTGCATAATTTATTTAGGCACTAAAAAAACTTTTATAAATATTTGATTAAAATCGGTTAAATAAAATGGTCAAAATAAATTTTTAAAAATTTTACTGATTTTTTTCTCGGAAAGTTGGCAACACTGTATTTTGTTAAAATTACATAAATTATATGAATACTAGGAGAATCTTTTGTGAAAATTTGAGTAAAATAGGTTGAATAACATGGCCATAATAAAATTTTTAAAACTTTAGTAATTTTTTTCTCGGAAAGTTGGCAACACTGAAAATTAATAAAATTATGTAATTAATGGGAGCATTAGGGAAATCTTTTCTGAAAATTTGATCAAAATCGGATAAATAACGTAGCCAATATGAATTTTTAAAAACTTTAGTAATTTTTTTCTCGGAAAGTTGGCATCACTGGAAAAAAATAAAATCACATGACCATCTTGGGTACTAGACAAATTTATCCTGAAAATTTCATTAAAATCGGTTGAACCGTCTAGGAGGAGTTGCGGCCACAAAATTTTGACTTACGACCGAGCGAGCGAGCTGACGACGCACACACATACACCCACATAAACTAAGTTCAGATTCGTCATCTACAGGCTATATGAAGGATTTCTATACAATTTTTGTTTTTTTTTGAAAATGTTACAGACACCGTACCAAACGCTTTACTACTTTTCCTTGCAGTCAAAGTAGTAAAAAGTACCTTTATATTAATAAATTTTTACGTCTACCTTTTTGTAAATACCTATATGAATAGTATTTCTATTTTTGATATATATTTTTTTATATCTAATATTATAAAATTTATTTATGTAAAATTCAGGGAAAATTTTATATTTCAAAAATTATATTTATTTAATAATAATATAAAATAAACACAAACATAATTAACAATTTCTTATGTAGTTTTAAAAATTGTTATGACTTTTTGTCCATTACTCAAAAAATGTATTTTAAATAGTTAAATTAAATAATCACATGTTAAAATAAAACTGCTATAGGTTAAAGTTCTGTATTAATATTTATTTATAATGGACGTTTCGACAAACTCAACGTTATATATAGATCCATATTTCCACCTCTTTTGTTTATGAAAAAGTACTTTTATATATTGTTGCTTTAAAATAAATTTTTATTTTTACTTTTTATCAAATATGAATAGTTTATTATGAAAATTTCATTAAAATTGGTTGAACCGTCTAAGAGGAGTTGCGGCCACAAAATTTTGTCTGACGACGAGCGAGCTGACGACGCACATTTATACACCCACATAAACTAAGTTCGGATTCGTCATCTAGAGGCTATATGAAGGATTTCTATACAATTTTTTTTTTCTTTGAAAATATTACAGACACCGTACCAAACGCTATACCACTTTTCCTTGCAGTCAAAGTGGTAATAAGCTACATATATCTGGTTATATATTTCTGTCGAATTTATTTCAATTTACTAAAAATATACCAATATTTTTAAAGTAAACATTTTTAAACAATATTTTTATAAAATATATCTCAATTTACAATAACTTTTGTAAATTTTGCTCAAATAAATAATGTGTTTTATATTACTGTTTTTAATATAATATTTATTTTATAAACATTTATTTAAATTTCGGGCAAATAAGGGTACGAAAGTAAAGAAATATATATATTTATTTAATAATAATAAACACAATAATAGTTAAAACAAACATAATTAATATAAAATAATTAACAGTTTCTTATGTAGCTTTAAAAATTGTTACTTATAGTTTTTTTGTCCATTAATTAAATAGCTTTTGTAACGAGAATCTATAGCAAAATTATCAATAAATTTGATTAGGAGATATACAACTCTGTTTAAACGATAAATAAATTCAATAATTGCAAATATTGGATCACCTAGCCAGATTTTATATATTATATTACTTAATTTCATTTTTTATCGGTAAATAATTTATGAAATATTTGTTAGTTGTTGTTAAGTTTTCAAAATAAGTTTTAACATTGTAAATATTATTTCTGCGCTAAAATTTTGCGATTAATATTCATAAAATTGCAAAATTAACAAGTATTGTAAAGTTTTAAGTAAATACATTTAAAGTTTAGCCTAATTAAATGAAAACTTATATCGTTATCAAAAGTCAGTTGAAATGAATCAGATTTTTAATCAGTACGGTAAACTCTGACATACCTATTTTAAGAATTCAAAATATCGTATTATTAATAGGTTAAAATTTTTGAAAATTACGTGTCATGCAGGTATTATATCGGCACGTCAGTTATTCATAGGTAAAAATATATACAAGGTGTTCGTTTGCCAGGTTGATATAGAATAAAAATATGGAATACCGATAATATGCAGAATACTTCTTTCTGAAGTAAAATTCGGAGAAATACTTAGAATACTTTTCGATAGGGAATAAAAAGTTATATAATTTGGTTTAAGTTTTAATTTGCTAGCAAGTGCCGTTTCGGCGCTAGAATTTTTTTTAAAATGTTTTTTTAGAATTTTCAATAATTTTTCCTGCTAAATCAGTAAGAGTTAAAGAAAAAAGTCACTTAGATATTTTGTAGCTACTTTTTTTCTCTATTTTACTCAATTTTTTCGAGCAAATTTCGAAAAAAAGTTATAAAAAAAATTAATTTTGAAAAAATGCAAAATAAGACTTTTTCTAAATTTACTCAAAAAATCTGAAAAAAATCAGTAAAATAGAGAAAAAAATTAGCTACATAATAGCTAAGTAACTTTTTTCTCTAACTCATACTGATTTAGCAGGAAAAATTATTGAAAATTCTAAAAAACATTTAAAAAAAAATTCTAGCGCCGAAACGGCACATGCTAGCAAATTAAAACTTAAACCAAATTATAGAACTTTTTACGCCCTATCGAAAAGTATTTCTCCGAATTTTACTTTAGAAAGAAGTATTCTGCATATTATCGGTATTCCATGTTATTGCCCTATATCAAACCTGGCAAACGAACATCCTGTATATACAATACATACATAAGAAAGCCCACCAGATTTGACAAATTCCCAATGCGAGACACACAGGGCCATGATAGAAAACGCGCTCGGTGACCTTCGGCCACGTTCGCCAATCGTCGTCGAATCCGGCGGCATGCGACTGTCGAAACAGCCATTCAGTACCAGTCCGTACATTCAAGCGAACAGGGCTATATCGTTTTTTTAGGTGTACACCACCATTACAAATATATATTTATTATTTTCGATGTTTATTTTAAAGTATTGCATTCGATATTCACCCACAAGTATTCAGTTTGTTCGCAAGTTATCCTAGGTTTCTTTTCGCCTGCTTTTTTAAACTTTCAACGACGCAAATGTGCTGAAAAAGATCTCTGTGTTTCTCCTGAGTTTTGTGTTTTGTAAATGTGTCTTCATTTTATAACTGTGTGTGTTGTGATTTTATATTGAACATTATTTTATTTACTATTGTGCTGGATCGAATAAATATGATGTATCGTGTCACTTGAAAGTGGTTTATATTTGATTCAATTCGGTGTAGATCGTAGAACGAGGTGTTTGCTGATCTAAATTTTTTCGGTGAGTGAGTGTGTGTATGTGTGCCGTGAAAGTGGCCGACGAAGATAGGGATATTTTTGTCTACCTGTCTAGGAACAATTGTAACCAGCCGGAAATGTGTTATATAAAATTGAATTCGTAACTATAGCTTCTCACCTATGCAACAAGAAAAAATTCAATGTAAGTTTTTCTCTCTCTGCTTTTTTTTTGTGGTGGTCTATTCAGCCTCTAGTCTGACAAATTTACACAACTGAGGTAGGTAAAGCACAACACACATACCTTCTGCCCACATGCACCAAATCGTATTGGTGATGATAAACGTTTACGTTGTTTTTTTTACCTAACTCTACGTACGTAGGCATACTTTATGTTTGGATTTATAAAGTTCATATCAAACCATATGCTTCACTTCATAACATATTATAATATCTAACTACTGTTATTGATTCCGAAATGTTTAAATTTTAAATAATCAAGTTAGTGACATGTTTATTTGCAAAAAATATTGGTCCGTATTCTCACTTTATTTATAAAAGTGTTTTTGCCAAAAGTACTTTTGACGTTTACTGAAAGTTATTTATTAAACACTTTCTAATAGTTTATTTAAATTGTTTTGAATAAATCTGGACACATATTATTAACATTTGATAATCAAACATATTAGTTCAGGTGTGATTGTGTGTGTGTGTTTTATTTATTAATTTCCAAAAGACAACAGTTTTATTACTTGAAGTAATAGAAAATATAAATATAGATAACCTCCAAATAATACATGCATTACATTTGATGTATGAAATCCGATTAAAAATGACAAAGTAAATAAAAACACGCATGAAGTATGCCACTATTAAAATAATACTTTTTAAATAATCTAAATTTATTTTATGTGTTTCAATGTGAATGTCTGATAATTAATATTATTAAACTTAAAAGAATTTTGGTTAAATTAAAAAAAAAAAAAGATTTCAATTAGTCATCACCATTTAAAATAATGTTATTTATGTAGGAAACAAGTGAATTATTTTTACAATATTTGTAAATTCAACTTTTATTTATAAAATTTTAATTCTCTAACGATGTTGCTAAGTTTTAGCAACGTTGCTAACAACTATAACCAATAGAAACAAATATAACAGTTCTCATTTTAATTTTTTATTTAGTGTCAGCCAATATTATTGGCTAATGTTGTTAGCAACGATGCTAAAACTTAGCAACTTCGTTAGAAAATCAGGCCGATTTATTTATATACTGATTATTATTATATAAAATAATAAAAAAGATACGAATTTAAAAGAAAACTAGTTTTATATTAATTAATTTTAGAACTGAATCACTGAATAAACATTAAAGTGATTAATTTCATTAATAATACAAATATTTAAAAAAGAAAATGGCATATATTAAATTAGTTAAGTTTTTTTACATTGTTTTGCAATTTTATCTTATCATTGGTCGTAAAAGAATGCTAATAATTATTAATTTTTCACTTTACAAAGTGATTAATAAATACTTGAATAAGTAAATATTTCAATTAGCTTGTAATAAATTTAAAAATACATTTCAAAACTTATGTTTTGTAATGTTTTTCAATAGTAATACCAAATAAAAATTAATAAATGTTTATATTGTGTATTAGTAGATTTTATTATAAATTTCTTCATGAGCACGATTTTATTATTAGATATATGCGTTGTTTTTCGCAACCGAACGGTAACTTCAGATCCATTCATTCTTTTAGAATGTTTTGCTTCTACATTAAACAATTTGATTATTATTTATGTTTCTAATTTGATTTGTGTACATACTTTGGTAAAAATATATTACGTAACTATTGTAATGAATACATTTATTAAAGGTAATAGATAAGAGTGTTTTATTACAAAATTTTAAACTATGCAAGGTTTTCACATATTATTTCCACTTTTTAAAATTGTAATAATTATAATTTACAATAGTAATTCGAAATATGATTCCAAAGAAATAGTAGAATAATTATGATTTTTTTTATGTTTACAATTTTATTTTTGGTTGCTTCTAGAACAAAATTTACAAAACTAAATTTTGTAAATTATAAATTATTGTAAAATTATATATGTGTCATTGTATTGGAATTATTTATCCTGATGAAGATGAGCGTTTAGTTTCGTCGAAACGTCGATTATAAATAAATTTTAATACAGAACTTGAACCGAAAGCAGTTTTATTTTATATATGTTATATTTGTATTCATAATAAGTACGTAAAAATAATTAATAGACTCTTATTTTCGAAAATAAAAAAAAATTAATCTTTCATATAGCTTCTAGATCAGACGAATCTGAACTTAGTTTATCAGGGTGTATGTGTATGCGTCGTCAGCTCGTTCGTTCGATCGTCAGTCAAAATTTTCTGATCACAACTACGCCTGAACGGTTTAACCGATTTTTTAAGAAATATTTAGGATAGGTTTATCTAATGCCCAAGATGGTTATGTGGTTTTATTTTTTTCACCAGTGATGCAAACTTTCCGAGAAAAAATTACTAAACTTTTAAGAAATTCATTGTGGCTATATTGTTTATCCGATTTGGATCAAATTTTAAGAAAAGATTTCTCTGATTTCAAGCGGTATATAATTGCTTTGTATATTGCATCTCTGTGAAATAATACAGCTTATGTAGAGAGAGAGGGAATAAAAGTACATTGCTTGTATATAATAGCGTAAAAATATCGCATTAAAAAAAATATAAATAGCAGTGAAAAAATGTATGTTTTTGTCCGCTGAAATATTGGATTTCATCTTCTGAAAAATGTTAAAATGATATGAGAATGATGATAATACTTCTAATTCACTATTCCCGCAGTAAAATCTATTTATTTATCAGTTAAGGGGTACGTTTAGCTACAGTTTAATGTACGCAAATATAATATTTGCGAAATTCTACCGGACGAAATGCCTAATAATAATTTTAATTTTCAGCGTTCGCTGTTTTTATTTTTTTTAATACATTTTTCATCAGAGTGCTTTCACTTGCTTGCATTTTTTGTTTTTTAACAGAAAATTTTTTATGATATTATATATTGTTAATTAATAATTGGCAGAATTCTGCTGTGAACTGAATTTTACATTTGAATCAACAGTTTTTATTTTATTCAATTTTTGTTTATCGTATTCTTAAATTTGGTTGAATTTAAACATGATGCAAATATTACATAATATTAATTAATAATTGTGCAATATACTAGATTTTTTTTTGGTCATCTATATTAAAGCATAAATGAGATTTTTTTTATAAATTTTTATATTATATATCCGTATTTGATATTATTTAACCGTATTAACCTAAATTTCACAATATTTTTAGTATTTATAAGTTGATGTGAAAGTGGTCTACATATGGGTTTACCCATATTATTCTAATCTTATTTGTAAGTGTGGTGGCGCTTCTTAAATTAAATTACTTTTGAAATAAATTAAATTTATCTCTTACGGTCTTCTGTATAGGTTTAATTACCACTTTGACTGCAAGGAAAAGTGGTATAGCGTTTGGTACGGTGTCTGTAACATTTTCAAAAAAAAAATTTGTATATAGAAATCCTTCATATAGTCCCTAGATGACGAATCTGAACTTAGTTTATGTGGGTGTATGTGTGTGCGTCGTCAGCTCGCTCGGTCGTAAGTCAAAATTTTGTGGCCGCAACTCCTCCTAGACGGTTTAACCGATTTTAATGAGATTTTCAGGATAAATTTGTCTAGTACCCAAGATGGTCATGTGGTTTTATTTTTTTCCAGTGATGCCAA
This sequence comes from Clivina fossor, assembly GCA_963966155.1. Taxonomy (NCBI): domain Eukaryota; kingdom Metazoa; phylum Arthropoda; class Insecta; order Coleoptera; family Carabidae; genus Clivina; species Clivina fossor. The sequence continues at coordinate 10,886,284 of OZ014567.1, forward strand.
CTTTCCGAGAAAAAAATTACTAAAGTTTATAAAAATTCATATTGGCTACATTATTTATTCGATTTTGATCAGATTTTCAGAAAAGATTTCCCTAATGCTCCCATTAATTATATAATTTTATTAATATCCAGTGTTGCCAACTTTCCGAGAAAAAAATTACTAAAGTTTTTAAAAATTCATATTGGCTACATTATTTATCCGATTTTGATCAAATTTTCAGAAAAGATTTACCTAATGCTCCCATTAATTATATAATTTTATTAAGTTTCTTCTAGTGCCCACATAAATTATAATTTTATTAAAGATATTGTGTTGCCAACTTTCCGAGAAATGTCAAAGTGGTCTATATATGGGTTTACCCATATACTTCTAATCTTGTTTTTTTAGTATTTAGTTTTGTTGAGTGTATAATGAATTAAAATTTAAAAATATAAATCTATACTTTACTTATCTGTTGTTTTGCTGGTGATGAAGAAAACTGTAAAAGAAAATATAGTAATTTAGAATGAATAATAATAATAATAATAATACTTTTATTTTCATTTAAACTAATACAAAACTTTAAATAATTTTAAAAAAAATTACTATAAATTTATGTAGTTTTACACAACTATTTTAACAATAAAATAGCAGCATTTCGTAATTTTTACTATGATAATAATTGACGTAATATTACATTTTTTTTCTGAAAAATACTTTTTATAGTAAGTATGCTTATATGCTTTGGTAAATGATTGTAAAAGATTTAGACCAATTTGATAAGATAACTAAAGTTGATAAACTAAGTAAAGATGAAATAAAATGGTTTTAGGTTTAAGTTCTGTATTAAAGTTTATTAATAATTGACGTTTCGACGAACTCAACGTTTGTCTTCATCAGGAAAACTGATACAATTGACATTTACAGTAAATACATTTTTCGTCAACCACAAATGATTTTTTACTTAAAATAAAACTGCTTAAGGTTGTAGTTCTGTATTAATATTTATTAATAATTGACGTTAAAAGATACAATTGACATTTGGAGTAAATAAACAGAAAATAGAAATAAGTTACTAGATAACAAAATACAAGTACTTAATTAGATTAAAAATTTTTAATTAATGGAACTTTCGCTAGGAATGTAAATGTTTCCAAAGAAGCTACCCCCGTTTGAGTATATACAATGCAGTGTTGGTGCCTACGTTGATGTATGGTAGTGAATGTTGGGTTTGGTTGCAAAAGCATAAACGGAAAATGACTGCTGTGGAAGAAATGAGATTTTTACGTTGGGTATGTGGTGTAACTATAGGAGAGATCGGTTATGAAATAGATTAGTGTATGATGAGTGTGAAATTGAAAAAAATGTTATAGCAAAAGTTGGTGTTAGTCAGTTAAGATGGTTCGGACATGTTGAGCGAATGTCAACGGACGTTGAGTTCGTCGAAACGTTAATTACCAATAAATTTTAATACAGAACTTAAACCTAAAGCCATTTTATTTTAATATAATGAGTTCTGAAAGATTTTTTATTACTACTAAAGATGAGTTATGGACATGCTGTGTCTAGGCTATTTCTAATGTGTGTGTGTGTGTGTTTGCATGCTTGCACAAAAGTATGCAGTTTTTATGTTTTATTTGTCGTGGTACGTCAATTAAACTTTAATTGTTTATTTATATATATTATTTTTAATTAAATTGCACGTGAAACAAAGTAATTATTGCAATTATAGCACGTAACTTCGTACGTATACAAACTCAAATATTTCTATATGCTCTGGATGCTTTTATGAACGTTTTGCCTATGTGTATCTTCTATAGAAGATATATATATATATATATATATATATATATATATATATTTTGGTGTGTGTATAATATTGTCTGCTTCGAGTGAGAATATTGTTCTTTTCTCATGCGTGATGGTTTAAAAAGAACAACTTCGTTGTTATTTTTATATTATTTTTTTTTTGTAGAACGCAACACAACATGGAATCATAGATTAAATATATACTCATTGTGTGATTATCATTTTATATGAATTCTATATATGGTTTTCTTAGATACTTAGATGGTTCAAAATTAATTACATATTAAAAAAAAACACTATTATATTACGTATTATATACTAGGGTTAGGTTAATGTCTGGTTTTTTAATGAACACTTTAGCTAAAGTCGATTTTAAGGTGACAAAAAAGCATGTTTTAACGGAACAATAATAGTAATAAATCTTTCAGAACTCACTATATTAAAATAAAACGGCTTTAGGTTTAAATTCTGTATTAATACACTGTGAAAAATAGATATTTAACAAATTGGATAATGATAAGTAGATATTTATTTGAAATATACGAGTATGTTTACTGTATTCAGAAATTTATACATTTTTAAAATCTACTCATATATATATTTTAATACTATATTAAGAATTAAGACTGTAATACTATATACAAATTGATGGTATTAAATTTTTGTTTTTATTATATTTCTAGTTAATTTTTAAATATACTTATTTTGTTATTTTTAATATCCTGTGTTTGTGTCACCTTTTTAAATATAAATAGCGTTACGGTAACTATCCATTTTTCTCAGTGTATATTACGTATTATATACTAGGGTTAGGTTAATGTCTGGTTTTTTAATGAACACTTTAGCTAAAGTCGATTTTAAGATGACAAAAAAGCGTGTTTTATCAGTAACAATAATAGTAATAAATCTTTCAGAAGTCACTATATTAAAATAAAACGGCTTTAGGTTTAAATTCTGTATTAATATTTATTTTGATGGTATACGTTTGCGTGGACGTCCGATGAGTAGTTGGAGTGGTATGATTGAGAGGGTGACTTGCGTGAGCGAAAGTTTTCAAGTAGTAGGAATAAAAGAGCATGTATGAGAGGAATTATGAATGTGGATGAAGCGAAAGTTGCTTGTTTGGATAGGAATATTTGGAGGCGACTGATTTCGGGATAATGAAAAGAGTTTGTGCCACACCCTTTTGGGTACATGGCGTGATTGTGTATGTAATAATGGCCCGAGGGGGAAACCACTCCTTTAAATTTTGTACACAGGATTGTACAATCCTAGGATTTTACCGATTTTAAGTAAGATGATTTTAAGTGAAATTGTAAAAATATTACAAGATTTTTAAACTGTAAGGATTTTACATGATTTTAAGCGCGATTTTAAGGATTTTACCTGATTTTAAGCGCGATTGTAAAGATTTTAAATTATTTTTCGTTGATTTTATGGATGTCAAGTAAGATTCTAAAGATTTTACCATAATTTTTCGATTGATTTTACTGATTTCATATGAAATTTTTAAGATTACAGAAATTTTACTCGAGATTTTTAATTAATTATAGATCGTATAGAAATTATTTAATATGTTTTAATTTTTTTTCAAAAAATATTTGTAAATATACACTAAATATTTACGAACTGTTAGTGATTTGACGGATTTTAGCTATGATTTTAAGGATTTTACCAAGATTTTACTAGGATTTTAAGGGATTTTAATAAATTTGTACACCAGATTTTACAAGTGGTTTCCCCCTTGTAATTCAACGTACATCTCTTCATCACAGAACAACAGAACATAGAAACAAGTTACTTATTTGATAGTAATTTGTTTCTATGTTCTGTTTATTTACTGTAAATGTCATTTGTGTCAGTTTTCTTGGTGAAGATGGACGTTGAGTTCGTCGAAACGTCGATTATAAATAAATATCTTGTTACTGAATAACATCAATCACTGTGAAAGCATTGATTAAATAAAATTTGACTTTTATTAGTTAAAAATTTATATAAAAAATTTCATGATCTAGTTTCCTGTATTTTATTAGCTTGTTAACTTTGTCATTTGAATCAGTTTTTTCTGATGAAGACGTTAAGTTTTAAAACGTATGTTAGAATGATAGAATTTCACTTCGGTCATTCGTATTTTATCATTACAACACTCTCAATTTTCAATAAATAAAAATTATATTAGTAAAGAAAATACGGCAATTAATATTCGAACTATATTTTTTTAAATATTTTAACGATTTTGTTATTTTTCTAGTTGCATGTGTGTGTTACGATATAAATAAATAATTATATGTAAAATAAAAGTATTAAAAAATTAGAAAGTATATGACTTACGTGTACACAATTTTTGATTTCTTTTTCACTAAGTGCATAATAGTGTGACTTGTTCGAATTGGACACACATACATAATCACGCTATATATCTGAAAGGATATGGCACAAACTCTTTCCATTATCCCGAAATTATTTCTCCAAACATTCCTATATCCAGACAAGCAACTCTAGCTTCATCAACATTCATCTAACTTATATCTCACACCTATGCTCTTCTATTCCTACTAGTTGGAAACATTCGCTCACGCAAACCACTTTCTCAATCACTTCATGTACCCAAATGGTTGTGGCACAAACTCTTTTCACTATCCCGAAATTAGTTTTCCACTAAACATTCCTCATTTCCAGACAAGCAACTTTCTGTTCCTACTACTTGGAAATAATCGCTCACTCTAACAAATCTAAATATGATCTTTTAATTCTAAACTACCTAGCAATGAGTGTGACCAAAATAAATATTATATTGACAATAAAATGCCAAATATTTCCGTTAAATAGTATTTGCTTATGATATATGAGTCGTATAGATGCAAAACTCACTATTTGCAAATTTTAAGTTCTGAGATATTTGCAAAAAAACTGTTATAGCTAAGTGTAATTGTATTTTGATGATAAAATCTTGTTACTAGATGGCCAATACTTATTTCAAATCGTGAATCATTGGTTTTATACATCATTAATTCATACAAAGTAACTGTTTGCTTTCCACCAATAAAATTTTTATTGCTTTCCACCAATAAAATTTAATTATTGGTGGAAAGCAAACAGTTACTTTTGCAACTAAAGTATGAACGCAAGTAGTGAGTTTTGCATCCAACACTAAACTTTAAAGAGTGTTTCTCATATTAAATACTGAGTTTTTTTTCTAACTAACCTAAATATCGTATTCCTTGTAAAATTCTACGTCCAAATCGCGCATAATCTCATTTTTCACTTTTTGTCATATAGTGAGTTTTGCATCTATACGCCTCATATATATGTTATAGAAGATTGTCAGTCGATTTCTTGTTTGTTCCATACGTCATTTTTGCTCAAATTAAGTTATATTGCTAATTTTAACAATAATTGATTATTTTCTATCGATTTTAACAATCATCCAGGATGTTATAATTTGAATTACTTAAAATTACTTAATTAAAATTACTTCAATCAGACTGTTAGTTTGACTGATAAGTATAGGGACTTCGTGATTGAAGTCAGGTCTGATTTTTCAGTCAGACTATCATTCCTGATTGACCGTGATTCAGTTCAGAAACTTTTTAACCATATTTTCTCGAAAGGCAGGGTTTTGTAATATGGAACAAAACAAGAAATCGACAGACGAGATATGTAATATGTTATTGAATAAGTTATAATAATAAGTGATTTATTTTTTGTTTTTTGTTTTGTGTTTTAGTGGCGGCGCACGTAATGTCGCGGAGGCGATCTGTGGGCAGAACGAACATTTTGTGGCCCTCCGCGCATAATAATAATTCGCCCATTTATGTGGCAACGACGGTGCCTTTACTTGCCTTACTCACTACCACATTGGCTACCGGATTCTACAGATTTCTAGCTAGATTCTCCGGTAAGTACATATATACACACACACAAACACACACCTATTTATTAGCCCTCTTCGATTTGCACCCTTGGGTCTACTGTTTCTTATTACTACTTTGACTGCAAGGAAAAAGTAGTATAGCGTTTGGTACGGTGTCTGTAACATTAAAAAAAAAAAAAAAAAATTGTATAGAAATCCTTCATATAGCCTCTAGATGACGAATCTGAACTTAGTTTATGTGGGTGTATGGATGTGCGTCGTCAGCTCGCTCGGTCGTAAGTCAAAATTTTGTGGCCGCTACTCATCCTAGACGGTTCAACCGATTTTAATGAAATTTTCAGGATAAATTTATCTAGTACCCAAGATGGTCATGTGGTTTTATTTTTTTCCAGTGATGCCAACTTTCCGAGAAAAAAATTACTAAAGTTTTTAAAAATTCATATTGGCTACGTTATTTATCCGATTTTGATCAAATTTTCAGAAAAGATTTCCCTAATGCTCCCATTAATTACATAATTTTATTAATAGTCAGTGTTGCCAACTTTCTGAGAAAAAAATTACTAAAGTTTTAAAATTTTTTTTATGGCCATATTATTCAACCGATTTTACTCAAATTTTCACAATAGATTCTCCTAGTATTCATATAATTTATGTAATTTTAACAAAATACAGTGTTGCCAACTTTCCGAGAAAAAAATTAGTAAAATTTTTAAAAATTTATTATGACCATTTTATTTAACCGATTTTAATCAAATTTTTATAAAAGTTTTTCCTAGTGCCTAAATAAATTATGCAATTTAACAAAATACAGTGTTGCCAACTTATCGAAAAAAAAACACAAAATTTAAAAAAAATTATTGTGGTTACATTATTTATTCGATTTTGATCAAATTTTCAGAAAAGTATATCCTAGTGCCCACATAAATTATAATATTATTAAAATACAGTGTCGCCAACTTTCCGAGAAATGTCAATGTAGTCTATATATGGGTTTACCCATATACTTCTAATCTTGTTTCAAATATTAACTAGTTATTAATAATATGAAGAAAGTGAAACTATGCGATTGATTGAAATGAAATAATTATTAATCAGTTTAGCCTTGGCAATCAATATAACGCCTCGAGGTTTGCAATTTATATGACGTGATACTAATCACCTTGGCGTATGCATCTACGGTTATCTATGGGTGGCATAAATAAATATATATAGTTAAGTTAATAGCTACTAAATCTACAATAGTATGAGACCGCAGAGTTTTTTTTAATAAATGTTCACTTACATGCTAAAATACAGAACATTACTGATATAACACGGAAACATTTATCTTATCGAAATATCAAGGTTTTTACTGTACCAATGTAAATTTGCAGGTATAGTAAAGGGTGTCGTGCCAGTTGCGTAAGTGCCAGTTGCGTAGAGTCATTAAATAGTGCCATTTGCGTAAAAATAAGGGTCGGGTCAAACCCAGGTAGTGAAGCTAGTTAGGCCGAGTGCCAGATGCGTACAGCCGTTATATAATATTTATAATACGCTATAATATCATCGCACATAATTTTTACAAATAATCAAGTCAGTATTTAATTTTAAAATTGACCAAGTTTATATTTAATGGTTTAAATTTGATTTGTGTAGATTAATATTTAATAAATTCATATCGTGAAATTTTTTACTATATTATCGATAAATTATGCTTAAATTCGTGATGTTAAATTTGTAATAATAATTACATAAACCTTACTTTTTCGCAAATGGCACTATTTAATGATTCTACGCAACTGGCACTTACGCAACTGGCACTATTTCATAGTAAAGCTTTTCTTGAAAAAGTCTCAACTATCAATAAAATTCCCATCAAAATCTTTCAGAACTCATTGTATTAAAAATAAAACTGATTTAGGTTAGAGTTTTGTATTAATATTTATTAACAATCGACATGCTTAATGTACTGAACGTCCGTCTTCATCAGGAAACTCATACAAATGATATTATATTAAATAACAGAACATAGAAATAAGTTACTAGATGTAATAAGTAAGTAATTAGATCATAAAATATACATACATACATACACAATCACGCCATGTACCCAAAAGGGTGTGGCACAAACTCTTTCCATTATTCTGAAATCAGTCGCCTCTAAACATTCCTATCCAAACAAGCAACTTTCGCTTCATCCACATTCATAATTCCTCTCATACAAGCTCTTTTATTCCTACTACTTGGAAACTTTCGCTCACGCAAGCCACTCTCTCAATCATACCACTCCAACTACTCATCGGACGTCCACCTGCAAACGTATACCATCAAAATCATTCAAATAAATTTTTTTAACCAGACGTTCATTAGACATTCGCTCAACATGTCCGAACCATCTTAACTGACTAACACTGCAACTTTTGCTACAACATTTTTTTCATTTTCACACTCATCATACACTAATCTATTTCGTACCCGATCTCTCCTATTTACACCACATATCTCACGTAAAAATCTCATTTCCACAGCAGTCATTTTCCGTTTATAGATTTTAATTCTATAATTTATATTTTGATTAACAATACAAAAATAAAACAGTTTTAGGTTGTAGTTCTGTATTAATATTTATTAATAGTTGACGTATTTAATGCGCGTGTCCATCAGGAAAAATGATACAAATGACATTTATAGTAAATAAACAGAACATAGAAACAAGGTACTAGGCAACAAAATACATAATTAGATCATAAAATTTATAAATTTTTATTAATGGTCTGTATTAATATTTATTAATAATCGACGTTTCGACGAACTCAACGTCCGTCTTTATCAGGAAAAGTGATACAAATGACAGAGTAACAGAACATAAAAGTTACTTATTTTGTTTCTATGTTCAGTTTATTTCATCTGTAATACATAATTAGATCTTAAAATTTATAAATTTTTTATTAATGATCTGTATTAATATTTATTAATAATCGACGTTTTGACGAACTCAACGCCCGTCTTCATTAGGAAAACTGATACAAATGACAGAATAACAGAACATAAAAGTTACTTATTTTATTTGTATATTCAGTTTATTTCATCTGTAATAATAATTTGTATCATTTTTTCTGATGAAAATTTAGTTGAGTACGTATTAATACAGAATTAAACCGTTTTATTTTTGTATTGTTCATCAAAATATAAAATTATAGAATAAAAATCTATAATATATTTTATGATCTAGTTACTTATTTGTTACGTCTAGTAACTTGTTTCTATGTTCTGTTATGTTCTGAAAGATTTTTTATTATATTAACAATACAAAGTTTAAACAAATTAATCATTTGTTTAAATATTTGACTTGCTAACAATTTACATATGAGTAATTGATAAGCTTGAATATTTTGTAAACTATAGTACTTAATGTGGAACAGTTATCGGACGATATAGAATAGTATCTGGTATTGAACTAAATGAAATCAATAATATTGTGCAACACAAAAAGTGGTGGATACACTGAGAAAAATAGATATTTAACAAATTGTATAATAATAAGTAGATATTTATTTGAAATATACGAGTATGTTGACTGTATTCACAAATTTATACATTTTTAAAATCTACTCACATATATATTTTAATACTATATTAAGAATTAACACTGTAATACTATATACAAATTGATGGTATTAAATTTTTGTTTTTATTATATTTATAGTTAATTTTTAAATATACTTATTTTGCTATTTTTAATATCTTGTGTTTGTGTCACCTTTTTAAATATAAATAGCGTTACGGTAACTATCCATTTTTCTCAGTGTAGGGTAGCGATTAAATATTTGATTAAAAACTAAGCAATAAGTTAGTAGGGGGTGGGTTGAGGTGGGGTGGGGGGGTTGTGTGAAATGTTATGTAAGGGAAAATCTATGATGTTGTGATGTGGGTGCCAGTTTGTGTCGGGTTCAATGCTCGGCCTTGTTAAAACCGTTTTGCCGTGGCTGACGCGGCGGTCTCTTGTGAGAGATCCCAGTAGATTTTGTAGACGCTTCACTTATGGGAATTCACGCGGATCGTACACACACATACACATCGCGCGCGCACTGACACCAATACAAATCTCACTCCATCATTCTCTCTCTTTATATATATATATATATATATATATATATATATATATATATATATATATATATATATATATATATATATATATTCTTTTTTCTTCTTAACATAGTAAAAAAATCTTTCAGGTATTCATTATATTAAAATAAAACGGCTTTAGGTTGTACAATGTTCAAAATAATAGGATAAAAGAGTAAAAATTTTCGAGGGTAATTGAATTTCTAGCAGTTTTGGTGCCTATGTTGATGTATGGTAGTGAATGTTGGGTTTGGTTGCAAAAGCATAATCGGAAAATGACTGCTGTGCGAAATGAGATTTTTACGTGGGGTATGTGGTGTAAATATAGGAGAGATCGGGTACGAAATACGATTAGTGTATGATGAGTGTGAAATTCGAAAAAAATGTTGTAGCAAAAGTTGTCGTGTTAGTCAGTTAAGATGGTTCGGACATGTTGAGCGAATGTCTAATGAACGTTTGGTTAAAAAGATTTATTTGAATGATTTTGATGGTATACGTTTGCGTGGACGTCCGATGAGTAGTTAGAGTGATGTATGATTGAGAGAGTGGCTTGCGTGAGCGATAGTTTCCAAGTAGTAGGAATAGAAGAGCATGTATGAGAGGAATTATGACTGTGGATGAAGCGAAAGTTGCTTGTCCGGATAGGAATGTTTGGAGGCGACTGATTTCGGAATGATGAAAAGAGTTTGTGCCACACCCTAATTTGGGTACATGGCGTGATTGTGTATGTATGTGTATGTATGTATGTATGTACGTGAATTTTTAAAAAATTTGTAATATTTAAGGATTTAGAACGAAAGAAGCGATCGATAATGGAAGATCTTCATACAATTTCAGAAGAAATAAAGAAAATGAAGATGCAATTATAATTTGATGATTGCGATAGTTTATGTTCCACGCTGTATAATTTTGATAAATAAATATAATATATGCAATAAATATCTTCGATTTAACATTTCTATAACTTCCTTATTGTTAAACTTGTATATTTACATGGGGAATTTTTTTAAATGTACGGGAAAAAGCGGGAATTATACGGGAAATTTATACACCCTGTTTACAGATAAGCTCAAATTAGACTTATAGTAACACGAATCAACTGTTTTTAGTTTTGGTCTGTCGGCTTGTGGACACGTCTAGCGGCTGAACGAATTGATATAAAATTTCATATTCAAACTTTGAAAATGCTGAACTTTTGGTAAAGATCTGCCAACTGGAAGTGGTAATTTACTGATGTTACTTTTATGTGTTTTACGAATATTTCGCAACATATTTTGAAAAAATTCATTTGACAAAAGTTGATAAACAAGTTATAACTAACAATTTTTATTTGGAATTTTTTATACAACTAAATATTTATAAAAGTGATTTTTGTCAAAAGTGCTTCTGATGTTTACTTAAAATTATTTATTAAGGAATTTATAATAGTTTATTTAAATTTTATAATACCAAATATAATAAAAATCATCAAAAATAGAAAAATTATTTATATTTGATCAAAAACAGAAGCAAAAAATTATTTTGAAATTAATGATATAAGCACTATTTCACAAAAAACTGAGGTGAGAATACAGGCATTTGTTTTTAATTTTTCATTTTCTTTAAGATAATTCTGATTTTAGTGACCTTGCGACTACAGTACACTTTAAAAAATCCGGTAATTTTAGATAAAAACATCTGATTTACATCCAGTTTAGTATGTAAAACTGTGCAATGAATTCTGTACTTCGAATCAGAATATTGTTATTTTTCTTTGTACTAATAATAATTTGAAAAAATTATTTTAATTTTATAACTTATTATTTCCTATAAACTTTCAGTATAAATAAAGTATTATTAATTATTATTTGTATATAAATACCTAAAGTAAATAATATTACATACATTTTTATAAAAATACAGCAGTTGTTATACAAACGTATCTATTTCACAAATTTATTTAATACAATGACGGTCGGTTCTGTGGTGGCCACGGCTGATTTTTTTTAAATATATTCTTCAAAATTATATTAAGATAAAATGAAATATATTTGGAAGTATTTTAATAGTTTGGGACAATAGAAAATTGAAGAATTTTCTTCAAAATATTATCGTTGAGTTTTTGGTGAATGTGATTAAAGGCAAAGCAAGCCACGAACGAACGCGAGAGAGAGAGAAGATAGAGTTTGCTGGCTGTTATAAATATCGGTGAGTGACGATTAGTCCACCAGCTATTTGACACCCACAATCAATTTGGCCATTTCCTTACCGACACTAACGTCTACACACACACACACACACACACGCACATATTATGAGGAGCACCTCACTGGAACAATGGCAAATATGTCCACCTTGATTGAAATTGCAATTATTGTCATTATTATGGTTTCATTAATTAAAAATCAAAAAAAAAAAAAATTATGATCTAGTTACTTATAAATTACTTTGTAACTTGTTACTATGTTCTGTTTATTTACTTGCATATGTCATTTATATAATTTATCCTGGTGAAGACGGATGTTGAGTTTCGTCAAATATACAGAAATTTAACCTAAAGCAGTTTTATTTTAATATAATGAGTTTTAGAAGATTTTTTACTATATTATATTTGTTAATTAGTTTGTCTTGTAAATGGATTATACTGTTGGATAATGAAGCATTATTAGCTGTATTTTTTTTATCAAAAATTGACTCATTTCAGTTGGAAAGTGAAGTGAGGTGAAACAAAGTGAAGTGAGTTGAGTTGCCTTTATAAAAGAACAAAATAAGCAAAACTCTACAAAAAGTATTTTTATCATTTTTATATCAATTTGACACATTTTCTTCACGAAATTTAATATGTCGGCGAGAAAACAAGACGTTCATTTTTTTCAAAGCTATCTATGTTTATTTATATATATTTTTAAATGCGATATTTTTATTCCATTAATAGTATATACAAGTAATAAATATTTTTAAAAAGATTACTTATATATGCATTGTATCTAAATAATTCTATATAGAATGTGTATTTTATATATGAATAATACAGTGTGTCTCAGATATCTGAGTATTCAGATAATATACAATGCATCTTAAAATTTTATATACGAGATATCTAAAGAATGTTTTATATGTTCTATTATTTTATATTTATGTAATGAGAGAACACGAATAAGTGACAAAGATCAAAATACTTTGACAACTTTTTTTTTGACATTTGTTTTTCTAATCAACCATAAGTTTATGAATTAAGAAATGCAACTTCGATATAAATTTTACATTAAATTTAAAATTTATAGTTCCAATATCATTCAATCTTTTAAAATTAGGATGAGGCTATTACCTATACCTAAACCAACCTACTAACCTAACCTACTCTAAATAGCCAATTACGTAAAAATACTGTATGTATAAATAGCCAATTGCGTATACATACCGTATGTATAAATAGCCACACCACAACAAGATTGACATTAAACTTAATCTCTACTGCTAAACTGAGTATCATCTGAGTATCTCACTTTATTTTGAGATAATTTTGCGGGTGCAGCAGAATCGGTAAGGAAGGCATCAAAACTCAGTTTGTCGTGGTTCAGTCAAGATAAAAAAAAAAGAATAAGAATTATCTGACTTGATCTAAATTTATCTGTAGTGAAGTGAGATCTCAGTAAATTTTAGGTTAAAAAGAATACAGCTATTATTATTATCTCGAAATTGACAAAAGTGTGTCGTATTCATCTCCATTCCACTGTGGTCCTCATATGATTCCTACGATTTGTATAATAATGTACGGTATGAGTGTGTGTCTGTTACCGTGTACTTAGATAAAAACACATATGAGAATAAAAGATTGTCTCGTCATCGCATAACGGGTATGTACAATAACACAGGAAAAAGCATAATGGGACCCTACCGGTTTCTACTACAAACGTATCTTACCATTATTATTAAATTGTGCTTAGAATAGCTACTTGCACAAATATTCAGCCTGATTCTCTAACAAAGTTGCTAAGTCTTAGCAACGTTGCTAACAATAAATTATAACCAATAGAAACAAATATAATGGTTCTCATTTTAATTGTTTATTTAGTGTTAGCTAATATTATTGGCTAATGTTCTTAGCAACGTTGTTAAAACTTAGCAACTTCGTTAGAGAATTAGGGTGAATATCTCTATGTTCGAAATGGTATACAGTGGGTGATCGGTTTACGAACATAATTCGTTCCAAGACTATGTTCCTATGATCATCCTTATAATATTGCCAGACTTGCTAATATTTTTATTTTTATTTATTTTTTACCACTTTGACTGCAAGGAAAAAGTGGTATAGCGTTTGGTACGGTGTTTGTAACATTAAAAAAAAAAAATTGTATATAGAAATCCTTCATATAGCCTGTAGATGACGAATCTGAACTTAGTTTATGTGGGTGTATGGATGTGCGTCGTCAGCTTGCTCGTCAGACAAAATTTTGTGATCGCAACTCCTCCTAGACGGTTCAACCGATTTCAATGAAATTTTCAGGATAAATTTGCCTATTGCCCAAGATGGTCATGTGGTTTTGGTTTTTTTCAGTGATGCCAACTTTCCGAGAAAAAAATTACTAAAGTTTATAAAAATTCATATTGGCTACATTATTTATTCGATTTTGATCAGATTTTCAGAAAAGATTTCCCTAATGCTCCCATTAATTACATAATTTTATTAATATCCAGTGTTGCCAACTTTCCGAGGAAAAAATTACTAAAATTTAAAAAATTTTATTATGGCCATGTTATTCAACCGATTTTACTCAAATTTTCACAAAAGATTCTCCTAGTATTCATATAATTTATGTAATTTTAACAAAATACAGTGTTGCCAACTTTCCGAGAAAAATATTAGTAAAATTTTTAAAAATTTATTATGACCATTTTATTTAACCGATTTTAATCAAATTTTTATAAAAGTTTTTCTTAGTGCCTAAATAAATTATGCAATATTAACAAAATACAGTGTTGCCAACTTATTGAGAAAAAAATCACAAATTTTTTTTAAAATTCATTGTGGCTACATTATTTATTCGATTTTCATCAAATTTTCAGAAAAGTTTCTCCTAGTGCCCACATAAATTATAATATTATTAAAATACAGTGTCGCCAACTTTCCGAGAAATGTCAAAGTGGTCTATATATGGGTTTACCCATATACTTCCAATCTTGTTTTATAAGGGGTTCAGAAAAATTCGTTATTCGTACATATGTTTGTTATCCGAACACAAAAATCTTTCGTGAAAGTTTTCGTTGCGCGAATTGTTCGCAGTCCGAACTGTATAAGATTTTAAAATATAGAGCGAGCGAAATGTTTGATGGAAACTAATTTCATGATAGTGGAAAGAGTTTGTGCCACACCTCTTTTATCTCTATACAATGAGGATATAGGACACAATGTCGACTGGACACAACGCCAACCCCTTACTAGGGACACTACGCTGACCGTTCATTTACATTTGCGCAAACTAATCGTTGAATATAAACAGAAGTTTGACGCTTGCACAAGTCAAAACGTTGGGCTTGAGTAAAATCTATTGCTGCTAGATATTTTGCATGAGATTTGTGTATTGATGATTCTATATGTAGATAAAACTGGCAGACATGTTTTGGCAGAATGACGTAAAATTTAAGGCCCTAAACGCCAAATTTTGGGCTCCAGTTGTTTTTCCAAAAATTTGATGTCTGTTTGCTTTTCCATAAAGTTAGCAGAATTTTTAAAAATGATGTTAAAAACACTCTATATAAGTTCCTAACATTTTTTAAATTATGGGCTGTCTATAGGAATTCATTTTCATTGCAAATATTTTTAAAAAAAAATTTTTATTTCAAAATTATTCTGACAAATCTATTTTTTTAAAACAAATTTTTTTGAAATCTGTTATTTGGTAATTCATTTAGTCCGTAATGAGCCTAAATTGTTTCCACAATGAGTTTAACGTAAATTTTTATTTTTAACTTACTTTGAATTATTAAAAAATATTAAGAAAAATAATTTTGCATTGAAAGTGGAACCCATAAATAGTCCATAAATAACAAATGTTAGGATCATTTTGACTTCAGTTTTGGGGATTCTACTACTTTACGGAAAAGCTGGCAGGCATCAAATTTTTGGAAAAACGGCTGTAGCCCAAATTTTGACGTTTATAACCCATAATGAGCCTAAAATTTTGAGAATAATTTCACGTCATTCTGCCTAAATATGTCTGCCAGCTTCATCAACATCGATTCTATTAGTGTCCATATAAATTATAACTTTTAGAGAAAAAATATAAATTTTTTATTTCTATTAGTATTTATGTGATAATATCAAAATGATCTATATATGGGTTTATCCATATGTTTCTAATCTTGTATTAAATTTCATACTAAACATATATGTAATAAAATGTAGGATTATTTTTTTGTTATTTCGGAATATGTGTAATTCATTCTTATCAGCGATATTTCAACAAAGAATTGTATACATTTTGATAATTTTTTCAAATAGTTTATTTTACACACATTTCTTATTGACTTGTCTTATCTGTCAGTTGTAAATAATATGAATAATGGCAAAAATATGAAATTGAAATTAAGATTTTTTTTTGTTTTTTATATACTTTTGATCAGTAGATAAATCTAATATTGCACAGCATAATTTGACTGAATATGATACTACTGTTGTCTCTTTTTTGTTTTCGATTTTTATACGCCTTAAAAGTTGATTTTTTACACTGGAAAAAAGAACACTTTTAAAATAAAACAGCTTAAGGACATAGTTCTGTATTAATTTTTATTAATAATCGTCAGGAAAAATTATAATTATTTTTTTTTTTGAACTATATCCTAAAGCTGTTTTATTTTAATATAATGAGTTCTGAAAGATTTTTTACTATGTTAAGAACACTTTTTCAAAAAGTCACCATTTTTGTAATTTTTCGAATAAAAAAAAATCTACCATATTATGGTAGATTTTTTTCTAATTTTAGTTTAAGAATAATCTAAGGAAACTTTTGTATTATGTTTGAGAACTTCTCGGGAGACGAGACAAATGATCAGGTTTTTTTTAATAAATACACGCGTGACGTCATAATTTAAAAACGTTTTTTGACATAAAAATTCGAAAACATAGTTCAACTATAGCGTAATAACATCCAGAACATTTGCATTATTTTTACTTCATGAAAAAACTTTCTAATCTTTACCTATTTTTAGAGCGCTCAACGTGATGTCCCGCCCTTAATAACCTCTATATCAAATTTTATAATTTAAGTATAATGTTTCATTCTTATTGATGTAATATAATTTTAATTAGTTTGTGAAACTTTATTTAGTACAAGTTTTTCTTTATAATTTTTTAAAAATAGATGAAATATTAAAGTTATTTAGAGGTGAAAGAATCATTAATATTTTATTTGATACTTGTAATGTTTCTGCTAACAACTTACGTATAAGTAATTATGATGTATATAATTATTTCATATGATACATATAAATTTGTAAATATGTTTGTATTAAATTTTTTGTTCTAGTTTTTTTATAATAGTACTTGTCATGTAAATTATTAGTATTTCGCAACAAAATTAATGATTCTTATAAAGAAAAAAAACTAAAACAGTTTTTTTTTTGTAGTAACAGATTACCGAAATATCTTTGCAAGTTATAACTTGTTTGTTTAATTGATGTCTACATTACGAACTTGGATTTTGATAGTGCTCAAGGTTTTAATCTGAATGATATTAAGCGGGCCTTACGCGGTCTATCAGGATTGACAGTCTGACTTTATGACTTCAATTACGAATCCTCTACACTTATCAGTCAAACTGACAATCTGGTTGAAGTAATTTTCGCTTTAGATGACTATGAAAATTATTACCGATATGGACGAAAAACTTTTTAATACGTTGATCATCATGTTGACACCATATTTATCCAGAATAAATTGTAGTTTTGAGAGAGAGATTTAATATCAGTTCGTGAGAGAGATTGTTAGAGTCGTGAGAGAGATTCAGATTGTCAGTCTCCCCCCTACACTTTTCGTGGATTGAAACTAGGATTTCAAAATATTTGAAAATCCGTCAATCCATTCATCAGTCCATCAACCTTGACCAGCAGATTTTAAAACTTGAGTAAAATATATTTTTCTTAAATTTTCTTATATATTTGTCATTTATTTCATTAGTTAGATGCAATAAGTAAAAATAGACAATTATTAATTTAAAACTTATATTAATGTAAATTTCGGGCAGTAAACTGTATTTTTTTTTAACAGTATAAATTAGGAGTAAATCGTACATTAAGATCGTAAATCGATTGAATAAAATAGGACTGAATACGTTTCTGTGTTGATAAGGCACACGTGTGCTGCTGCAATATTCATAATTTTTCTGGCTCTGTTCAGGTTTTGCATTCTATCATTTGAAAATGTTACAAAAACAAACATGGAAAATGTTTTATATATATATATATATACCGGGTGTCTACTTTTTTTTTGTTACATAGGGAATAAAATGCTAAAATTTTCATTTGGTGATAAATTTTCCCCTAATTATTATAGAACAAAAGTACAAATACAAAAGTTGTTTAGAATTCAAAAATGCATCAAATGATGCCAAATTTATCAATATAGGATGTTCTGATCAAGAATTAGAAGCAAATTAAAATTTCCATTTTTGCGCTCTTTACATCAAAGTGCCACGGAAATTAAACAAATAATTTCATTTCTTCTGGAGTTTGAGTTTGACAGATCGTATTTATTTTATTGTTACGTTCTGTATTATTATTATTATTATTATTATTATTATTATTATTATTGAAAATAATGAATAAACTTAATGTAAATGAAAAGCTATTAAGTATAAAAAGTATTAAGTATTTATTATTTATTACAATGAAAGGGTATTTTACTCGGCTGTACACTACGTACTAGCTGTGGTTTTAAATTGTGAATGTCTCCATTATAATTTTAAGTAATTGTTTAATTTATTTATTAACTTCAAGTTATAAAAACAATACATTCGAATTAGATGACTGGCATTATGCCTAATATATTTATTATAATAATTTAAACTTATCCCTGAGGATGCTGTAAGTTGTGCAGTGAAACGTCGGATAAGAGTTTAATAAATAGTAAATAGCTGAACTCCGTAAAACTTTCTTTATTTATTACAATATTCAATATACCTATAAAACAGAAAAATTCATGAATACAAGATATAGGAGAACAAAAACGAAACTAACAATTTAAATTAAATGTTCAAATAAATCGCCATTAACTGCCAAACAATAACCTAATCTGTTATAAAATTCGTGACGTACAGAGCTTAATTGTGTTTGTGTTATATTATTGCACTCTTCAACAATGGCATTTTTCAAATCAACAAGATTTTTGATATGTCGTTTATAAATTTTCTCCTTCAAATATGGCCATAAAAAGAAATCGCACGGTGCTAAATCGGGCGATCTAGCTGGCCAATTAATTGGACCACCTCTACCAATCCATGAATTTGGAAAACATTGATCCAAATATAATTTAATGTTGCAGCTGTAATGTGCCGGACATCCGTCTTGTTGATACCAGACAACATTATCTTGAGTTGCACACTCTTCTAACTGCGGACCAATATGATTTTGCAACATATCCAAATATTTTTCGTTGTTTAAATTATTTTCAATAAAAAATGGCCCAATTATACACCTGCCAAAAATTCCAGCCCATACATTAACTTTTTCTGGATATTGGGTACGTGTTGCTACCATTAAATGAGGATTTGTTTGGCTCCATATTCTAAAGTTTTGTGTATTAGGTTCGCCGTGTAAAGTAAACGTAGACTCGTCAGTAAAACAAATAGATTTCAAGAAGTTTCTGTCTAAATTGGATTTTTCCATAATAATGTTACTAAATTCGCTTCTAGCCATTTTATCCGCTTCAAATATCTCTTGGTGCGTGGAATATTTATAAGAATGATATTTTTCATTTTTTAGTACCTTATGTATTGTTGAAGGATGCAAATTTAATTCAGCACCAAGTTGACGCACACTAACATTTGGGTTTTCCGTTACACACAAAAGTATATTCAATGTATTTTCTTTAATTGCATTTTGATTTAAATTCTCCTCCTGATCTTCTGCGTTGATTTTTCTACAATTTTTACAACGTTTTAACACACTTCCAGTTTCTTCGAATTGTTTAATTATCCTACGAATAGTCATAGCGGAAGGTATGGGACGGTTTTCAAAGAAAGCGCTGAATAAATCTCTTACTCGTCGTATCGAATTTCCAGTAAAATACCATTTTACGCACTGAACTTTTTCATTTACCTTAAGTTTATTCATTATTTTCAATAATAATGATAATAATACAGAACGTAACAATAAAATAAATACGATCTGTCAAACTCAAACTCCAGAAGAAATGAAATTATTTGTTTAATTTCCATGGCACTTTGATGTAAAGAGCGCAAAAATGGAAATTTTAATTTGCTTCTAATTCTTGATCGGAACATCCTATATTGATAAATTTGGCATCATTTGATGCATTTTTGAATTCTAAACAACTTTTGTATTTGTACTTTTGTTCTATAATAATTAGGGGAAAATTTATCACCAAATGAAAATTTTAGCATTGTATTCCCTATGTAACAAAAAAAAAGTAGACACCCGGTATATATATATATATATATATATATATATATATATATATATATATATATACAGGGTGTTAATAAAAAAAACTTTACACACTTTGGTAGGTGATAGTAGAGATGAAAACAAGAAAAAAATTGTAATACACTTAGGTCCAATACTCATTTGTTTTCGAAATATGTAGTTTTTAAATTCCAAACCTTAATTTTTATGCTAAATGGCTGTAATTGCATATTTTAATATAACTTATAATTCAAAATAACTTTACTTTATAACGTTCTTCTGTATTGTAAAAAAATAAAGGTACTTTACTCTTGAGTAAAATTGATATTTTTTGACAAACCTCGTATACGGCTTAAAAAAATTGATATCTGATGGTTGCATTTTAAGTTTTGTACCATGCACAATTTTTTATCAAAAATAAATTTTTTCACAAAACCAATAATAAAAAAGTTTACCATATGGTTCCAACTTAAGTAGACATACTGTATATATATATATATATATATATATATATATATATATATATATATATATATATATATATATATATTTGTTTAGCTACACTTTTTCCAAATTCATTAAATTTTTTAA
Organism: Clivina fossor; assembly: GCA_963966155.1. Classification (NCBI taxonomy): domain Eukaryota; kingdom Metazoa; phylum Arthropoda; class Insecta; order Coleoptera; family Carabidae; genus Clivina; species Clivina fossor. The sequence continues at coordinate 10,907,264 of OZ014567.1, forward strand.
TTATATATTAGTTAACTGCGATTAAGTGGAAATTAATAAACATAATATAATTGAAAATAAAAGTAATTTTAAAATATTATTGGTATTACTTTATGAGGTACTTAAAAATGATAAAGTTTTATTGTATATTAACAAATTATGATAAAGACAATTAGTAGAATTAGTGTTACAATCATAATTTTGTGTTAACAAATTTGTTTTAAGTATTTACGACAAATTTTTTAAAAAGAATTCTTATCGCTTTTGTTATTTTTTTATTAACATAGTTTCTTTCAGAACGATAATTGAACGGCTGTAGGTTCTAGTTTTGTATTTAATATTTATTAATAATCAAGGTACGTCTTCATCAGGAAAAATTATACAAATGACATTTACAGTAAAGAAACAGAACATAGAAATAAGTTACTAGCTAACAAAACAAGTGACTAGATTATAAAATTTATTAATTTTTAATTAATGGAAGCCAAATTTTATCTAAATCAGATGTTATCTTTTTCTTTATAAATTTCTACTGCTTCTCTTATCAAACTACTGTTAATATTGATTTTTCTTGCAATTATTACAGTATCTTCTAATTTTACATCATGAAGATTATCTACTGCATGTTGTGCAATTGCAGATTTATCTGGATGGTCAATACGTCAATTTTTCTAATAAATACGGACGTTAAGTAATAAATATTAATACAGAACTACAACCTAAAGCCGTTTTATTTTAATTTAATTATAATACAATGTTGCTAAATTTTCGGAAAATCTATTCAAAATTTATTTTAATCATACTGTTTGTATCGATTTAAAATAAATTTTCAGGATAGATTCACAATAAAAAAATATAGTAGATATAGAATAGCTTTTTTCCTTGTTGAAATATTGAATTTTATCTTTTGAAAAATGTCAAAATCATATGAAAATACTTCTCATACAGCATTCCCGCAATAAAATCTAGGATGAGGCTATTTATACATACGGTATGTATACGCAATTGGCTATTTATACATACTAAAAAAAAAGAAAAACTTAAACCAACCTACTAACCTAACCTACCCTAAATAGCCAATTACGTAAAAATACTGTATGTATAAATAGCCAATTGCGTATACATACCGTATGTATAAATAGCTACTTTCTAAAATCTATTTATTCAGCGGTTAGGGGTATACACTTAGCTACATATATTCACCGCTTTCTACCGAGAGAAATGCCTATTTTCATTTTAAATCGCGAGAATTCTACATAAATTCAGTTTTACTAACATTTTCAACGTTTTTAATTCGATTTGATTTGGAGACACACGAACTAGACTACGTGTTTTTCTTTTGAAGTATTTTCGTTGAAATAAATTCTTATTGGCCCCCCTTCTAGAAATCGAATCAGTGAGTGAGTGAGTGAATAAGCACGTGAAACTGAAAATTATCATAAGTGGTTGGCCAGCTACGTCTGCGACGGCGACGTATACGTTGAGTAGAAGAATCGAGAGAAGAAGGTATACATATGTGTTGTGTTTGGGTTCAGGTGTACAAGTTGCTTTCGCTTACCGGTTGGCTTATATGTATCGCGTGCCTATCGTTCGTCTACTAGATGCCAATTAGGGAATTGTAACTTAACCGACTACTCTTGCAATCCTATAGTACTTACACATATGTGTATTGTATATATACAGTGTGTCCCCCGATAACAGATTTTTCAATATTTGGTATTATACATATGAGTCGTATAGATGCAAAACTCACTATTTGGTAAATTTTATGTTCTAAGATATTTCCAAAAAACTGTTATAGCTAAGTGTAATTGTATTTTGATGATAAAATCTTGTTACTAGATGGCAATACTTATTTATAATCGTGAATCATTGGTTTTATACATCATTCATTCATACAAAGTAACTGTTTGCTTTCCACCAATAAAATTTTTATTGGTGGAAAGCAAACAGTTACTTTTGCATCTAAACTATGAACGCAAGTAGTGAGTTTTGCATCCAACACTAAACTTTAAAGAGTGTTTCTCATATTAAATACTGAGTTTTTTTTCTAACTAACCTAACTATCGTATTCCTTGTAAAATTCTACGTCCAAATTTCGCATAATCTCATTTTTCACTTTTTGTCATATAGTGAGTTTTGCATCTATACGCCTCATTTGTATAATTTTTCCTGATGATGATGTACGTTGAGAGAACTATAACTTAAAGCCGTTTTATTTTAAATATATATCAAATTTGGTATGATTATAATACACCTCTCTTATATGACGATATGACGGTCGGTATAAAATATTTGACATAATAACAGAATATCGAGTTATTTCGGACACTCTGTATACATAAAAAGTACGACCGTTTTAATTAACTCAACTATTTTTGCGCACATTGATGTTGTTTGGTGCGTGAATGTGTGTGTGTGTGTGTGTGTGTACATGCGCAGTGCACTCAACTATAACCAACCAGAATTTCAGTCTGGAACTCGCAATTCTTAGACTCTCGCGTTTTACATTCGTTGGATAAACACCATTTCGTTAATAAACGCAAGGGAGAAAGAGATTTGCAAAAACGATAGCTACCCATTAATTACCCAAAATTTCCAAAGCTCAGCTTTTACCCAAACTGACCAACAACACCATACGAAAGTTTCTGGCTTATTTGTCCGAGAGGATTATAATTGTAATTTCATAATTAGTTGACTTGTTTCTTATATCTTATCGTAAATGTAGATAATCTGTAGTTAAAATCAGTTTTAGGTAATTAGGTAATTGCTTTCCGTATTATTATTATTATTTTTTTTGCAATTTTTCGGGAAATATTTATTTTTTAACTGTCGGTTTAAATGTAATTTTTTACAATTATGTAGATACTTAGCCGGTTTGACTTAACAAATTATACCAAACTAATAAGTCATTAACATGGCAAAAAAAATGTTTCAGAACTCATTATATTAAAATGAAACAGTTAAAAATCTTTCAAAACTCATTATTTTAAAATAAAACGGCTTTAGGTTATAGTTCTGTATTAATATTTATTTATAATGGACGTTTCGTCTTTATCAGGAAAAAAAATACAAATGATATTTATAGTAAATAAAACGTAGTAAAAAAAATCTTTCAAAATTCATTATATTAAAATATAACTGCTTCAGGTTGTAGTTCTGTATTAATATTTATTAATAACGGACGTTTCGACAAACTCAACGTTTGTCTTCATCAGGAAAAAAGATACATATGACTATTACAGTAAATAAACAGAACATAACAAGTTATTAGGTAACAAAATAAGTAACTAGATCATAAAATTTATTAATTTTTAATTAATGCAAGCCAAATTTTATTTAAATAGTTTACGTAAATAGGAGAGATCGGGTACGAAATAGATTAGTGTATGATGAGTGTGAAATTGAAAAAAGGAATTAGGTATGTTACTAATTATTTCGATTTTTTTATTTTCTGCAAATCGAATTCTCATTCCAGGCTGGTTCATTAGGCTCCTTAACAATTTATATGTAATTTTCTTTGAATAAACGTTTACATATAACGTTTTTTTGAGTATGTTTTGATTTAAATTTAATTTTTTGAGTATTTTTTCGGCATGGAACGCATTATCGTATTTTACATTAATTTATATGGTAAAAATTGTTTCGCTTAACGAGTGTTTCGCATTACGAGTAAGACTCTGGAACGAAAATAGGTTCCACTGTATACAGGATGTAACAGAATAACTATTCCTAATTTTCAGAAATGATAGAGGGCACATAAAGAAACATTTTTTATTAATAAACTAGTGTCCGGAATTTCTTTTTTTTTTTCGGCAGTCGATTGTACATCGTTACAACTTGTGTATCGAAAATGGTGGTCGTAACTTCGAACAATTTTTCTAAAGTTTAATGCGCTATTATTTCTAATAAAATGTTCCTTAACTTAACTACTCTTTGATGTTTTGATTAAGATTGTTTTTAACGATATATAGTGTATTTTGACACCGAGAAATTTCCGGACACTAGTTTATTAATAAAAAATGTTTCTCTAAGTGCACTCTACCATTTCTGAAAATTAGGAATAGTTATTCTGTTACACCCTGTATAAATGAAATATGTTTGATGAGGCACCGTGGAAGTTGTCCGCGAAAAACTAATTTCAAGAAGTTTATAATAAAAATAAGTGGTTTGTGTAGGCGGGACGATGGTTGCGGTTGTCTTATAAATGTGTATAGTGTAAAACTAGGTCAGGAAATCACTAAAGAGATAATTATACGCGCTTCTAATTATCTAGTTAGCTGTTTGTTATAAGTTTATCCGCTTTTAGTACAAGTGACGTCATCGGGGCACCTTCTTACTTATTTACTTACTTTAATTCGCACACTTTGTCGCTGTCATTTATATTTATTTATTAAATTTACATTTTACGACTGAACTAACCACAAACAAATTATTAATTTCCACTTTTATTGATTCTAATGGACTAGTGAGAAATATTACTGTATACTTCTTGTATGCATACCTATCAAACACGAAATGCTGGAAATTTTATATTAGAATCCAGAAATTACAAACGAACACAAAACTCTAGGCCCGTATTTTCACCTCATATGAAAAAGTGCTTTTTCAAAAAAGTGCTTTTGACGTTCACTTAAAATCATTTAATAAGCATTTTAAAATAGTTTATTTAAATTTTATAATACCAAATCTAATAAAAATGATCAAATATAGAAAAAATATTTATATTTGATGACAAACAGAAGCAAAAAGTTATTTTAAAATTAATGATAAAAGCACTTTTTCACGAAAAAGTGAGGTGAGAATACGGGCCTATATTTTTTAAAGCAGTGGTAAAATACAACACTTTACCAAAAAATGTTAAGATGTGCAATTATAAAAAAATTTGTAGAGAGTTAAAAAACTTATTTTAAATAATTTATTTTAATTAAGAATATATATTTCTTGTATATATGTTTATATAGTATTCAATATTGGTTTATAGATAAGAATGTCACTTTTTTGTTTTTGTATTTTTTATTTTTTTAATGTACTTTATATTAGCGCAAGCTATAATAAATAAATATATTATATTATATTATTATACTTACCTGTATACTTCTTATGGAACATCGTGTAGTTATTGTGGAATGCTGAAAATATCAAACTATTTTGTATAATTTCGGGTGTTTAAATTACATTTCATAGTGCATAATACTGTTTTAAAGATATTACAATGCCAATACATGAGTGTATTACTACACAGATTGAAATAAAATTTGATAAGTTGTCGAAGAAGGCCATTTTTGTTTGATTACAATTTGATTTGATACAGTTTGATTATCTGTTTTATAAATATTAATACAAAACTATATTCTAAAGTCGTTTAATTTTAGTTATTAATATTATAAATAAATAATTATGAGAGATATAACAAGAGATATATTGAATAAGTACTTATATCGAAAATGTGTTAGTTTCTCACAAGAATTTTATCAAGATTCAGTTTGTGTGTTTTCCTTGAAATGATTTAAAAACTGACGCGTGATTTTACGCTCATGGCAGATGCGCACCGTTACGTTTTGATGGCGATGGCTAAAGAACGATGAACGTTAGCTTCACTAATTAGTCCTATTCTGGTTAATTAATTAGTGGGTGTTAAGATGTACATAGATGAGGTACACTGTAAAATAAAAACATTTGGTAAAAATAAGTCTGGAAAATCGGGAAAAATAAAGGAAATTGGTTTTCACAAAGTTTTGGCCACCTTGTTTACTACAAATTTTATATATATGTATATATATATTAGGGTGGTCCTTATTTTGGCAAAGTCGGAAATTTGTTGCTCCCACCCGCCAAAATTACTCCAAATAAATAAAAAAAAATGTCTATACACTTCCCAGACCTGTCAGATGATATTAACCCGTGCCTGTTAAAGGCTCAAATTTTGCATTTAGCTTAAATGGGGAAATCGTCTTTTTAGACATTTTGGGATATAACTTTTATTGTATTCACTTTAAAAATATTTCCAAATAATCAGCAAAAAGCTAATGAAATATGCTTTTTAGTTGTTCAAAATTCATGCCATTCCGATGATTATTAACGGAGTGGTGTGAATTTGAAAAATATGATTTCTGACTCAGAAAAAATCTATAATGATTAATAATCGTTAATCATTATAGCTTTTTTATATAGCTTTATATATATATATATATATATATATATATATATATATATATATATATTTTACCGAAAAAATTTGTAAACTTACAACTTACATAAAATATATGTATTTTATATTCACATTTTGTAAAAATTTTCTTGTGACGTCTATATATTTAAATATTAAACTCTTGTAAATCAGTTGCTCCAGGTTTTTGTGTAAAATTACTGATTTATTTTTTACAGTGTTCTAGGTTTTTATGATGGAAAATTACACATTTATTTTTTATTGTATATCACTCTTATAATATTCTATAATTATATAATTTATTTGGAATTAGTATTTTAATTATTAATTATTGTAGATCGATTTATTAATTAGAAAAGAATAATGTAGAACTCTTTGGTGTAATTATTTATAATATATATATATATATATATATATATATATATATATATATATATTGTATTATTTAATTGTTTTGTATTGATTCTAATTTTAGAATGTTGTAAAATTACGTACGTCTAGACTACATACCGTAGCTATGATATACGTGTGTACGCATATACTTCAAGCGTTAAATGCATTCATATTGCATTCTAGAAAAATTTGTATTTATAATGAAATTGCAGATGAATTTCTTCTTTGCACTTTCATACATAAATTATTATTTATTATTAGTTACTAAGACACATTGAACTTTTACAAATTACTTAGTATATATATATATATGTATCCATTATTTTGCAATAAACAAATAAAATTATATTGAAACATAGTGAAATATCTTTCAGAACTTATTATATACAATAAAACTGCTTTAGATTGTAGTTCTGTATTAAAATTTATTTATACTCAACGTTTTAATGAACACTCAATGCTTGTCTTCATCAGGAAAAACTGATACAAATGACATTATTATAGTAAATAATATATATATATATATATATATATATATATATATATATATAATAATATATAATATACATAATATATATATATAGTAAATAATATATGTATATATTATAGTAAATAATAGTACATAGGAAAAAGACAACATCAATCACTGTGAAGGCTTCCATTTATCAAAAATCTATAAAATTTTATGATCTAGTTACTTAATTTATTTGTTTCTATGTTTCTGTTATTTACTATAATGTCATTTGTATCAGTTTTTCTTAATGAAGACGGACGTTAGGTTCGTCGAAACGTCAATTATTAATAAATATTAATCTAGAACTAGAACCTAAAGCCGTTTTATTTTAAATATGAGTGACGATTTTTTACTATGAAGTAAAATTAAAATATAGTTTGCAGAGGTGTAACTCAGATTTATCTAAAAAATTTATAAAATTTTATAATTTTGTTTCCTATTAACTTATTTCTATCTAAATGTCATTTGTATCAGTTTTCCTGATGATGACGAAATGTCGATTATAAATAAATATTAATACAGACCTTAAACTTTAAAGCAGTTTTATTTTTAATATAATGAGTTCTGAGAGACTTTTTATTATGTTATAATTAATTATGTGATTCCAACTTATCTGTTTTGATTCTTTATACATCGATTTTAATCAATATTTTGCGTTTCACTTTTAAAAAGATATAAAAGTCGGGAGGAAGGTAGCTGGGGAATGAAAAACAATTCTTTGAAAAACCTGAAAAAGTTTGAGGAATTGATTTGTACAAAATTTTGACCACCCTGAGTTCTATGTTTGTAATTTATATTGTAATTGGTACTGATCTGTTGATATTAAGTAATTAATAGTAAAACAAAATTAGTAAGTAAGTTTACTTACTAATTTATTTACATTATTTACACATAATATTTTTCTTAAATAATTCTCATTCGGTCATGCTAGATGATCAGGAGAACTTTATAATTATTATAATTTATTTTAAAACTGTTCTCTCTTACTTTTTCATTTAGTTTACTCTAACGGATTTCGTAGTAGGTATTTTACCGAATTCTTTTTCTCTAGTTGCGCCATTTTTGATGCATATACAGGGTGATTTATAATCCAAACTTTGAAGAGTTTGTTAGGGAGGTCATTTCGAGTGAAAAATGTCATATGAACATACACTGATCGAAAAAAAATACCCTTATTAGTGCCTCTATAAGTCCGTTCCCTAAAAAGGGTAAATATGATTATCCTAAATAGGTAAATTCAAAAGAGAACTTTATTAGCCCAGAAAAGGGTAAAAAGGCAGTTATTTACCCTTATTTTTCGTATTTTTTGCCCTTCCATTAAGGTAAAAAGTCAAATATTTTAAAATACACAAGAGCAGGGCAATTTTTTGCACTAATAAGGCTACAAATTCAATTACCCTCGAAAATTTTTACTCTTTTACCCTATTATTTTGAACAGTGTAGGTCCTATTCTATCTAGTGAATGTTGGGTTTGGCTGTGAAAATGATGTTTTTACTGATTTCGGGATAGTTTTTATCACACCGGTCTTGGGTGCATGGCGTGATTGTGTATGTATATTTTTAAATTAAAAAAAAAATAAATGTAAGTATAATAAATATGACATTTTTTGTCACGGTTGCGCTCTTCCAACACACTCTAATAATTTAATATTAAACTCTCGGTACACATGATGGTACTATTTTTGCGCATGCGTGAAGAATATGGCATTAATTAGTTTGCTGCTTGCACTAATTAGTTTATTCGAGATAATGCAATATTTAATATACATACACACAATCGTTTCTATTTCCTAAAGAAAATTTACAAAAATATTCAATTTGATTATAAAATTTTTTTTTTCTTTTTACAAATGTGATTTATGTTAGACTATTCTGCGTACGCATCACAACATTATTTTAACACGTTTTTATTAGCTGTATTCTTTTTACCTAAAATTTACTGAGATCTCAGCTCACTTTAGATAAACTCAGATTAACTCAGATAATTCTTATTCTTTTTATCTTAACTGAGCTACGACAAACTGAGTTGGATACCTTCCCCTCTTACTGATTCTACTGCACCCGCAAAATAATCTCAAAATGAAGTGAGATACTCAGATGATACTGAGTTTAGTAGTAGAGGTTAAGTTTGTATCAATCTTTCTGTTAACGACGAAACATTTCATACGAAATTGAATGATTGAATAATATTGGACCTTTAAATTTAAAAATTAATGTAAAATTTATCAAAGATGTATTTCTTGATTCACAAATATCTGATCAGAATAACAAACGTCGGAAAAGGTGTCAAAGTATTTCGATCTTTGTCAGTTATTCGTGTTCTCTTGCTAGAGTTTGAATTTCTTATTCTTTTATAAAGCAACTCAACTCACTTCACTTCGTTTCACCTAACTTCACTTGCCAACTGAGCTGAGTCAATTTTTTGATAAAAACAATACAGCTATTAACTCGCTTGCTTGTCTGTTTGTTCGGTATAAATTTTGCAATCGATTTTAAACGTAACTTCCCGATGAGCTAGAGACTTGAAACTTTAAACATAGTTCAGCTAACTGGGATGATTAACTAATTAATTAATAATATTAGCAATATTAATTTTACAGATTATGTACATTCGTGTAATTAGCAAAAAAAAATTTTTTAATACAGAAACTACAGACCATACAGAACACACACATACAATAGACTAAAAAGCAGAAAATAATTATTTAAATAAAAAAAAGTATCTTTAATATACCACATTTTGAAAACGGACTAAAAATGGATAAAATAATTTCTCCTAGCTCCATACAGATTGTCCTGAAAATATGTGATTGTGAATTTTTAATACTTTTGACAATACTTGTAAGATTTAAAACGAAAAACTTGGGACTCATGTAATTAAAATATATGTACAGGGAGTAAAATTCGCAATCATAAATTTTCAGAGCTAAGTGAAATTATTTTATACTTTTAAGTCAATTTTAAAAACGTGGTATATTAAATTTTTTATTATTTAAATAATTATTTTTATTAAGTGTATTAAGTTCTATATTATACATACATACATACACACACAATCACGCCATGTACCCAAAAGGGTGTGGCACAAACTCTTTTCAACATCCCGAAATCAGTCGCCTCCAAATATTTTTAACCAAACAAGCAACTTTCGCTTCATCCACATTCATAATTCCTCTCATACATGCTCTTTTATTCCTACTACTTGGAAACTTTCGCTCACGCAAGCCACTCTCTCAATCATACCACTCCAACTACTCATCGGACGTCCACGCAAACGTATACCATCAAAATCATTCAAATAAATCTTTTTAACCAAACGTTCATTAGACATTCGCTCAACATGTCCGAACCATCTTAACTGACTAACACCAACTTTTGCTACAACATTTTTTTCAATTTCACACTCATCATACACTAATCTATATTATAAAGATACATATATTTTAATTGCTATTGTGTATAAATAATGTGAAATATATGTGTTTTTTTTTGTTTTTTCCAGGTAGAAGACGGTTATGGACAAGACTGAGCCTCAGATCAGGCCCTCCTTGGGCACTTCTCCTCCTCACAGCCACAACTTTATTTCACATAGCAGGTAAGAGACTTCATTCATTCATAAAAAATAATTTATGACTTATATATTCATTTTTAAATTGTATTATCAAATATTAGTATTATTTTTCTACATCGCAATGACATGTTTATTAGACAGTGTTAGGGCTGGGGGAAAAATCTCGATATATAGATAATTTATCGATATATCAATAGGTAATTGATATAAAAAATATCATTATATCGATGTTTTGATATCTGAGCAAATTTAAGATTAACTAGATTCTAATTGTAAGATAAAACTATCTAAGATTTTTCCCACATATGAATAAGACAAATAAAAATAATTAATTTATTTTTACATACATATATACATACATACATACACAATCACGCCATGTACCCAAAAGGGTGTGGCACAAACTCTTTTCATCATTCCGAAATCAGTCGCCTCCAAACATTCCTATCCAAACAAGCAACTTTTGCTTTATCCACATTCATAATTCCTCTTATACATGCTCTTTTATTCCTACTACTTGGAAATTTTCGCTCACGCAAGCCACTCTCTCAATCATACCACTCCAACTAATAATAATTAGCTGTTTTGTGTTTGCTTTTGATAATAAAGTGTATTTGAAGAACAAATAATCATCCTAATTCTCTAACGAAGTTGCTAAGTTTTAACAACGTTGCTAAGAAAATTAGCCAATAATATTAGCTGACACTAAATAAAAAATCAAATGACAGCTGTTATATTTGTTCCTATTGGTTAGAGTTGTTAGCAACGTTGCTAAAACTTAGCAACTTTGTTAGAGAATCAGGCCGAATATCAAAATTCTCCATCGACGAATTTCTATTCAAATTGGTACTTAGGTAAATTATCACAGAAAAATTATAAAATGTTGTTATTTATCCTGTTAAAACCAATATAAAATTACATAAATTTAGGGTATATTTTTTACAGTGTAGCATGTAAGGTGTTATATCGTACTTGGTAGTTCTATAGTTGAACGAGGCGCATACATGTGAGTCTCTCTTATTGTGTCTGGAGCTGGCTCGCTCGCCACGCCGCCACCGTACTGTGTTAATGACGCTAGTGGCATTGGCGTCCTGTTGGCCGCTGGCCAACACGGAGCGTCCCGACGCGTCGCGACGTCTGGGATGCGTTTGTGTCGCGACTATCAGTCGCCCGTCATTTCCGAATACCATGGCCTAACCAGAGAGACACTGAAGCGGATAACGCCGTCGCGGTACACTTTTCAGAAAACAAAAACACCGAGCAATACTTTCAAATTCAAATCGTGATGTTCTTTTTTTCTTTTCTACTTTTCTTTGAAAATCTTTTTTTATGTCTAAATCGTTTGCATCTGGATTGAAATTTGATTATCTACTATACTTACGTGTTTTTAAATCGTTTCAAGATTATTTTAAAATTAGCTGATAGATAGTAAAAATCTTTCAGAACTCGTTATATTAAAATAAATGTTAATTTTTATTAATTTAATTAATTATTATTATAATAACTTAAACCTAAAGCAGTTTTATTTTATATAATGAGTTCTGAAAGATTTTTTACTATGATCCAGTTACTTATTTGTTACCTAGTAACTAGTTTCTGTGTTCTGTTATTTAATATAAATATCATTTGTATCAGTTTTTCTGATGAAGACGGACGTTGAGTTTGTCAGTACGTCGATTATTCGTAAATATTAATACAGAACTTAAACTTAAAGCCGTTTTATTTCATATAATGAGTTCTGGAATTTTTTTTACTACATTAAATATTTTTTCTTATATTAATTCCCGTATTCTGAAACATGTTCGTTAAAAATAACAGTTCGTTAATATAATATATAATATAATAATTTATTTAAAAGCATTTAACTATAAAATTTGAATTTGAACTTTTTTTGGCATTTTTTATGTCTAGTCTGTATTGTTTTCGGTAGTTATTAATGAAAGTTTTTAAATTTTCATTTCTATTAATTGTATATATTTCATTAAGTAGTTAAAATGAAAATTCTTGTATTCCGTAAAAAAATTTCATTGCAATAGACAGAAAAATTTCATACGGAATCTAAGAATTTTCATTTTAAAGAAACATTATTTTTAACTTGGGAAAAATAGTCGACTGTTAATATTTAATAAACTATTAGTAATTGATGGAATTTTATATGTTTCTATTAACATTTGAATACATATTTGTATTCATTGTAGAGCCCTGAAGAAGACAATAATGATTGCCGAAACGTTGGCTTAGTACTTAATAAAAACATATAAAAAACTGAATTTCGTCTATTACTAATTATTAATTATATTTAATGAAAATATTTTATCATACGAGGCGGGGGGGGGGGGGTTAACAATTTAAAATATAAATTAAGTTAAAAACAGCTTCAATATTTTTAAAATAAATAATATGAAATATGCGCACTTTTACTCTATGAATACGTGCCAATGAGTTTTATCTTTAAACAATATACAATTTGAGTGGTTGTTCAATCTGGATTACGTAACGGTATACATACTTGCGTCATTGGATAGATAATCCATCATTTCAGGTGGCTAATATTGTTATTTCAACTTGGATTGTGGTTAAGAGAGTCCTACAACTCAATGTCACGCATAAGGTTTCTTCTACGCAAAAGGGAAGAATTATGTTTCACTTTACATATATTTAGTTCCTAAAGTTATCTATTTTAATATAGACAAATTTAGTATTTTATTAAATTTTAAAAAAAAACATACAAGGAAAATAATTAATATGGAAATGAGATTTTTGCGTGGCATATGTGCTGTAACTAGAAGGGTACAAAATAGAATAATGTATGAAAAAAATTTATTTAAACAATTTTATTGGAATTTTTCGACACGACTTAATAATTTTTCATATTTTTACCACTTTGACTGCAAGGAAAAGTGGTATAGCGTTTGGTACGGTGTCTGTAACATTTTCAAAAAAAAAAATTGTATAGAAATCCTTCATATAGCCTCTAGATGACGAATCCGAACTTAGTTTATGTGGGTGTATGGATGTGCGTCGTCGTAAGTCAAAATTTTGTGGCCGCAACTCCTCCTAGACGGTTCAACCGATTTTAATGAAATTTTCAGGATAAATTTGTCTAGCACCCAAGATGGTCATGTGGTTTTATTTTTCCCCAGTGATGCCAATTTTCCGAGAAAAAAATTACTAAACTTTTAAAAATTCATATTGGCTACGTTATATATCCGATTTTGATCAAATTTTCAGAAAAGATTTCCCTAATGCTCCCTTTAATTATATAATTTTATTAATATCCAGTGTTGCCAACTTTCCGAAAAAAAAATTACTAAAGTTTTTAAAAATTTATTATGGCCATGTTATTTAACCGATTTTACTCAAATTTTCACAAAAGATTCTCCTAGTATTTATATAATTTATGTAATTTTAACAAAATACAGTGTTGCCAACTTTCCGAGAAAAAAATTACTAAAATTTTAAAACATTTATTATGACCACTTTATTTAACCGATTTTAATCAAATTTTCATAAAAGATTCTCCTAGTGCCTAAATAAATTATACAATTTTAACAAAATACAGTGTTGCCAACTTATCGAGAAAAAAATCACAAAATTTTTTTAAAAATTCGTTGTGGCTACATTATTTATTTGATTTTGATCAAATTTTCAGAAAAGTTTTTCCTAGTGCCCACATAAATTATAATATTATTAAAATACAGTGTTGCCAACTTTCCGAGAAATGTCAAAGTGGTCTATATATGGGTTTACCCGTATACTTCTAATCTTGTTATGATAATTTTTTGAATAGGTGGCAATGTAGTTGCTGTTATATAAACTTTTCTATTCTATAAATTTATTTAATACGATGACGATCGGTTCTGTGGTGGCCATAGCTGATTTTTTTCTGAATATATAATATATACACTACATAAGTAGTATTAAATGTATTTATTAGATTTTTTAAATGTAAAATATTGGAATTCTTTACGCGCACAGAAAGTATTTCTATGTATTTTTTAGAACTAGGTAGGTCAAATGTAGGTATATACAATTTACTGTACGTCCATACATATGCGTTAAAGTCACACGTTTAAAATTCAACGCGCTTGTCTAATGAATTAATTAATCTCTATTCATTTGTCACCGTTAAAAAAATTATGTTCATTTGTTTTTCTCAGCCAAACCGGAAAGATTATTGCGCGTATTTCTACTAGCTGTTTTCAACATTATTTTTACTTAAACCTTACTGTCATATGCATTTACAAATATTAGTATCATTTATTAAAAATAATCATAATTAATAAAACAGTAGATGAGGTGTGAGTGGTTTGCGTGAGCGAATGTTTGTAAGTAGTAGGAATAGAAGAACATTGTATGAGATATATAGATTAGAATGAAAGTGGATGAAGCTAGAGTTACTTGTCCGGATAGAGGAATGTTTAGAGGAAACTGATTTTTGGAGATAGTGGAAAGAGTTTGTGCTACACCCTTTTTGGATACATGGCGTGATTGTATATGAGAAGCATTTTTTCAAAACGCAATTTCTACGAACGCTTCGTTTTTGAGAAAACGGCGTTTTTTCATTGCTTCTAACCTATAGAACTATTTTGAATTTTCGCTACATAATTAGTTTGCTTAAAAGCTCAGTATAAAGACATATAGTGAAATTTTTATTCAAATGGAATTCCAAAGCCAATTAGGAATTTTTAATAATTGACTTACGTTTCTACATACTAACTGCTTTTAATCCGTTCCGTTGAACGATGAAAACAAATTACGTGTTTCGTGGCTTGATTCAACCGAACTATCTTGTTGCTTTCAACGTGCTACGTTTATGCATAGTTTTCCAACGTTTAAAAAATTATAACTGTCAATCAATATAAATGGTAAGTGTGCTTTTATTTTTTTCCCATTTCTGACAATCCTAAACTCATATCCTAGCAACGAAACAAAAAATAAATAATGTTTTGTTTTCTCTAAACGTCAAAGCCGTCAAAGTTTCGAGATTTTGTACGATTTTGTGAGGTGAAAATTTTTACAGGGTATCATGTAACCGTAGAAAATGACTCATAGCTTTGGAATCCTATTTGAATAAAAATTTCACTATATATTTCATACAAAATCATACATCGATGTTTCACTTTGTTTTTTTAAAATTTTCCTCAAGAAAATGCGTTTTGAAAACAAATATATGATTATATTATTTGGTTTTGAAAAACTGTGTGCTAGAAATTGCGTTATGTAATAAATTACGGATGTTTAAAACATTTTATTGTACTTATTGGAAATTAAAAAACAAAACTTAGCGCCAGTATTGTACCGCAGTTACATAATAACACCTACAAAGAATATAACATTAATCAACTTGAAATTGTGCGACAAACTAAGGTGTATAATCTTTCTAAAACACAGCTAGGTACATTAGACACACACACACGTAAAACAAACGCAGACCGTCACCTACGAAGAAAATGCATATTAAAAATAAATAAAATTGTAGAAAATGCTTTTTTGAAAAAATTGCCTAACTTTAACGTGCGATTTAACCGACATAAAATGCGTTTTGTTAAAAAGTAGTTGTAAAATATAGTTCAGAATGAAATCTAGAAGCAAACGCCATCTAAATCTCAATTCCGAAAATTTTGCAGAAATTGCGTTTTGAAAAGGTGCTCTTCATTTGTATTTATTTGATTGCAAAAATCATTTATTATTTCATATTTTTATTAAATTTCTGATAGATATTTTGCGAGAGTTATCTTTTTAGGATGTAATCGATAATTTTGCTTGATGTTTCGCTTTTTTTTTTTCGATGCAGTTTATCACAATGTGATAAACATAAATTTATCGTAGGTAGTTAGCGCCTCTATATTATTTGATGAAACTACATATGAGGCGTATAGGTGCAAAACTCACTATTCGACAAAAAGTGAAAAATGAGATTATGCGCGATTTGTACGTAGAATTTTACAAGGAATACGATATTTAGGTTAGTTAGAAAATTAAAACTCAGTATTTAGTATGAGAAACACTCTTTAAAGTTTAGTGTTGGATGCAAAACTCACTACTTGCGTTGATAGTTTAGATGCAAAAGTATCTGTTTGCTTTCCAGCAATAAAAATTTTATTGATGGAAAGCAAACAGTTACTTTGTATGCATTAATGATGTATAAAAGCAATGATTCACGATTTTAAATAAGTATTGCCATCTAGCAACAAGATTTTATCATCAAAATACAATTACGCTTAGCTATAACAGTTTTTTGCAAATATCTCAGAACTTAAAATTTGCAAATAGTGAGTTTTGCATCTATACGACTCATATATGTGGTTCCTTCAAAATAATATAGAGGCGCTAGCTAGCTACGATAAATTTGTGTTTATCACATTGTGTCGTGATAAACTTCAGACTCAGAAAAACAAAACAGACCCGTGCAGTGGACGTCGTGAATTGAACGCCGGCCGGTCGCCGCTCTATATCCGAATCGGCGAAGGAGACTGAGTGAACTTCCGGTTCAGCGTCGCGACGGCGGTGGCAGCGGCATTGGTATCAGACGGCATCTTTCTACGACGTCTGCTATTTCTGTTTTGGTTGCACACTCTCGCAAGGTCGTTACAATCGAGTTCTAGACGCTCATTTGTTCGTCTGTACATTGGCACGTTCCAACACTACCACCTCTCTATACTTACACTTCTTCCAACTGATATTACTAATTATAATATGCACTGTCATTCATAAAGTCTATTTTGCTGTGCATTTTTTTCTACGATTATAGTGAAATTTTTGTCTTCAGGCGTATCATAATATTAATATTATATGTAGAAAGAAGTCATTATGTTTGTGTAGTACAATAATGTAAATTATTATACAGCAATTAGTTACTATATACACCACTGGTGGTGACAGCACCAAACATATAACTACAATACGCCAATAACTATAATACGCCATGTGTAATTAAGAATATAATAAATATAGAACTATAACCTGAAGCAGTTTTATTTGAATTTTAAATGTAATTAAATGTAGTTGTATTTTCCAACATAAATGCAAAAATTGCACTGTTCGAAAAAAAATACCCTTATTAGTGCCTATATAAGTCCGTTCCCTAAAAAGGGTAAATATAATTACCCTAAATAGGTAAATTCGAAAGAGTACTTTATTATCCCAGAAAAGGGTAAAAAGGCAGTTATTTACCCTTATTTTTCGTATCTTTTGCCCTTCCAAGGTAAAAAGTCAATTATTTTAAAATACACAAGAGTAGGGCAATTTTTTGCACTAATAAGGCTACAAATTCAATTACCCTCGAAAAATTTTACTCTTTTACCCTATTATTTTGAACAGTGTGTAATATAAAAAGAGAAACACAAAATGAAGTATTTATTCCGTCATTACCATTAATTTTTGTGCAGACCCTAAGTGGCCCATCGCTTATTCCAGTTTGAGAATCACTCAGATAAATCGCAACACCTGATTATTACCGATAATATCTGAACATTTAAAAATTTGAAACGAGAAATATTTAAAATAATTAGTTGATGCGTTTATGGCGAATTGTGTGTACAAATAGTTGTAGTTATAATTTAATTTTTCTCTGTCTCTCTTTCACTCTAAACAGCCACATTATTTCCATATTTAACAGTAAAACGTATAATAACATTATTCGTTAGAATAATATGTCGGTGTGACTGTCTGTCTGTATACTTCCGCATTTGTGTTGCCTATGCCTGATTTTACACGATATATTTTTTACTAAGACAGAAATCTACACATTTTCTATACAAAATTATATATACCTCTAGAAAATATATAAAAATTGGATGAGGCTATTTATACATACGGTATGTATACGCAATTGGCTATTTATACATACTAAAAAAGAACCTAACCTACCCTAAATAGCCAATTACGTAAAAATACTGTATGTATAAATAGCCAATTGCGTATACATACCGTATGTATAAATAGCCACTTTCATAAAAATTAGTACGTTTTACAAATGCCATTACATGACATTATTGACATTTACCAATATCATTTATCCTGATGAAGATGAACGTTGAGTTTCACCGAAAACTGGATTTTTAAATAAATATTGATACAGAACTTTAACCTGTAGCAGTTTTATTTTAACTAATGCATACACTGAGAAAAATGGATAGTTACCGTAACGCTATTTATATTTAAAAAGGTGACACAAACACAAGTTATTAAAAATAACAAAATAAGTATATTTAAAAATTAACTATAAATATAATAAAAACAAAAATTTAATACCATCAATTTGTATATAGTATTACAGTCTTAATTCTTAATATAGTATTAACATATATATGTGAGTAGATTTTAAAAATGTATAAATTTGTGAATACAGTAAAACATACTCGTATATTTCAAATAAATATCTACTTATTATTATCCAATTTGTTAAATATCTATTTTTCTCAGTGTAGCAGGGTTGGCCTGATTGTAATCATTTGATTTAAATCATTTGATTTTCTTAATATTAACAATGATTTAAATCATTTTTTAATTAATTAGTTTATTTTTTACTAAATTTTATTTTAACAATTGATCAATTAAAATATCTAGATACATCTAACATAAAATAAATATTATAAAAAAAATTCATACAATATAATAATATAATATATTAAATAATATGGGACATGTTGTAAACTGTAAAATGTAATTACTTAGAAAATTTGACTTAAATCTAAAAAAATACAGGAGTTGCAGGACCTAGAAAAGCAAGTATATGTTAAATATTACACGTATAAAATTATATGTTATAGTTATATTAATAAGTGCATAAAAGTAATTAATAAACTCTTATTTTTAAAAATTGTAAAAAAATTACCAACAACCGAACTCTGATATAGAATCTAATTGACAAGATTATGGGTTCAATTCCTGCTAGATGACATTTTTTCCTTTAATATTTTATATTGTATAGAAAAATGCATCGTGTAAAGTCAGCTATAAGTTTGTATTTGTGTCTCAAGAAGAAGAAATCTAATGCTCTCTCTCTCTCTCTCTCTCTCTCTCTCTCTCTCTCTCTCTGTGTGTGTGTGTCTGTCTGTGTGTGTGTGTGTGTGTGTGTGTGTGTGTGTGTGTGTGTGTGTGTGTGTGTGTGTGTGTCTGTATGTGTGGGAAAAATATTCACACCATTGTTGATTTTAGCATTTCATCTTAACTCGTTCAATGTGTTAGAATCTTAATTTGTTAGAAAACATTCAATGGTTTTATTTATTTATTTTATTTAATAAATTCGTGTATAATTGTTTAATTTCACCTAAATGAAAATAAAGAATATTTTATTAATTTTAGTACCAGCCGGTCACATATAGTGAGAGAGGTATTGCAATCATACCATTTAGTTTAGACTCTGTGTGTAACATAAATCAACTAGTTTTCGCGTAATATCAATATCATGGTAAAAAAATTTCGTATTATTCCAGTAGAATATAATTTTTCTATAAAAATAATATAATTTTGTAATTTTATTTAAAATAATTAATTTACCATATATTATACAGTCTGTCCCAGGATTGATGTTACAAGAGGTGTAATGGACTAAAATTTTTTGAATTTCATTTTAAGATTCTGGAATTAAGCCCTGCTTGGCGTGAAACGAATTTTAAGAATTTTTTCGTTTTTTGAAAAACAAAATGGCCGTGACGGTGAAGCAAGAACTATTTTCTTTTCAGGTAAAGTACCCTTTTTGTTTAGGATACGACAAAATTTTATTAAGAAAAGTTGTTTATAATGACAAATCATGGCCGTATACCAAACTTCAGGAAAAAAAAAATTTAAAAATTTTAATAAATTAATAGATACCTACAATTTATTTTGTTCAATCTAAAACAGACAGTTTAATGAAAGTAGGTAGATCGTCCTGAAGTTTGGTATACGGCCATGATTTGCCATTATAAACAACTTTTCTTAATAAAATTTTGTCGTATCCTAAACAAAAAGGGTACTTTACCTGAAAAGAAAATAGTTCTTGCTTCACCGTCACGGCCATTTTGTTTTTCAAAAAACGAAAAAATTCTTAAAATTCGTTTCACGCCAAGCAGGGCTTAATTCCAGAATCTTGAAATGAAATTCAAAAAATTTTAGTCCATTACACCTCTTGTAACATCAATCCTGGGACACACTGTATATGTTTTTTACTGAAAAAGTAGGCAAACTTACATAAAATATACTTATTTTATTATACATACATACATACATACACAATCACGCCATGTACCCAAAAGGGTGTGGCACAAACTCTTTTCATTATTCCGAAATCAGTCGCCTCCAAACACTCCTATCCAAACAAGCAACTTTCGCTTCATCCACATTCATAATTCCTCTCATACATGCTCTTCTATTCCTACTACTTGGAAACTTTCGCTCACGCAAGCCACTCTCTTAATCATACCATTTCCAACTACTCATCGGACGTCCACGCAAACGTATACCATCAAAATCATTCAAATAAATCTTTTTAACCAGACGTTTATATGTTTTTTACTGAAAAATTAGGCAAACTTACAAAAAATATACATATTTTATTATAGTAAAAAAAATTCAGAACTCATTATATAAAATAAAACTGCTTTAGGTTCAAGTTCTATTTTAAGTTTAATTTATAATCGACGTTTCGACGAAACTCGACGCTCGTCATCATCAGGGAAAAAAACTGATTCAGTTTTTTCCTGATGAACGATGAGTTTCGTCGAAATGTCGATTACAAATTAATTTTAAAATATAATTAACCTTAAAGCAGTTTTATTTTATACATATTTTATATTTATTGTAAAAACTTTCCTATGACGCTTATAAATTTACATATTAAACTGATGTAAATCACTTGTAAAACATAGAGTCTCAAACTTATTTGAGCTATTGAATAAAATAAATCTCCAATAAATCCCATCCACCCCTTCTATTATATAGGGATAATGTTTGCGAGTTATGCCTTATTTTTATTTTTCCTCCGGAATTTTTATAGCTCCCCTATTATCCATCAGCCAACTATGAATCTTAAATTGCTTCATAAGGGGGACGACATTTGCCTACGTTGAGAATCACGGATGTAAAATTACCGAATTTTTTTTTAAAGTGCAACATAAATTGACCAAAAACTGCAATTAAGTTAAAATGAGTTTAAAATAACAAATCTGTTATTTGAACTATTTGTATATACAGGGTGGTCCAGAATTATGTACTATAATTGCTAGAGCTGATAGTACTTTCAAAAATAAGTGACCTTTTTATATACACTTTTTTCTAAAACTCAATAATGAGGGAGATACACTGTTCGAAAAAAATACCCTTATTAGGGCCTATATAAGTCCGTTCCCTAAAAAGGGTAAATATGATTTCCCTAAATAGGTAAATTCAAAAAGAGCACTTTATTATCGCAGAAAAGGGTAAAAAGGCAGTTATTTATTCTTATTTTTCGTATTTTTTGCCCTTCCATCAAGGTAAAAAGTCAAAAATATTAAAATTCACAAAAACAGAGCAATTTTTTGCACTAATAAAGCTACAAATTCAATTACCCTCGAAAAATTTTACTCTATTACCCTATTATTTTGAACAGTGTACAATCCTGTAAAGGGGTGAAATAAAAACCATTTTTTCAATACTTAACACTTCAATCAAACTTAATGAAAACTAACAACTTATTGAGTTTTGAAAAAAAAAAGTGTATATAAAAAGGTACGCTTATTTTTGACCGTACTGTCAGCTCTCTAGCAATTACGGTACATAATTCTGGACCACCCTGTATGTAGATATCTATATATATATATATACAGATATAGGAAAAATGAGAGAGAGAGAGAGAGAGAGAGAGAGAAGAAACGAAAATTGATAGTTGGAGAAGCATGGGGGCAGCATTAATGCTTGTCTACGATAAAAATGCGAATAGTTTGTAGGCATTGACGCATGCCATTTTATTTATATATATCTAATACTCTTAGCATTAATGCAGCACAGCATTGTGCATATATTATAATCCAATTATCGATATATGTATATCTTTATCGCGCGGTTTCTACGTATACCTTTCATAAATCTTTGCAATTTCTGTCCACTCGTCTGTATTTGCAATCGAATGAAATCCGGGAAGTAAACAAATACCAATAAAATAACACGGCTTTAGGTTTAAGTTCGGTTATTAATATTTATTAATAATCGACGTTTCGACGAACTCTACGTACATTTTCATCAGGAAAACTAATACAAATGACATTTATAGTAATAGCGAGAATGGAGCTAGTCGAATGTAGTTTGATTTTTTAAGCTAGTTTTTCGACTAGCTAAAATATAATATATATCGTATATACTCGTATATACCTGTATATACTCGTATATATTCGTATATAGTCGTATATACTCGTATATACTAGAATTTATCGTATATACTCGTATTTATCGTATTTTCCGTACACAGCCGTATTGACAATCGTATATACTCGTATATGCTCGTATTTATCGTATTTTCTGTACACGGCCGGCCTGCCGGCCGTACTGACGATTTTATTAGCTAGTTTTTTCGACTAGCTAATAAACAACATAGGAACAAGTTACTAGGTAACACAATAACTAACTAAATTTTTAATTAATGGAAGCTAAATTTTATATACAAAAAAAATGGACTAATTTTATGATTTTTTTTCTGCGAAACTGTAAAATACATCAAACCGTGGTTTTCCGGAATAGACTTTAAACTTCTTTCAGGAATTTTTAACTTAAAGTTGGAAATCGTCCAAGTTCAAACCCTTTCTTCGTAGCTTTGCAAAAATCAAAAGGCACCCCTTGAAGCATGATATATTATCTGATTTGTTTCAAAAATATTTATTCGGAACATAATGACAAACTTTGGAAAAAAAAATTTTTACTTTAAAGCCTGAAGATTAACAATATTCTGGTTTATTTCTCTTTCTCTTCCAGTAAACGCAAATATATAAGTGTAGCAGTTAAGAGTATAGCCTGGCCATGTGTTAAATCTACACGTGGAAAATGAAGTGTGCATGTAATAAATTTACACGTAAACATTATAAGGTAAAAACTAGGGCATTGACCGCGAAATTTATAACCCGATACGTTTCTAAGTCTCCTTCTTTCTCTCCTGTTTACTCTTCGAATAATTAAAACTGATTTTTATTTTAGAAACTATTTATAATTATCTATACCTATACGTTAGTTAGTGAAAGTAAAAAATATCTGTCTAGAAATTTTACCACATACCGGCGATTTTTAAGTTTCTTAAATTGATATAAAAATATTGGTTTTTTCTTATACTATTAATATTATAATATTACGTTATAATATTGCTTTGTAGAAGGTGGTCATATGTTACTAATATAATAATGATATTATTATACAGCAGTTATTATATATGAATCAAATAACTAAAACGTCAAGTGTATTTAATTTGACATCTCCGACGGCTGTATTAAAAATTATTAAGTCAAGTTAAGTTAATTGACAATTGCAATGTTTATTTTCGCCTGAATTTGAATTTGATTATTAAAAGCTGTGTGAAGAAGTGCAAGAAATGTAATCTTTCAATATTTCTCTTTAAAATAGTATATTTTACTGAGTGCAATGAATACATTTTGTACAGAAAATTGTATAGATTATTTTTGTATAGAAAAATGTATCGTATAAGCCAGTCTAAGAGGTAAAACTCTTTAAATACGACACCTGAAGAAGTGGTTTTTGATGCGTTCAAAATGCATACTTTGGCGGCTTTTATTTCTTTCTAAAATTTTTGGATAACCAGGAAAAAATTTATTTTCCTTTTTTTAGTGCATTTAAATAGCGTGGTTTTAAAGTTTTTTTTTTTTTTTTTTTTTTTATATATTTTTTTATAATTTTAATGTTTTATAAAAAATTACAAAATGTTTTTATTTTTACTGTTGAAACCTATGTAAAATTACATAAATTTGAGATATATTTTTTACATTGTGTATTGATCTTTATTAAGAATATTTTGAAAAACAATAACGTCATTTTCAGTGATAAATATTTGTTTTTAACCACGCTTATATTAACTCACTCTGTTGTTACGGGTTGTCACGGTCAAATCTTGTAACCAATTTTTAGACCACTTCGTATCATCTGATCTCACTGAAATTTTGCATGTTGTTTTATTCCAGGAGACAACACAATATTTTAACATTTACGAAAAAAAAAAAAAACCGATTACAAGACTAAAAAGCAGAAAATAAAATATATAAAAAAAACTTTTCAAAAAGCACGCTTATATTTAAATGCACTAAAAAGAGGAAAATAATTTTTTTCCTGGTTATCCAAAATTTTTAGAAAGAAATGAAAGCGTGGAGCGCTTAATTATCATTGCGAAATATATAGTTTCCTGCCGCTCCACGCTTTTATTTCTTTCTCAAATTTTTGGATAACCAGGAAAAATTTATTTTCCTTTTTTTAGTGCATTTAAATATAAGCGTGGTTTTTGAAAATGTTTCTTTTATATATTTTTTTGTTCTATAATTCCAAAATATAAAAGGCAATTCTCGTATGTGCTACTATCGTATGAAATATTGTATTATGCTAATTTATTATAATCGCAATTAATCGAGTTGGTCATATGGGTACTTGGTACTTGCACATATTTATACTTACAAGATGGCCCACGTAAAAAACGGTTTGAGTATACAGTACATATAGACGCGAGGGCGTCAAATTACAATTAATACACTAATTATATTTATCCTTTCAATTTTGACTTGGTGTCTTTCAACAACTGTATGTTTATTATTTAATTTTTTCTTTTTTGCAAAACTTTCGATAAAACTTTGTCAAAAACTTCCAAAAAAATATGAGAAATATGGAATAAATAGTAAACCTAAACTTAACTTAATCTAATCGTTACTTGTTACTATTTTTCCCATATTTTTCATTTTTTTTTTTAATTTTTTGACAAAGTTTTTGGCAATTTTGGAGCATCATCGACAGATTTTCGAAAAGTTTTTTAATGATCTAACAATAATCATTCAAGTTTTATTTTATTTGGAAATAATTTTTGATAGTTTAATGAGAACGTGCAAAACAATAGTATATTATAGTAAAAAATCTTTCAGAACTTATTATATTAAAATAAAACTGCTGTAGGTTTAAGTTCTGTGTTAATATTTATTTATTTATAATCGATATACTCATCGTACATCTTCATCAGGTAAAATGATACAAATGACACTTACAGTAAATAAACAACATAGAAACAAGTTACTAGGTAATATAAGTAACTAAATCATAAAATTTTATTCATTTTTATGATCTAGTTACTTATTTGTTACCTATTAACTTGTTTCTATGTTTTGTTTATTTATTGTAAATGTCATTTGTATCATTTTTCCTGATGAAGACGGACATTGATTTCGTCGAAAAGTCGATTAGAAATAAATATTAATACTTAACCTGAAACAGTTTTATTTTAATATGAGTTCTGAAAGATTTTTTACTGAATTATTGTATTATGAGTATATAAATATTGAAATTGTATCGGTATATATTGAAATATCGATTTATCGATATTTTCACTGATTCTCTAAGGAAGTTGCTAAATTTTAACAACGTTGCTAACAATATTAGCCAATAATATTCGCTGACACTAAATAAAAAATGAAAATGAGAACTGTTATACTTGTTTCTATTGGTTAGAGTTGTTAGCAACGTTGCTAAAACTTAGCAACTTTGTTAGAGAATCAGGCCGATTATCGATAGTCCTAGTAGCTAGATAAGCGTGTCTGTGTGATGATAAATTTGTGTCTGGTTGATGAAGGTAGTGTCCAGTCACCAGGGTATTACAAAATATATACACCTCTCTCGTTCGTTCGGCCTGGCGCTACGGTCCGTCGCCAACGCGGCACACCGTTGCTCTTGTCTCTCTTTCTCTCTGTCTCTCTCTCTCTCTCTTGCTATAGCACCGTCATCCCATGCGCGCATACGTCACTTCCCCTTCCGGTTGAGAGGTCGGCTAGTCCCAGCCGTCTGACATCAAAACTATTGCCTTGCTGTGTGGCTAGCCTGCTTAGCTGCCTGCCTGCCTGGCTACATTCAACATCCATCCACACACACACACACACAAACACCTTGTCCCATACTCTCCTATTCATTCATACATACATATTTAGGGGCTCAGTGGTACAGTGACGAATACGACTAGAACGGATTTTCCTAAGTTCCGTTACACGTCATCTAAAAAAAGAAAATTAACTAACCAAATTTATGATATCATCACTGAGTACATTTCTGTGAACATAATATATAATTAAACTATTTTGTTTTTGCTTAAATCGCCATTATTTTATTTTCAGTCGCAAAAGCTGAAGGTCTCTGGTTCAAACCTCGGCAAGGTCAATGCATTTTTCTTCATTTAAAAAAATATAATTTGTTATACAAAATAAATTAATGGCGATTTAAGCAAAACAAAATACTATAACTAAAAATAATACGCCATGTGTAATTAAAAATATAGTATATGAGGCGTATAGATGCAAAACTCACTATTCGACAAAAAGTGAAAAATGAGATTTTGCGCGATTTGGACGTAGAATTTTACAAGGAATACGATAGTTAGGTTAGTTAGAAAAAAATTCAGTAGGTATTTAATATGAGAAACACTCTTTAAAGTTTAGTGTTGGATGCAAAACTCACTACTTGCGTTGATAGTTTAGTGGCAAAAGTAACTGTTTGCTTTCCAGCAATAAAAATTTTATTGGTGGAAAGCAAACAGTTACTTTGTATGAATTAATAATGTATAAAAGCAATGATTCACGATTTGAAATAAGTATTGCCATCTAGTAACAAGATTTTATCATCAAAATACAATTACACTTAGCTATAACAGTTTTTTGCAAATATCTCAGAACTTAAAATTTGCAAATAGTGAGTTTTGCATCTATACGACTCATATCTGGAAACTCATAAAGATGACGTATTCATCACTCTGCCAATATGGATCTTATATGTACCCATATACCGCACCATCTCTCCACCTCTCTCTCTGTCAATCCTGTCTTTACCTGATTGCAGTTTCACCTACCTACCTTATCTACTACCGATAAACGGAAATACAACTATCATATTTTATTCAAATTTATACTTGAATTTAGTTTAGACATTCGTTCATCAAATTAGTCTTATGCATCTATTAAATAATAATAATATTAATAGTATATTGTAAAAAATATATCTTAAAATGCTTACAAAACCATGTAAAATCTATAGATTACATTTATTATTAAAATGTCAAATATGATACGTTCTTTCGTTATTGCAATCAGCTGTTTCCAGAGATTATTATAAGTTTATTAAAATAAAAAATAATTTTATATAAGTTATTATTATTATTACACACAAACATATTAAATTATTAATTTTGGATAATGTCATTAAGCGTAAAACATTGCTAAATAAATGAAATTTTATAATGAAATTGTCAAAAATATGATTCATTCTTTCTTTTTCTGCAAGAAATAGCATTTTCATTTTAGACAGTGGAAGTCACAATAGTTTTTTTTATGAAAAATTACATTCACAAAATAGGTAAAAGTACATAATTTTTTTGTAATATTTTTTTACAGTGTAGATTGATAAGAGAAGCAATAGAAATTTACAAAGAAAAAAGATAACATCACTGATTTAAATAAAATCCGGCTTCCTTTAATTAATAATTTATAAATTTAATTACTTGTATTTTGTTGCCTAGTAACTTGTTTCTATGTTCTGTCTATTTACTGTAAATGTCATTTGTATTAGTTTTCCCGTTGAAGACGGACGTTGAGTTTGTCGAAACGTCGATTTTAAATAAATATTAATACATGAACACTAACCTAAAGCAGTGTTTCATCATTCTAATATAATGAGTTCTCAAAAATTTTAACTATGTTAATAAATTTTGTAATTTAGTTATTTCTATTTTGTTTTTGTTTTAGTACGTAAAGTGTATTGAAACGTCGAATTTTAATATAAAATTGAACAGAACTTTAACCACTTTGACTGGCAAAGAAAGTAAATGATTTTATTGTGAAAAAATTTTAGTTCGAGTGAATGAACGTGTCGTTTTGTTGACCTTGTCTCCTAAACCCAGTTTGGCTCATCCTGTCTGAAAATATATATATATATATATATATATATATATATATATATATATATATTTCTAAAATTAAGAGGAAATGTCTATCCGCTCGTAGTCTACAACCGTCTATGCATACTTAATACGCTTTTATACTGTAATCAATATTATTAATATTGACAATCAATCAATCGACAGCTTGTTTTGTGATCAGAAATAAGTTTAAGTTACTTTTAAATCATTTTCAAGTTAAGGGGGGGTGGAGATCATCTTTGTAGACGGCCAAAAAGGTAGTCGAACTTTAGGCTTGGATTGAAGAAAAACTACAGAAACGATGAGAATGCAATTTTGGTTATTAAAAAGGTCCATGTTTTGGCTACATTTCATCCAGTGTGCAAACAATTTAAATAAGTTTTAATATTAATTCTAATGTTATTAAATTCCCTATCAGGTTCGTTATTGTTTTTAACAATGACGCGTTTCAACTTTTCAGTCATCTTCAGATTTTCTGATCTTGGTCCGTGTTGTGGCTCGAGTGAACTCGGACCAAGATCAGAATAATCTGAAGATGACTGAAAAGTCGAAACGCGTCATTGCTAAAAGACAATAACGAACCTGATAGGGAATTTAATAACATTATAATTAATCATAACGCAGGTTCAGGACCAAAGAACAAAAGTTTATCTTTTGACATTAATATTAAGTTTTAATAATAATTTCAAAGTTGGTGGATACCATATCTCGCTTATTTGTATATCGATTTATTTCAAATTTTATCTGCATTTTCTTTAATATATTATCCCCTTTGTGACGATCCATTTTTTTTAAATTTTAACTTACCTTTTTTATTATTATTAAAGGTAAAAAAGTGTGGAAATTTGAACTTTTTGTTCAAGTGGCCGCTATTTTTTTTTTTTTTTTATAAAAAAACTATATTGAAAATCTGGTCAAAAAATAAGTTTATTTATCCTAGAATAGACTTATGAGTTTAAAAATTATTTCAGATTAAAACTTACGGAGGAAAAACAACTTTTTTTAAAATAATGATAATTATTATTAAAAATTATTGAAATTGTTTTGCACGCTAGATGAAATGTAGCCAAAATGTGGATCTTTTCAATAAACAAAATTGCATTTAAATCGGCTTAGTAGTTTTTCATCAATCTAAGTCTAAAGTTCGACTAGCTTTTTGGTATTCTACTTGGATTAAAGAAAAAGTACACTAGGTCGATTTTTTATTCAATTACTTATGCTTATTCAAAAGGTCCATATTTTGGCTACATTTCGTTCTTCCAGTTGCCACAAACAATTTAAATGATTTTGTAATAATAATTATTATTTATTTAACTACATTCATATGACATTTTTCACTCAAAATGACCTTCCTAACAAAAACTATTCAAGTTTGGTACACTCAATTATAAATCACCTTGTATAAGATATAAACTGTGCGAATTTCGTCACTACACAGACAAAACTGCACAGTTAAAATTTAAGCTTGATTTACATTATACTAGATTCAGCTAGAAACTTTGACTAGTTTACATACTAGATTGGAAACTAGAATCGTCTTTATAGTAGTTAAAACTTTATATTTAAGGCGCATGTTCATACTTTTTAGTTGCACGCAGGCGCGGAATTGGATGTGAGTAGGTTTGCCAACATCCAAAATGTACGTAGTGTTTATATACCAGTTTGTTATTGTGTGAAAGTAAGAGGTTAAATACAAAATGAATTTTCATAGACGTAAACAAGAAAAACTAGTTAAAATTTCTAAGATTTTGAAGCTGATTCTGAGTTACTTAGTTACGCATTTACACTTTGCACAGAGTTGATAGCACTGAACTTACCGCTAGTGTGCAGATCTAGTATAGAAACTTGGATGAAAAATTGGTCCGGAGCTAGTTTGAAAATCTACTTCTAGACGATTCTAGTTTGAAAACTTGGCTGGATTTTTTCTGATTTACATTATCCAAGTTTTGACAAGTGCGTCTAGTATGTAATCTAGTCAAAGTTTCTAGCCGAATCTAGTATAATGTAAATCAAGCTTTAGAACGTGTTTGTACTCGTCGTAAGTAAAAATAAGGGTAAAATAAAGTAGGCATAACAGTTGGGGGATCGATAATTTATCATCTCTCTTTCTAATCTATTGCGATGGTTTGGGGGGGGGGGGGGTTAGGGGCGCTTTCTTTTTCTATGGTCCTAGTTTTTCTCTATTTCTGCATAGCTTTCGGTCTGCAAGAAGCCGACGCATCGCCCATATGGCGTCTTGCACACACACGTTGTAATTTTATCGATGACCTTGAGTCTGTCTTTCTGCCCTATGCAAACGATAGACGCATAGATGAATGTAGGTTGGCATCGAAATTGCTAGAAACTTGGACGTAATTCTACTTCTACAGATAATGGGTCGTTACATATGTTTTTAAAATTTCTTTTAATTAAAAAATATACATTAAAATAACTACGACAATATATGTTTTATAGTAAAATTATTTAGAATAAATAAAATCAATTTTAAAGTTAAATATTGTTTGAATGTGACGTATTATAGTCTTTTTTTTTAACTAGAAGGAGTAAATGTAAAAGTAAGTCTTACACTATAAAAGAACAC
Organism: Clivina fossor; assembly: GCA_963966155.1. Lineage (NCBI taxonomy): Eukaryota > Metazoa > Arthropoda > Insecta > Coleoptera > Carabidae > Clivina > Clivina fossor. Next base: position 10,938,580 of record OZ014567.1, read on the forward strand.
CAGAATTTTCTTTACATACATACATATATACACAATCACGCCATGTACCCAAACGAGTGTGGCACAAACTCTTTTCATCATCCCGAAATCAGTCGCCTCCAAACATATTCCTATCCAAACAAGCAACTTTCGCTTCATCTACATTCATAATTCCTCTCATACATGCTCTTTTATTCCTACTACTTGGAAACTTTCGCTCACGCAAACCACTCTCTCAATCATACCACTCTAACTACTAATCGGACGTCCACGCAAACGTATACCATCAAAATTATTCAAATAAATCTTTTTAACCAAACGTTCATTAGACATTCGCTCAACATGTCCGAACCATCTTAACTGACTCTAACACTGCAACTTTTGCTACAACATTTTTTTCAATTTCACACTCATCATACACTAATCTATTTCGTACCCGATCTCTCCTATTTACACCACATACCCCACGTAAAAATCTCATTTCCGCAGCAGTCATTTTCCGTTTAATTTGCAAAAATTTGTGACCTCCACATTTGGTTTAGTTACTTATAAAATATCACAAAAAGAATTTAAAGCATACGAAATTAAAGAAAACGTGATAATACGAAACTCGACAATAAGGAATTGACAGTATTACCAGCTTGTTGACAGTTGATGACAAGATAAAAAATATGTTGGGTGTAAAAACGGTTGTGTGTCAACCAATCAAAAGTATATAATTTAGCGTAAAAAATTCAAATTATTCCTTCCAGTTAAAAAAAAAAACAGACTATAGTGTATCAGCAAGTATTCAGCACGCTAAAAACAAATGTTAGCAATAGAAATTTATAAAGAAAAAGATAACATCAATCACTGTGACGGCACTAATTTAAATAAAATTTGGCTTCCATTAATTAAAAAATCTATAAATTATATGATCCAGTTACTTGTATTTTGTTACCTAGTAACTTATTTCTAAGTTCTGTTTGTATTATTTTTTCCTGATGAAGTTGTACGTTGAGTACGTCAATTATTAATAAATATTAATATTATTACAGAACTAGAACCTATAGCTGTTTTATTTTAATGTAATGAGTTTTTTATTATGTTATGTTTTCATTATCAAGCAAATCTTCAATAACTCTTAATTCTTTTCGGCTATATTGCCTTCTTGATGAAATATTTATTAAATACTAGTTTATTTTATTGTAATCAAATTAAAATATTACCAATTGTCTACTGAATATATGTAAATACGACTCTGACATCCTGTACAGTGTCTGAATATGATTTTATATATACAGTGTGTCCACCGGATTGAGTTCACTATAGGTGTAATCGGTAAAAAATTTAAGAATTTCATTTTCATGTTTTGGGATTCCGCCCTGCTTTATCTGAAAACAAATTTAAGCATATTTTTAGTTTTTTCAAAATCAAGGTGGCCATGAAAATTGTAAAAAACTATTTTATATTCACTTAAAGTGCCTTTTTGGTCAATAATACGGCATAATGTTCTTGAGAACATTATAGTGAACTCAATCTGGGAACACACTGTATATATATATATATATATATATATATATATATATATATATATATATATATATATATATATATAAAGAGTGATAAATTTTGAAATAAATATTCAGTGAATGAATTGATCATACGTCCTTGTTATAGCTGCTATTTGTTTTATTATAATAGTGTGGAAGTTACGTGTTCAAATAAAAACCTAACACATTACATTGTTATTAACTTTTAGCAGGCTTTTTTTGTTTAACTGAATTTATTTTATATAAATGTACTCGATTGAATTGTACAATATATTGTTTTTTTTTTCTTGGAAATTATTATCAAAACTGTGTGACGTACGATACTATGTAACAGGTAGTTAATTCTGTAAATTTTGAATCATATTTTCAATAGATCTACAGGCTGATTCATAACGAGTGTAGCGAATTTTAACAGTTTGTTAGGAAGGTTATTTCGAGTGAAAAATGTCATATAAACATAGGTTCTATTACAGGATTGTTGCGTTTTTTAGATTTCAAAATTCCCTGACTTTTCCAGGTTTTCCAGAGCTATATTACCCATTTTCCAGAGCGATTAACATTACATGAAAACGATGTTTGAAACATTTTTTCGTTTACTAAAATTTGTCAGGTTTAAAGTTACTCATTAAATAAAGAAAATTAAAAAAAATATTACCCACTTTATAAAATGGTTTCTTGAAATAACACATTTAATTATATTGTATAACTTTTACAATTAAATTTATTATAAAAATATTTTTTTTGTAGTTGAATTGGTGAGAAAACCATTAAACAATTTTTTACAGCAAATATTTTTCCAGGTTTTTAATAAAATTCTCTGTCTTTTCCAACTTTTCCAGGTTTTCCAGGTGCGCAACAACCCTGTATTATGTTTTTTTATGATGATACTAAGAGTTTTAACAAAAAATTTACATAATATGAATATTAAATACGTATATTTTTTAGTTTACTTACTTTTTCGATAAAAAAACATAGATAATATTGTAAATTAATTATTTTACTTAAAATTACAAAATAATATTATTTTTACAGAAAATTTAAATAAACTATCAGTTTTACTGAAATAATGTGTATTTTTTAATACTATGGTTTTTATGTAAAATGGTAATATTTTTGCAGTTTAGTAGGAATAAAAGAGCATGTATGAGATAGATTAGATGAATGTGGATGAAGCTGCTTGTCTGGATAGGGATGTTTGGAGGTAACTAATTTCGGGATAGTGGAAAGAGTTTGTGCCAAACTTTTTTGGGTACATGGCGTGATTGAGAGAGTGGCTTACGTGAGCGAATGTTTACGGAATAGAAGAGAATGTATGATAGAGTGTCAGTATAAATGTGGATAACGCTAAAGTTGCTTGTCTGGATAATATGGATGGTTGGAGGTAACTAATTTCGGGATAGTGGATTTGGACGTAGAATTTTACAAGGAATATGATATTTAGGTTAGTTAGAAAAAAACTCAGTATTTAATATGAGAAACACTCTTTAAAGTTTAGTGTTGGATGCAAAACTCACTACTTGCGTTGATAGTTTAGATGCAAAAGTAACTGTTTGCTTTCCACCAATAAAAATTTTATTGGTGGAAAGCAAACAGTTACTTTGTATGAATTAATGATGTATAAAACCAATGATTCACGATTTTAAATAAGTATTGCCATCTAGTAACAAGATTTTATCATCAAAGTACAATTACACTTAGCTATAACAGTTTTTTGCAAATATCTCAGAACTTAAAATTTGCAAATAGTGAGTTTTGCATCTGGATAGGGATGTTTGGAGGAAACTGATTACGGGATAGTGGAAAGAGTTTGTACCACACACACAGACACATTTTTAGGTACGTGGCGCGATTCAGAATTATGAATGATACGGCGTCGTAATCGCCTGATTGTATGATAATTAATTTTTGCGCATCTAATTATGATTTAACCGTCCTTGCTCAATATTTGAATCATTCATATCCAATTCATTCAGTTTGGTTTTTCATTCATTCATTACTTTCCGCAACAATGCACACCAATGTGACTTTTTTTTTTAATCCTGTTGGAGAACACCTCATATATATATTACATATACATATATCGTTATTTCAGCATTGAATCAGTAGACTATTTTTAATTTGTTGATTAAGTTTAGTGCATTAAAAATAGTTTTTAGTGTATGTTATGTGATTCGAATTGAAACACCAAATAGGAAATGAGTAAGTTCCTGAAAATGTACTCGTAAGAATTTTTGTCTTCAAGCGTGTATCATAATATTAATATTACATTTACCATTTGAGTCGTATAGATGCAAAACTCACTATTTGCAAATTTTAAGTTCTGAGATATTTGCGAAAAACTGTTATAGCTAAGCGTAATTGTATTTTGATGATAAAATCTTGTTACTATAGATGGCAATACTTATTTCAAATCGTGAATCATTGGTTTTATACATCATTAATTCATACAAAGTAACTGTTTGCTTTCCACCAATAAAATTTTTATTGGTAGAAAGCAAACAGTTACTTTTGCATCTAAACTATCAACGCAAGTAGTGAGTTTTGCATCCAACACTAAACTTTAAAGAGTGTTTCTCATATTAAATACGGAGTTTTTTTTTTCTAACTAACCTAACTATCGTATTCCTTGTAAAATTCTACGTCCAAATTGCGCAAAATCTCATTTTTCACTTTTTGTCGAATAGTGAGTTTTGCATCTATACGCCTCATTTACCATATTGTCTATATGTAGAAAGAGGTTATTATATTATTACTAGTACAATATCGTACATTATTATACAGCAGTTTGTTACTATATACACAACTGGTATGATAGCATCAAACATAATTGCAACGTCAAGTGTGTTTAATTTATCCATAAATATCTGGGCTCAACACAATAATCATCGCTTTCTACTCCTCGTAACATAATCTACTATTATACGAAATCATTACATTGCATTGATAATATATATAGAGTGGTCATTTTTTTCTTGTAACGGACAATAGGTACATATGCAGGTAGATATTGGTGAAAGTACATATTAAAACATGATGTATTTCATTACACTATTGCGTTTGGTATTGTTTTATTTATTTTGTAATAACAATTCGCTTTATGCAAGAAACTTTTACATCAGTTTGCAATCCGTATTTTGAATCATCAATAGACCATGGTATTTGATAGAGGAATTTTAATTATACCGTTAAAAAATAAAAATAAAAAATGCATACTGTTTGTAATTTGCAAAATTATTACTGACTAATTTCAATCGTGGTATGGCGCAATTAGAAAATGATATAGGATGGGGGAGGGGGGTGTTCTAGACACAAAAAGTGAGTTGTAGGAAATGATCACGGAGGTGCAGGGGGCAGTATCTCCCTCGGGTAACAGTGCCATGGACAAAATTTTTAAAATTTTAAAGTTAACCTTACCAAAAAATAATAATTATGAGTAAAATATACAAATATATAATATATTTTAAAAATAATGACAATTGCATTGTTTATTTTAGCTTGAATTTGAATATTGAAATTATGTGATTTAATATAACCATCGAAGATGTCAAATTTAAATATACTTGATCGTGTTTCTTTGGTCGAATATATAATTTCTGACCAGCCTGGATGGTGCACATTGACTGTTTCTTGCACTTCTTCACACATTTGCAGTAATCAAATTCAAATAAACAATACAATTGTCAATTAACTTAACTTGACTTAATAATTTTTAATATAGTCGTAGGTGATGTCAGATTTAATACACTTGACGTTGTAGTTATATGTTTGGTGCTGCTATCAGTGGCGTATATAGTAACTAATTGGCTGTATAATAATGTTACAATATTGTACTAGTAACACAATGACTTCTTTCTATATAGGTAAAATTATAACATAATATATTATGATATGATTTAAGAAAAACATATTTTCTTTTTTTGCTAAATTTACTAAATCTTTTTTATATTAATCTGCTGTTAAGGTAATGGAAGCAATAGATATTTATATAGAAAAAGATAACATCAATCACTATGAAGGCACTGAGTTAAATAAAATTTGGCTTCCATTAATTAAGAATCTATAAAATTTTATGATCTAATTATTGATTTTGTTACATAGTAACTTATTCCTATATTCTGTTTATTTACTGCAAATGTTATTTGTATCATTTATCCTGATGAAGACGTACGTTGAGTTCATCGAAACATCGATTATAAATAAATATTAATACAGAACTAAAACCTAAAACAGTTTTTATTTAATATAATGAGTTCTGAAAGATTTTTACTATGTTATATGATATTTTACTAAGTAATTGTGTTTTATTATTTTCTCTTTTTTACTACACTGTAAAAAATTAATTTGCATTGATAATTATGGTAATTTTATTATATTTTTTTATTGTAATTACAATAAAAAATATAGAAAAATTATTATAATTACAATGACATTTTTATAGTATATGTTGTTTGTAAGAATTATCTGTTTTACAAGGAAATATTTTTCGTAAATATTTTCTCCGAATATTTTTCTATCGGCATCGGTAGCCTTGAAGCTTTATGGACCAGGGGGAAACAGATATTATTCCAAAGTGGAATTCGAAAATCCGTATGAATCCGTAATTCTCACGTTCCTCGTGGGATATATATTGTTGCTGGGGTACACGGGTGGTCGTCTTAACTGTTACGTGATAAAATGCATTTGTAGACACCTTGTAATTAAAAAGGTGTATATAAATACTTCTTATACCATATAAAAGTTATTGTACTGCGTTCTTTTCTTTTTTTTTTTTTTTTTTTGGTTTGCTTTCAATTTTCCAACTGTTTTTGGGCTCATTATAAATCTTAACTTGTTGTAAATATTACAATTTCTTTGTTGCTTATAAATGTACTATTTATATGATTACACTGAGAAAAATGGATAGTTACCGTAACGCTATTTATATTTAAAAAGGTGACACAAACACAAGATATTAAAAATAACAAAATAAGTATATTTAAAAATTAACTATAAATATAATAAAAACAAAAATTTAATACCATCAATTTGTATATAGTATTACAGTCTTAATTCTTAATATAGTATTAAAATATATATATGTGAGTAGATTTTGAAAATGTATAAATTTGTGAATACAGTAAACATACTCGTATATTTCAAATAAATATCTACTTATTATTATCCAATTTGTTAAATATCTATTTTTCTCAGTGTATTTGAAATTTATAGTAAGTTTCGTTGTACGTCATTATGTTGGTGAGAAACCTAATAAAACAAAAATATCTGTACTTAATATATTTTGTAAATATATTATAATTTTATATAAGATAGTATTTAAATTGTTTTAAATCAAAATTTAATATAGTCAGTTTTGTTTATCAATGATATTTTGTTATATTTACAAACAAGTAAGTACTAATTATACATATACAGGGTGTAACAGAATAACTATTCCTAATTTTCAGAAATGATAGAGTTCACTTAGAGAAACATTTTTTATTAATAAACTAGTGTCCGGAAATTTCTCGGTGTCAAGATACACTAGATATTGTTAAAAACAATTTTAATTATTACAACGTCAAAGAGTAGTTAAGTTAAGGAACATTTTATTAGAAATATAGTGCATTAAACTTTATAAAAATTGTTCAAAGTTACGACCACCATTTTCGATACCCAAGTTGTAACGATTTACAATCGACTGCCAAAAAAAAAAATTTTCAGACACTTTATTAATAAAAAATGTTTCTTTATGTGCCCTCTATCATTTCTGAAAATTAGGAATAGTTATTCTGTTACAGCCTGTATACAGTAATATTTTGACATTTGCATGTATTTTCGCTATACTTGGGAACAATAATAATTATTTTCGATAAATTGTACATTGTACATTAAAAAAAAAAAAAAAAAACTGTAATTTGTATTAAATGTTGTCAATTTTGCTTGACGTTTACAAATAAATAGATTTTTCTCGTATTCTTTTAAAATATTAAAAAACAATCAATCTTTTCCAACACGAATTTGGTAATTATATAATAATTTAATTTTTACTTTATTAATAACCACCAGCTATAGTTAAAAGTAATTAATTAAAAGTGATTAAAATCCATTCAATTTTTGTTTTATTTATCTGAAATGAAATAATATTAATATAGTAAAAAATCTTTCAAAACTCGTTAAATAAAACAATAGCTGTGTTAATAGCTGTGTTTTTTTTACATTCCACTCAGATCAGTAAATCTTTTAAATGAGCTGAGCTGAGCTGAGCTGAGTTTGCTGAGTGAGTTGTATTGATAAATAAAACAGTTGATTTGAAAGTGACGTTTAAAATCTAAGTTTCAGATATGATATAACCTAAAATATTAGATGTATATGGATTGTTTGCGTTGATAATTTATTGCAACTTGCCGGATATCTATTGTTTGATTTTAAAATAAAATATTCAAATATAAATGTCAACGTATCAAACACGTTATCAAAAATCTTAAACTAGGAAAATTTGAATTGCGCATGTGCGCTCACTTGAATCTCAGCTAAGCACTAGCTAAATATGCAACTCAGTATCGGTAAGGGGGGAAGCAATTCACTCACTTCAAACTCAGTTACGAGACGATAAATAAAACAGATATTATTTCAAGGTTACTGATATTTGCTGATCTGAGTTTTTCGGTAAAAAAACACAGCTAATATCGTTTTTATCAGGAAATCTAATACAAATGTCATTTGTATCAGTTTTCTTGATGGAGATGGACGTTGAGTTCGTCGAAGCGTCGATTATTATTAAATATTAATACAGAACTTACACCTAAAGCAATTTTATTTGAAATAATATTGTAAAATTACTTGATTTTCTTTGTCTGAGCTAATGTATTTATTGGATATAGATAAATTTGTGTGTGTGTGTGTCTGCGTCTGTGTACAACAAGTAATGTTTAGTGGCGCGTGTAATATAGTGTTTGTAGTAATGTAGGTTTAAGCATCAGGCCCACCTGGTTAGTTAGACAAACTGGGAAATAGTCCCAGGTACAAATATGCGTCTACCTTAGCTGTGACTGTGGCCGCAGTCCAGTCGTAATAGACCGAAAATACCGTGAGATTCGGAGATTAGTGAAAATTGTAGGTAAACCGCACCAGGACCCCTTAATAGAGAGATTTGTGACTATATATATATATATATATATATATATATATATATATATATATATATATATATATATATATATATATAACATGTCTCCCTTTCAGTTATGTCCGATGTCCGATTCCTATATCATTTAGAAAATAGCATGAAATAATAATAACAGTTGAAGTTTTGTACAGAAATTTACCGCCCATTACCCAAAACCATCATGATGACATCTATCTATATATGAGGACCTCACTGGTATAGTGACGGATACGCCACTATTATAATATCGTTTTCGTGTGACTGACTTTGGCTTAGAGTTGTGTGTGTTTGATTGGTACTGGCAGAAATATTGCTCGATTTGTGTAAATATCATTTGTATAAGTTTTTCCTAATGAAGATGTACTTTGAGTACGATTATTAATAAATATTAATATAGAAATAGAACTACAACCTAAAGCCGTTTTATTTGTACCGGGTGTAACAGAATAACTATTCCTAATTTTCAGATATGATAGAGGGCACATAAAGAAACATTTTTTATTAATAAACTAGTGTCCGGAATTTTTTTTTCTTTTTTTTTTTTCGGCAGTCGATTGTACATCGTTACAACTTGTGTATCGAAAATGGTGGTCGTAACTTCGAACAATTTTTCTAAAGTTTAATGCGCTATTATTTCTAATAAAATGTTCCTTAACTTAACTACTCTTTGATGTTTTGATTAAGATTGTTTTTAACGATATCTAATGTATCTTGGCACCGAGAAATTTCCGGACACTAGTTTATTAATAAATATGTTTCTCTAAGTGCATTCTATCATTTCTGAAAATTAGAAATAGTTATTCTGTTACACCCTGTATAATGAATGCTGAAAGATATTTAATTATGTTATTTGTATTGGCTGGCCTTAATCATCCAACTTTTTCTATCTTGACACGTATTCGTCACTATTCCAGTGAGGTCTTATTATCTGTGTGGTACTCTGTGTGTTAGATGCTACACTAAATAACCTACCTTTATGTGCTAGTAAATATATACCGGGTGTACTCTATACTGTGGCCTAACCACATACATACCTTCTAATTTCAATCAGAAACGACATAAATTTATCGGAAATTTGTATGTGAAATCAAAGCTAAACTAGATTCACACAATTTTTAAAAAAATACAATATGATTTTATTACAACTAGTTAAATTAGAATTAATTGGGGGGGGGGGGTTAATACCACCCTGAGCGCTGAAAATAGGTATATATATATATATATATATATATATATATATATATATATATATATATAGTTAATACTCAAATATAATCATAAAGGAATAATCTGAAAATGAAAAAATCATATCGCCTCAACCTGGGATCGAACCAGGGTCCTTTCGATCCCAGGTTGAGGCGATATGATTTTTTCATTTTCAGATTATTCCTTTATGATTATATTTGAGTATTAACTGTATTTAAATGATATATCTATCAACTAACCAGATTAATGAATTATATATATATATATATATATATATATATATATATATATATATATTATAGCTGTTTTCTTTTTCATTTATATATTTTATAATATTATGTATATATTCATTTGTTTATATTTGGTGGCACTGTACAAATAAAGTAAAGATGACGTAGTTAGTTTGTAATAATATTATTAAATTATGTAAATCTATTTACACGTAACTTCAAAAATATTTGTTGGCGTTCTTTATTGACATTTACCTAATATGTTTTTTTCTTCTTGTTTTTCTACTGAACTATAAACAATAATATTTTAATAAATATTAATAACTAATATAATAATAAAATTATGTCATCTGTTGTTATTATTTAAAAAAAATTTAAAAATAATTATGTTATCAAAATTTGTTTAACAAAATTATGATGCAAGTTTGTTGAAGTATTTCTATAATTATTCTAGTTAATATTAACGATAAAATTTTGTGTAATGTATCAGAAATTGTCACCATTTTATTACTAATAGTGATTATTACGTTGGTCGGTGCTGGTAAGTCATTTTTATAGATATTTCTAGAATTATTACTTTGTCAAATATATATTGTGACACAGATGTCATTATTGTATATTTGTGGGTTTAGAAATTTGATCTTGAAAACAGCTCTAACCGTTTTGGATGAAATGTGATGAATTTAAGTTTTTGGGTGCGGGAATACGGTTTTGTAGATCTTAATTTTGGAAAATCAAATTTACAATAACTAATACAGTAGTTCGTTTTTGACGCAATGAATATTTTGACACATTTCTGTCACATGGTCACCATGGAAATATTACCGAATTTATTTTCATGGCAATATATAAACTTTTTATTCTGAGTGACATATACGATTTTTTTGCAAGTTTCTAAACGAGAAACTAAACTAAAAATAAATGAAAATACATGACAACTAACCTTAATCTTGCTAACAGTTGTAGAATAGTATGTTATATTTGATACGTGATTTTTCAGAATTAAACAATTTTTAGTCGAATATAGAATTTCTGACCACATTTCATTGCATTTCTTGCACTTCTTCACACATTTTCAATAATCAAATTCAAATTCAAGCGAAAATAAACAATGTAATTGTGTGAATTAAATAAACTTGATTTAATAATTTTTAATATAGTCGTCGGAGATGTCAAATTAAATATACTTGACCATGTTTTTCTTTGACTGAATATGTAGTTTCTGACCACCCTGGATCGGTGCGTTTTTTACACTTATTCACACATTTTCAATAATCTAGTATTAATTAATTAAATTAACTTAATTGGACGTAACAGTTTTGCAATATAACCGCCGGAAATGTCAGATTCAATACACTTGACGTTGTAGTTATATGTTAGTGCTGCCACCAGTGATATATATAGTAACTAATTGCTGTATAATGTACATTATTATACTAGTAACATAATGGCCTCCTACATGGGCAAATGGGTGTGGCACAAACTCTTTCTATTATCCCGAAATAAGTTTCCTCCAAACATCCCTATCCAAACAAGCAACTTTAGCTTCATTCATATTCATAATTCCTCTCATACATGTTCTTCTGTTCCTACTACTTGGAAACATTTGCTCATGCAAGCCACTTTCTCAATCATACCACTCCAAATACTCATCGGACGTCCACCTGCAAACGTATAGCTTCAAAATCATTCCTATACATTTTTTTTAACCAAACGTTCATTAGGTATTTTCAACTTATCCTAACTGACTAATACCAATTTCTAATTTCGCACTCAATCATACACTAAATATAGTAACATAATATCAATATTTTAATACGCTTGAAGCAAAAATAAATTTTATTTCACATAACAATTCTTGCGTGACTTTATAATATAAGGAAATAACTTTTGTAATTTGTTTATAAAAGTAAATATAAAAAAAAATGTTCCTAAATTTTTTTGTGGATATATGTAGACAATATACCAATGTAATAGTGTCATAGCAGGCTGCGTGTGGAAATAAATTTCTTTTTTTTTATATTTAATTTACATTTAAAAGTAAAAGAACAAACACTTCCGTGAGAAATGGACAAATATATATATATATATATATATATTTTAATTTTTATTTCGAATTTTTTAATTAGTAAATTATTTCATTATAAACATTATGTTACATGTGAATAAATATGTGCAAGAAAGATGACAATACTATAGCGCTTTCATTTTAATGCATTCATTAGAAAGAAATTAATAATTAACTATATAATTTTATCGAATTTGTATGACACTATTTTTGAAAGTTCAGTTTCAAAAAATACAAAATCGAAACAATATTAAAAATTAAAATCAATATTTTTACCACTTTGACTGCAAGGAAAAAGTGGTATAGTGTTTGGTACGGTGTCTGTAACATTTTCAAAAAAAAAAAAAATTGTATAGAAATCCTTCATATAGCCTCTAGATGACGAATCTAAACTTAGTTTATGTGGGTGTATGAATGTGCGTCGTCAGCTCGCTCGGTCGTAAGTCAAAATTTTGTGTCCGCAACTCCTCCTAGACGGTTCAACCGATTTTAATGAAATTTTCAGGATAAATTTGTCTAGTACCCAAGATAGTCCATGTGGTTTTATTTTTTCCAGTGATGCCAACTTTCCGAGAAAAAAATTACTAAAGTTTATAAAAATTCATATTGGCTACATTATTTATTCGATTTTGATCAGATTTTCAGAAAAGATTTCCCTAATGCTCCCATTAATTATATAATTTTATTAATATCCAGTGTTTCCAACTTTCCGAGAAAAAAATTACTAAAGTTTTTAAAAATTTATATTGTCTACATTATTTATCCGATTTTGATCAAATTTTCAGAAAAGATTTCCCTAATGCTCCCGTTAATTATATAATTTTATTAAGTTTCTTTTAGTGCTCACATAAATTATAATTTTATTAACGATATTGTGTTGCCAACTTTCCGAGAAATGTCAAAGTCTATATATGGGTTTACCCATATACTTCTAATCTTGTTAATTTAAGTTTTTGTGAGAATACAACGCGAATCACAGACTTTTGGTATCCACTAGACTACAGCTGTCTGTATTAAAAGAAAATGCATATATTTTTTATTAATTTTTTTTTTGTATGACAGCTGTCGTATTACAATATCTGCTTTTTTTATTATTTGTATTTTTTTCTAATTGTATACTTGATTTTTCAATTTTATTGGTTAATTTAATGACCTTGAGGGGGTATTAGTATAATAATATAATACGCTTGAACGCGTCATACGATAAGGTAAATGGAAATGGTTCAATACGCTCGAATATTTACTACCTAGGTTCCATTCGATTGGAAGGTACCTGGTACACTGTGAACGGTGAACTATGCCCGCTAATCCGCGTACAAATTATCAATAAGGCCGTGAGCCTTTTGGTGGCGAACAAAGTTCGCCAGCAATGTTTCAATTGTGTTTTACGGTCGGAGTTGCAATTACAAATATGACCGATGAAAAAATCTGCCAATAGTGCAATTGATAACAACATAAACGTCCTTAGGCCGCGTTCACTATCTAGTAGATCACGGTGCTCGGTTTCCTTCCAATGGAATGGGACTCTATAGTACAGAATAAATAAATATATAAATGATATTGCTCAAATCTCATTTAACCAATACTAATATACCTGCTTATTCAAATGATGAATGTTCACTGGCCCTATAAGTAGCAACAAACAATTTTCGATACGGCTAAATAGTTTTTTTGATATATTTTTTTATATTTTTATGATATTTTGTAAATAGGTATGCCACCAAGACAGTAGTTTTATTTTTTGTTGTTATACAAATTTTTCTATTTCATAAATTTATACAGGGTGTAACAGAATAACTATTCCTAATTTTCAGAAATGATAGAGTGCACTTAGAGAAACATTTTTTATTAATAAACTAGTGTCCGGAAATTTCTCGGTGTCAAGATACACTAGATATCGTTAAAAACAATCTTAATCAAAACATCAAAGAGTAGTTAAGTTAAGGAACATTTTATTAGAAATAATAGCGCATTAAACTTTATAAAAATTGTTCGAAGTTACGACCACCATTTTCGATATACAAGTTGTAACGATTTACAATCGAATGCCGAAAAAAAAAAAAAATTTCGGACACTAGTTTATTAATAAAAAATGTTTCTTTACGTGCCCTTTATCATTTCTGAAAATTAGGAATAGTTATTCTGTTACACCTGTATAATACGATGACTGTCGGTTCTGTGGTGTGGACCACAGCAGATTTTTATTTTCAAAATATCGACAAAAGTTATTGAGTATGCGATTTTGTGTCGATATTAAATTATTTCAGGAGTTGACTAACTCAAACTTAAAAATTCAAAATATATTTGGCATGGTTGGGCAGATTTTAATCATTTGATTTAAATCAATTTTAAATTAATTACTTTTTTAACTAAATTTGATTTCTAATAATTTTTTAATTAAAATATTTAGAAATAAAATAAATATTAATAAAAAAATTCATATACATACAATGATTAAAGTAATCGCGATTTTATTACGGTATATTTATATTTAGGATGCATAATATTGTAAAATTTGTTTACGTTATTAGAGCAAATTAATTAATTCAAATTTTAAACTAATATTGTCGTTTTTTGCTTGTTCTACATTGGCATTCTTAAATATATATATATATATATATATATATATATATATATATATATATATATATATATATATATGTCTTTGTGGATATGATACTACAGATGCATTCGAACTAATATAAAATTAAAAATAACACGTATAAAATTATATATGTTATATTTACATTTATAATAGGTACATAAAAATAATTAATAAACACTTACTTTCAAAATTAAAACAAAAAGACAAAAAAAAAATCAAGCTTTTTCGGATTTCTTCGATTTTTTTTTTTAATCACAAACAGTCCAATCTAGATATTTTGTGAAACATATATAAATTTTATCTCGAGTTAAATTTAATTCAGTGTTAGATAAAACTGGGCATAATTGCTTTGTATTTTTATAAGTTCTTACGGATAATATAATCATCGCATACTTTTACGAGTTTCTCGTAACAGTGTAGAAAATTGTTCATTGAGCATCTGTTACATTTTAAGTAAAAAAAAAAGAGAAACTTCCAAAAAAAAAGCTGCAGCCTGCTGCAAATAAAATCGGGGGTTGAAGTGTGCCTTAGACAGGTATTTACGAAAAATAATTTACAAATGCTAAAAATTCAACATATGTTCCCTCCGCTTTAGTTTTATATTGAAATATCGACAGTTCATTTTGTTTTTTTTTTGTTTTTCTTTTTCTATGAACGAGGCATGAAATATAATATAAAATTATGTAATAATACATACATACACAATCACGCCAAGTACCCAAAAGGGTGTGGCACAAACTCTTTTCATCATTCCGAAATCAGTCGCCTCTAAACATTCCTATCCAAACAAGCAACTTTCGCTTTATCCACATTTATAATTCCACCCTCATACATGCTCTTCTATTCCTACTACTTGGAAATTTTCGCTCACGCAAAACACTCTCAATCATATCAGTCCAACTACTCATCGGACGTCCACGCAAACGAATACCATCAAAATCATTCAAATAAATCTTTTTAACCAAACGTTCATTAGACATTCTATTCTACAACTGTTAGCAAGATTAAAGTTACTTGGCATATATTTTTAGTTTAGTTTCGTTTAGAAAGCTTGAAAAAATATAGAAAGCTTGGCTGCTCAGCTTTGCCCCAGCCACAAATATCAGCACTCAACACAATAATCATTGCTTTCTACTCCTCGTAACATAATATACTATTTTATTAATAAGATAATAATAATATTAATTTAGTTTTCTTAAAAAAAAAAAAAAAGGTAAAGAAAAACTAACCTGTTTTTTTCAACGCAAAATTGAATTGAACGGACAACAGTGTAGCCCTGTATTAGGTGCAGAACATATGGCACGCGTTTGTTAGGTAGTTTAATTTCTCGTCTATTTAGTGCAGTAAAACACACCCCGATGCATGCAGGAGCTTTACAAACTCGAAAAAAAAAATAAGCAAAAGAAAAGAAAAATTCAAAAAAAAAAACTTTAATTTCATCTCTTTGTATCATATTTCGCTTATATGCCGTACAATCGTTTCGCTTTTAACTAGATGTGACCCTGGCCGTATTAAGGGGGGTAGCTCAGTTCTCCAGAGCTAAAAGAACCTGTTATTTATTTTCAAAGGGGAATTAATATTATGGAATGGGATAAAAAGCACTTTATTATACGTTCATTCGAACAACAAAATAACATGGCGAATATTTTTTATTTTGTTCTTCAAGTCTTTCAAAAAAAAATATCCTGATTGCTCCGGGAATTGTCGGCCGGTAAATAAAAAAATATATTTTCACTAAACTTCCTTGAAGACGACTGTGGCTATCGAATCTCCAATTTTTTTTTTTGAAAATTAACAAAATTATGGCGTTTATTTTCACCGAAAATTTCCCCATAAAAATGTTGATAAATTTTTTTTAAATAAACATATTTTTACCTTAAATTAGAATTTCATCTATATTAAATTTGCTCAGATATCAAAATATCGATAATATTGACATATCTTTATTTTTTAAATATCAAATATCGATATAAACCAAAACAAAACAAAAAATTACAGACAATGTGTCATATTAATCAAGTATTTATTAAGTTGGTGCATAATTATCAGGCGTTTTTTAAACAATATTTATTATGAAAAAAGAAACATCAACTTAATCAACTACCGAATAATTTTAACATATAAAATAGCGGCCCTACACTGAGAAAAATAGATATTTAACAAATTGGATAATAATAAGTAGATATTTATTTGAAATATACGAGTATGTTTACTGTATTCAGAAATTTATACATTTTTAAAATCTACTCACATATATATTTTAATACTATATTAAGAATTAAGACTGTAATACTATATACAAATTGATGGTATTAAATTTTTGTTTTTATTATATTTATAGTTAATTTTTAAATATACTTATTTTGTTATTTTTAATATCTTGTGTTTGTGTCACCTTTTTAAATATAAATAGCGTTACGGTAACTATCCATTTTTTTCAGTGTAGTCTTCTATATAAACCTTAATCCGGCCCTGATTGTGGCACGTGGTAGACGTAAGATGTGTAGGTATATCACGATGATCTCTGTTTCCACTCCACACTCCGGAAATTTGATAAAAAAAAAACAATTTTTAGAGCATCTACTACCCCGTACAGTGTGTTTTCTTAAATTTGCTCTTGCGCTCAAAACACCATATTAACCGTGTGACGCGTTCTGATAGGATAGAATTACGTTACAGAACAGTCTGCGTGTGCAGAACTACCGATCTGTATATATCGACCACCCTTTATGATGCATATTATGCTATTATATACCTTACTATACGATTCTTATACAATATAGTACGGTTCTCTTATCAAATATGCTTTGCTATTAATAGCACTTATACACACTATAGAATAAAGTGTTAGTCGTATGCTTAATGGGTGGTATATAATATTGATCTTAAACTAACAATAGGGTACTTGCATAGTTTTTATTCTATTTTTTATATTTTGTTTCGAAAATATTGCATAAAATGATTAAAACTAACGTATTTTACGTTTAAACTTGTATAATTTGTGAAATACTTAATTATCAAGTGTACTACTTTCGATAAGTTCTATAATGGGGATGTTGCACTTTTTATTTAATTTCTTTAATTAAAAGATATATATATATATATATATATATATATATATATATATATATATATATATATATATATATAGAAATGTGATTTTTACTGTTGTAACGTATTAGAATGAGAGTATATCAAATATAAGCATAGAATAATTATTAACTGAAAATGAAAAATATAATATAAATATATAAATAACTATTAACATAATATTAGATTATAATATTTTATTTTTGCTTAAGTCATCAGTTTTCTTGATGAAGACGAGCGTTGAGTTTCGTCGAAACGTTGATTTTAATATAGAACTTGAACCTAAAGCAGTTTTATTTTATGGATGAGGCTATTTATACATATGGTATGTATACGTAATTAGCTATTTATACATACTAAAAAAAAAAAAATTAAACCAACTTACTAACCTGACCTACCCTAAATAGCCAATTACGTAAAAATACTGTATGTATAAATAGCCAACTGCGTATACATACCATATGTATAAATAAATAGCCACTTTCTTATTTTATAATATAATATTCGGACTGATTCTCTAACAAAGTTGCTAAGTTTTAGCAACGTTGCTAACAACTCTAACCAATAGAAACAAATATAACATCTGTCATTTTGATTTTTTATTTAATGTCAGCTAATATTATTGGCTAATGTTCTTAGCAACGTTGTTAAAACTTAGCAACTTCGTTAGAGAATTACGGTGATTTTTTTTTTTAATTTGATTGAATCGTGTATTTAGTTTCTTTCAAATTTCATTGATTCAAATGAATGAATATACTAATATGAGTTAAACATTTTTTATTTAGTGTCAGCTAATATTATTGGCTAATGTTCTTAGCAACGTTGTTAAAACTTAGCAACTTCGTTAGAGAATTAGGGTGATTTTTTTTTAATTAGATTGAATCGTGTATTTAGTTTCTTTCAAATTTCATTGATTCAAATGAATGAATATACGAATAACGAGTTAAACTGAATTGTGTGTTTCGCAGAGGCGTGTTCTAGTCGAACGACGCCGAAGCCGCGTCCACCAGCGCCGACCCAACGTCCAAACATCACATTCCATACCTATGTGTGTCCGCCTGCTTACGCGACGTGGTATTGCCTAAATGGAGCTACATGCTTCACCGTCAAGATTGGCGAAAGTCTCCTGTACAATTGTGAATGTGCCGATGGATACATGGGACCGAGATGCGAATACAAGGATCTGGATGGATCATATTTACGTAAGTTCTCTCAGCTGTGACAATCAATGTGTTCATATTTACATTTCTAGCAAAAGTATTCAAAGTACCCAAAATCTTACAGCCAGGGGTGCGATTTTAAGTAATATCTTAAGAGTACAGAGGAAATTATTGGATGATAATCATGTGGTTGAAAATATTTAGTTTTAGTTTTTGAACGGCTCAGAGCATAATTTGACATATTTCGTTTTTGAGAAGTTCCTTAGACATTTAGTCCGTAATTTATATTTCATAACCACTTCGTTATATAATATCTTTATTTTCCAATAATATTTCTTCATTATTTTTTAAAATATATGAGTCGTATAGATGCAAAACTCACTATTTGGTAAATTTTATTTTCAAAGATATTTGCGAAAAAACTGTTATAGCTGGTTGTAATTGTATTTTGATGATAAAATCTTGTTACTAGATATCACTTATTAAATAAGTATTGCCATCTAGTAACAAGATTTTATCATCAAATTACAATTACACCCAGCTATAACAGTTTTTTCGGAAATATCTTTGAAAATAAAATTTACCAAATAGTGAGTTTTGCATCTATACGACTCATATATAGTAAATTAAAATCATTTACATACATTTATTTCTATCATAAATGTGTCCATATTTTTATATGTTTTATATAATAAAGTTATAAGTAGTACTTGACTATTTCACTCATTCAGTTTATAACAAAAATAATTAAGTTAGAGATATATAATTTGGCGTCGGAGTATTAATCGTAGCCTGCTATTTTATAAGATAGAAAGAGTATGCTCCTAGAGTTTACTCTCTGAATATTGGAACGAATTAGAATTTATGCTGGAGTAGTACTCAAAATATTCTGTACCCTAGAGATTGTTTTTGGAATGCACTCCAGCATTAAACTCTTCTTTCAAATTAGGACAATAAACTACCTAAATACACCTAAACTCAGCATAGCATTCATTTAAATTGGAAATGCTTAATTGTTTCAGCGTCCCAGCGCCGCTACATGTTAGAAACAGCAAGTATTGCTGGCGGTGCAACAATAGCCGTATTCCTCGTCGTCATTCTCTGCATAGTCGTCTACGTTCACTACAAACGCAAGGCGAAACAGACGCGCACCTCATCGGATTGCGTCGATGGAGGCGCCGCAGCGCAGCATACCTATGCGGTACACCGATATCCAACATTCGGTACAAGAAATAAACACCATTCATCTCATCCCCATCAACAGCTACCCCTACCACTACCCTTACACGATCGAGGCGACGGCACCAACAACAAAGATCTACAACAGATTACAACACTGCTACCGCCACCCCACTCGCCTACGGCCGGTGCCGGTGAAAATCTAGCCTAAACTGAGAAACTTTCTGCTAATTCCAGTCAAATGCTCATCGCACTGGAACTACCCCTGTAATCATAACATGCTTTTTTAGTGAAAAGAACTTTTTTTAAAAGAAATACCAAATTTTTTTTTTTTTGGTGTATACAACAAAAATTATTTTTTATTTATTACAATACCAATACACGAACATTTATTTTTCTTCGCGTGTAATATGACATAGCTGGCAAAAATTGTTCTTATATCTTTAGCGAAGATATAAATTGGCATACCATATTTTTTTTGGTATAGTACGGCAGCTTATTTACATACCAAAATATTGTTTGGTATGTTACTCTGAAAAGTAATATTTTTTTTTGTTTTGTTTACTTTTAACAAAAACCGAATTAATTTTGCGGTCATACTGGTTCAACAACGGCAACAATTTACATAAAACTGTATAATACAATTTTATATTACCAAATATATAAAAGAAAAAAAGTTCGCATGTATTATTTTACGAAATAAAATTTCAATAATAAGGCTTGGTTTCTTATTCGGTATTGACAAGAAAATTAAAACCATTTATACCAGGGAAACCAAAAGAGTTGCCATTTAATATAGCCGTTTAATTTGTAAAAATTACGGTGATATATACTGCAAAATCCAGTTTGACATTTAAAAAACTATTTATTCTGCTCTGTGACTGCTTAAGTTAAACAATGAAAATAATAAATAAAATATATATATATGGCAGCCGACAGTAAGAGCTAAGCATTCATGTTCCTAATTTTTTGGTAAGTTATCAATCAATCTCTTCCGTGTGTATCTAATTAATTTTTAATCATGAAAAACGTTTTCTTTTTTTTTTACTGTTTATTGATACAGTATTGTTATTAATAAATAATTGTTGACAATTTTTTATTAGTTGCCATATTTGTGCTAGCTATTGTCATTCGAGAATTTGTATTCAATATTCTTATCAAAAACAAGAAAATTATAATACGAAATACCTAATATATATATAAATATAATAAAAATAATAATTGTAATGCAAAAAAGAATTTAAATTTTTTTCCAAAAGGCAAGTCTGATTAACTAAAGTCTGAACTGTGCAAGCGAGAGAAGTAAATTATCTATTTAAATTAAATTAATACATAAATTAAAAATAAAATGAAAACTAAAAAAAAAAAATAATGTAAATAAATGTTGTTGCCCTCATGAAAGGGGTCTAAAATATAGTGTTAGCTATTGTTATATTAACTTTATATTAAAAATAAGCACAGAAATATTTTTTTTAAGAAATATATTTAAAAAAAAGTGTTAAAATTTACACATAATATGTCTTAACCGCGATTTAAAGGATGTCTTTTTTTTTATTTTCTATCTTCATTTGTAAACTCGACATTTTTTTATTTTACATGCAACATTCCCAGCATAAAAAGAAAGTTTTGTCTGAAATATCTAAAAAAAAAATGTATAAAATGAAAGATTTTACGATAAGAACAATGTTAACTTTTAATCGAATTATTATTTCAAGTTGTTTTCTCGAAAGTAAGTTTTATTATTGTGTATAAAATATGTAAATGTCGTGAAATCTTCCATTAATAATTGGTTCCTGGCAGCTAAAACTAGACAAAAGTGATAACAATTTCTTAACAGTGATTACAGATTTAATCACTCAGGTTACAGTTTTTCTTTTAATATTTTTTTTCTTACAGTCTTGTCACGCTACTCAATATATTACTAGTTTTTGTTTTTTTTTTTCTGTTACGTTATTGTATCAAAATGAAAAAAATGCTGTTGTATAAATGTAGATATATTACAGTAATATTTATATTTAATTACTTCCAACATGAAAATAAAATGCACGTAAAAAACAAAAATATAAATTGTTATAGAAACAATACAGTAGAACAGGCACAAAATACAATAATAGTTTTTTTTAGAATATTTGGCAACGTAGAACTAATTTTATTATTGGAGAAAGAAAAGGTGATTTTCAACAATTTTTTATGTCTTAATGAAATTGTACAAAATAAAACTGTTTGTTCCATGTAATTCTATATATTTTCAGGTATAAATACAATTTGTTTGAAGATTGGAAGTCCATTTCTCATCGAGTTTGGTTGGCGTAAAATGTAGGATTTGGTGAAAACAAAATTATCATTAAAAAATTTATGTAAATGTTACATATTTTGTGAATGCAATTTTTCATTTAAAAATTATTACAGTAAAATTACAAATTGTTATTTTTACTGTTAAAACCTATGTACAATTATATAAATTTAAGATATATTTTTTTACAGTGCATTCCACTGTGAATCAACCTGTTTTACCTAAACAATATTCATAATAATATAAATAAACTCAGGTGTAATTTTAAACTTGAATTAATAAAAACAATTTATGAATATTGTTCATGAAATCAGGTTGATTCCAAAGCGGAATTAAATTAAGAATGTAATTCTATGTTCATCGTATGATAATTTTGTTTCCACTCGGTGAGGAAATGGACTTCGATTCTTCAAAAAAACAAAACTTACATGGAACAAACGGTTTTATTTTATACGATTTCATTAAGATATAAATAAAAATTGTTGAAAATTACCTTTTTTCCTTGGCGTTTACATTTATTTTCGTCCGTTAAAACTCCTAACACCAATAACAATAACATATTAGTCAATATTTCTTTGTATTATTCATTTTTGTATGTTACATGTTATGTCAATTAGAAACTGCATTATTTACAGTAAAACTGCAAGATTAGTTAATCGAACAAACCTATTAAAACTTAAATAGATGATAGATATTTTTATCCGTATCTAAAAAAATCTTAAAATTGGTCAATATATTTATATTGCAAATACACATGGGTAAAATAAAAATGGCTTCGAATGTTTCGATAAAATCAAAATGTTACACGTCAAAATAACTGTCAAATTTTTTGACATTTTAATTTTAATGAAAGATGAAGAAAATTGACGAATGTTTTGATATTAACACTAATTTTATTAATATTTACGTAACCATTACATAAAATAATTTTACTGTTATCTTACAATTAAAATATCAAATATTTAGAATTATAAATATTATCGACACTATGGTAATTTAATTCTACTAGAATTTTCAATGTTTCTTTTCGATTCCCGAATTATTGGTGTTGAGAGTTTTACGTAAAACATCATAGATACTTTTAGAACAAGTGTAATTTTTTTTTAAAAATACCGTAAAAAACTTTGAAGAAGGCCGTCTTGATTTCACGCAAAAACACAAGAAATTGACCAATCTAAAACACTGTGTAAAAAAAACTAAAATGTGTCAAGATTGGTTGCGTTTGGATTGATCAAATTTTTGCGCTTGTGCGTAAATTATTCTGAATATAATTAAATTAGTTTTACGTTGTCACATTCTAAATCTCACTTCTAAAAAATCATTATTGTAAAATAAAAATATATATATAATAATATCATAATTGTATAATTTAAAATATTTCTAAGCACTATTGGTTCCTAACTTATTATTAATTATTATTATTAATATTAATTATATTTTGTATAATTTTAGCAAAATTTGTTTAAAAAAAAGATATGTTTACCACGATCTCACCTCTCTCAATAAACATTATATATAATAATAAAATAATGTAAAGAAAAAGTTAATTTTAAATACGCTTAATAAATCAATGTAATTATTGTATTATTTCGTTGGTTATTATTTAAAAAAAAAGTGTTAACGTAAATTTTTGTTTGAGATGTGGTACCCATAAAATTGAGCAGTTTTATAACTAATAAATAGATTCCGGGAAATGTTTTGTATTTCTAGAATCTTGTAAACCAAAGCTTTAGAGAAAGCTTGACTTAATCACACTGCTGATAGATTGTATTACTGGCCCCCATTCAAGCTGTAAACAAATAAACGCTTTGTTATTTATTAATAATCATTTAGTTAAATGTGGTAAAAACGAAAAATAATCGTGTCTGTAATATTTGTCCAAAACTGTGTGATTTTGTCAAGTGATTTTTTTTTTCATTGAGTATTAATATATTTAGTTTATAAACAATTAAAAAAAAACGTATGTATTCACCAGTAATTCTGTGTTTTTCATGTTTACGTAAAGCACAGGTATTTAAAAAAAATATGAAGCTATTTAATAATTTTTATTTAATTTTATTTGTTCTAAATTAATAATATTTCTTTAAACCAAATGTTAATTGTACATAAAAATTCTGCAAATGTTAGAATACACGTTTGTTTCAATTTTGATTCCAAATAGGAATTAATATATATTTAAAAAAAATTAAAATATCTTATGTCTTAAAATATTTTTTTTTAGATCCCAAATGTCATTACTAATATTTATGAGTTATGTTAGAATTTTGAATTTAATTCGTTATTGAACATAGTAAATAATCTTTCAGAACTCATTATATTAAAATAAAAATGCTTTAGAATTGATTTCTGTATAATTTTTTAATTAAAACTCGACGTTTTGATATACAATGGTACAATATTTCATTGCATTTTGAAAGAGTTATACATATATTTGTACAAATACAAATATTTCTAAATTTATATATCACTTTTTAACTTATGTTTGAAAACTATAATTTTATTTCGAAATATTTGTGTAAAACTCTAAATGATTTCATTTACACAGTTCACAATATAAATTTCTTACAGTGTAAATATTAAAAATATTATAAATTAATAGGAAATACAGTGGAACCTCGCATAACGAGAATAATTCGTTCCGGAGTCTTACTCGTAATGCGAAACACTCGTTAAGCGAAACAATTTTTATCATATAAATTAATGTAAAATACGATAATGCGTTCCATGCCGAAAAGGTTCCACTGTACTTTGTCTTACAATAATAGAGTTGTCTAAATTTGAGATAAAATCATATGAATTATGTAAAAACTAAACTTATAAACATGAGCAATTTTTAATTATTTAACGGGTTTTAGTTTCTCTTAAACGAATTTTCTGATATTCATAATTTAAATGTTCCTGTCTGAATCAGCGAATCCTATCACTTGATTCCGAACAATTTTGGGAGCAATTCTTTCCGATGAAGAAGACCTACCACCTCCAGGCATGGAACCAGACGAAGACAATACCGCCCTAATAGGGCAAAATAGTAAAAATCAAGATGATTCCGAGACGCAACGTCCCAATTCGGATGCAAGGAATGTCGTTATTGTGGCTGCGCTATCAAAACGAGTCCCGCCTAATAGAAAAACGGAGCGGATTAATAAATGTAGTTGCTGCAGTTGATAAAATTTACAAATAACAACAGCGGAAAAAAATCTTCGATTGATGATACATGGTTAACCATGTGATTAAGTTACTAAATTTGTATTATTTTAATTCACTTTTAGAAGTTTTAATTATGTGATTATTAAAGTGTATTTTAACAATTTAATTACATTGTTAAGTTAACAAGATAATTAAGTGTGTTTTGCGAACTTAATCACATAGTTAACAACGTGATTAACCAAATAATAAAGTTATGTACGTATTATACTTATTTTTTTTGTAATAAATGTATTTTTTTCTATTTTTCAATAAAGTTCTTAAATAAGTGTATATTTTTGATTTTTCCCCATTTCCTCAAATATTAAAAAAATAATTTTAATAATAATAATAATTTAAGTAAATCTTTCAAAATTGTCAAATTTGTTTAATATTCTCTAAAAAAACTTGTTAGAAAACCAAATTTGTTATTAAATAAATCATTTATCGGTTAATTTTCTTCCTAAATGAAGCACAAAAAATAAAGTGACCCCTTGCTGGGAAAGCCTACAGGCAACCAGTTTAACATCGATGCATTGCGGGTATGTATAAGCTAAGAGGTTTTAACGAAATTTGTATCAGGAAAGCGTTAAATGCAAGATTTGTATCAGGAAAGCGAGAAATGAAACATTTTAACGAAATTTTATCAGAAAACAAGAAACAAAATTGAGATTTTTTTTATCACAGTTTTGGGGGTTGACTTAATTAATAAGGGGGTGTCCTAGGGGGTTGATTTTTGGATATGTTGTAGTACGTACCTGGTTTATAGGGGTGTTGGTCTGTTAGGGGGGGTACAAATTTTCCTATTTTTGCGAAATTCCCAGCCTTTTTCGAGATATTCGCAAATAAAGATTTTTTTGCAAACATTAATATTTAATAGCCATGGGCTCGTACATATATAATACATTTTGATACATTGATACATTTTGATACATTGATACATTTTAATACATTGATACATTTTGATACATTGATACATTTTAATACATTGATACATTTTGATACATTGATACATTTTAATACATTGATACATTTTAATACATTGATACATTTTGATACATTGATACATTTTAATACATTGTGATAAAAATTGAGATTTTACTTTTATTTTCATCACAGTTTTGGGGGTTGACTTAATTAATAAGGGGGTGTCCTAGGGGGTTGATTTTTGGATATGTTGTAGTTCGTACCTGGTTTATCCATAGAGGTTAGTAAGGGGGTGGCAAAATTTTGTTATTTTTGCGAAATTCCCAGCCGTTTTCGAGATATTTGCGATTAAAGATTTTAACTAATTTTAAGGGATGAAATTGGGAAAAACATAAATACAACACAGCATCTGTTTTTAACGAACTTTATTCAACAATAAGAAAAAATACATTTCACCAAAATTTCAATTTCAATATTTTCATCAGTTTTGTTGGGGGGCTTGACTTAATTAATAAGGGGGAGTCCTAGGGGGTTGATTTTTGGATATGTTGTAGTACGTACCTGGTTTATCTTAAGGTTCGTAAGGGGGTGGCAAAATTTTGTTATTTTTGCGAAATTCCCAGCCGTTTTCGAGATATTTGCGATTAAAGATTTTAAAGTTTTGGGGGTTGGCTTAATTAATAAGGGGGTGTCCTAGGGGGTTGATTTTTGGATATGTTGTAGTACGTACCTGGTTTATTACAGGTCCGTATGGGGACGGCTAATTTTGTTATTTTTGTGAAATTTCCAGCCGTTTTCGAGATATTTGCGATTAAAGATTTTAAAGTTTTGGGGGTTGGCTTAATTAATAAGGGGGTGTCCTAGGGGGTTGATTTTTGAATATGTGGTAGTACGTAGCTGGTTTATCGCCGGTTCGTAAGGGGACGGCAAATTTTGTTATTTTTGCGAAATTCCCAGCCGTTTTCGAGATATTTGCGATTAAAGATTTTAAAGTTTTGGGGGTTGGCTTAATTAATAAGGGTGTATCCTAGGGGGTTAATTTTTGGATATGTTGTAGTACGTACCTGGTTTATCTAGTAATTCGTAAGGGGACGGCAAATTTTGTTATTTTTGCGAAATTCCCAGCCGTTTTCGAGATATTTGCGATTAAAGATTTTAACTCATTTTATGGGATGAAATTGGGAAAAAACGAACTTTATTCAACAATAAGAAAAAACACATTTCACCAAAATTTCAATTTCAATATTTTCATCAGTTTTGTTGGGGGCTTGACTTAATTAATAAGGGGGTGTCGTAGGGGGTTAATTTCTGGATATGTTGTAGTACGGCCATAATTGACCAGTATTTATAAAACGCGGAAAATTTTGTTATTTTTGCGAAATTCCCAGCCGTTTTCGAGATATTTGCCATTAAAGATTTTTTTTGCAAACATTAATAATTAATAGCAAAATGTTATTGTTTGAAGCAAACTTTTTTTTAGCAATAAGAAGGAGTAGGAGTAAGGTTAAAATAAAAAGGCTTGGTCAATAAGTTTTACAAAAAAATATTTATTGTAGAATGTACAATATACCTAATCCAAAGTTATAATATATCACATTGACAAATAATGGAAAAAAAAAAGGTAAACATTATCATATTTTATTTTTGCGCTTAATTAATAAGGGGGTGTACTAGGGGGTTGATTTTTAGATGTTATAGTACATACCTAGTTTATCAAGGGTTTTATCAAGGGTTTTATAAAGGCGTAAAGCCGTTTCGGAGATATTGGCAATTAAAGATATTTTTGCAAAAATGCAATTTCTGACTGAACTATAAGAGATAGATAGTTTAAATTTGCACCATTGCATTCAGTGCATCCAAATCTATAAGATTCAATTAAAAAATTTGCAAAATTATCATAGATACGTGAAATATTTGACCTTGAATTTTTGCAAAAAAACTTTAATTATTTTGCAAACTATAGACTTTAACAATGATTAAATAACAGTTCTGCATTCAGCACGTTAAAAATCTATCCGATTCAACCTATTTTATCTTATTTTTTTTTAATCTAACTGTATGTTATGTAAATATTTTAATTAAATTATATGAATAAAATATAAAAATGTATAATAGTATATTATGTATTTGGTACCCTATTTTATCAATTTTATTTGGAATTTAAATATGTTAAATAAAACATTTCGAATAGATAAATTAAAAATTAGTACTTATAATTCTGAAATGATTTATAGTAAATAATTTGACTAACGCGTCAGTAATTTTTAACTTGTGTTATTCGGACTTCTTGTTTTGCAATCTAAACAATTCCAACTAAAGCTATTATTTTTTTGATTCGTAGCTAAGATACTGATTACAGAGCCCCCCCCTGCGCGGTTTTGATTCACACTATATGACCACCGTAAGCGTAAGCGATATAGTTAATCTATGATGACCACCATGAACTAAAATGTCAATAAAAAAATTTCCACTCGTTTGAAAATTATTAGTTTAGCTACTGTAAATTAGATGGTGGTATAATGTCTGCTCAAAATCACTTCATCAAGGTTTACACGTGTTAACGACTCTAACTCCCACTAACCTAGTTGTGGGATTTCAGTAATAATTTATTGTATTATCATTTTTAATCAGGAACAACAAAAAAAAATAATACAAAACAACTGTCGCTGTAACAGAAAAAAAAACATCCGTATAACTATTTAAACACATTAAAAGACACATAACAAAAATAATTATTTCTAATTGGTTGATATTATTTGAACTTAAGCAGGAATTTTCAAAACATTGTTTTGTTTTTCCCGCTGAAATTTAAGAGGGGTTTAAGGCCATTTCAAGGCAAACAAAAGGCTATATTCAGACAGGTGGTGGGAATACAAAAAAGGATAATTTTACATTCGATTTATTCGTTTAATACTACATATTTATGGTAACTAATTATTGGAAAAATTAGCTAATTTATCTACAATTAATAATTTAATAACAATTTTTATATTCAGACAGAATTAGCATTTAAAAAAAATTAATCAATTATATAATTGTCAATATTTTCTTTGTTTATTATTATTTTGATTTCCAAAAAATATATATGTTGTTAATTGTTATTTTAGTACTTATGTATTAATTTCAGAATTTATTTATGTGCAGTTAATTTGTAAAAAAATAATTTTCATCATTTTCCTTGAAAAATGCGATTTTCTCTTATCTCACACATGTTTTTTATTTGAAAAAAAATTATGATTAATCTTAATAATAACAACAACACATATATTTTTTGGAAATCAAAATAATAATAAACAAAGAAAATATTGACAATTAAATATTTGATTAATTTTTTTTATGTGCTAATTCTGTAAATGTATAAAAATTGTTATTAAATTATTAATTGTACATAAATTAGCTAATTTTTCTAATATTTAGTTACCATAAATATGTAGTTTTAAACGAATAAATCGAATATAAAATTATCCTTTTTTGTATTCCTACCACCTGTCTGAATATAGCCTTTTGTTTGCCTTGAAATGCCCATAACTAAAAAAACTGTCATTTTCAAACGCGTTCAGCTCAAAGGAAAATTAATATTTTGGAATGGGGCAAAAATCACTTTATTATACGTTATTCGAATAACAAAAATAGCATCGCGAATATTTTCTTATTTTGTTGCTGCTTGCCCGGAAAAAGACGTCACTCAAAGGTCCTCCAAGAAAAGTGGCTTGATTGTTTCGGGGACTGCCACCTGAAAACATAAAAAAAAAATGTTTTCACTAATCTTCTTTGAAGATTAAGAGTGTGGCTATCGACTCTCGATTCAGTTTTTTTTTTTTTTTAATTTCAAAATTAGGGCTTTTTGAAAAAAAATTTTCTTTACCGAAAATGTTCCTATAAAAATGTTGATAAATATTTTTAAAATAAACATATCTAAAATTTGGATCAAGAGTCGATAGACAATCATATTTTCCGTCGGCAGAAACGACCATTATTCAAAAAGATTGAAAATTGTTCGAGTTATCACTGAAAAAGTTTCGAGAAAATGAGCTTTTATAAATTTAACTTTATAATTTTTTCGATTCAAAAAAAGTCATTTTATTAAAATCAGTTACAAGTCACACTGATTAATGTTATCTGTTATAAATTTCTATTGCTTCTCTTATCAATCTACTGTTAATATTGATTGGTCTTACAATTATTACAGTAACTAGTTTCTATGTTCTGTTTATTTAGTGTAAATATAATTTTTCTTGATAAAGATATACGTTGAGAACGTCAATTATTAATAAATATTAATACAGAATTACAACCTAAAGCTTGTTTATTTTAATATAATGAATTCTGAAACATTTTTACTATGTTAATGTTATATTAATTACATGTGGGCTATTGTAACTCTCTGATATAATATATATCTAAATCTTGGATTAGTATTACAAATGAGTTTTATTTATCAAAAGGCCTAACAAACTGTTTTTAATCCGCGAAATTTTTTTATCTTTGTATATATATATATATATATATATATATATATATATATATATATATATATATATACAGGATTGGACTGGATAAAAAATTAGGCACGGGGAAAGTTGCAGAGTAGGTCCACCTTACATCCCAAAATTGTTCAAATACGTTATGTTTTTATATTTTTTTTATTCTAATATACATGGTAATGATTTTACAGAAAAATAATTCTTTATTTAAATCTAAGTTAAAAGACGATTTGATAAATGAGTCGTATAGATGCAAAACTCACTATTTGCAAATTTTAAGTTCTGAGATATTTGCAAAAAACTGTTCTAGCTAAGTGTAATTGTATTTTGATGATAAAATCTTGTTACTAGATGGCAATACTTATTTCAAATCGTGAATCATTGGTTTTATACATCATTAATTCATACAAAGTAACTGTTTGCTTTCCACCAATAAAATTTTTATTAGTGGAAAGCAAATAGTGAGTTTTGCATCTAAACTATGAACGCAAGTAGTGAGTTTTGCATCCAACACTAAACTTTAAAGAGTGTTTCTCATATTAAATACTGAGTTTTTTTTTCTAACTAACCTAAATATCGTATTCCTTATAAAATTCTACGTCCAAATCGCGCAAAATCTCATTTTTCACTTTTTGTCGAATAGTGGGTTTTGAATCTATACGCCTCAAATGATTCTTCTATTTTTCAATGATATCTTTCTTCATTATCTAATTTTCCCAAAATATCCTTCTCGCATGACATGAGTATGACAACCTCGAAATTATCCTGACTTAAACAATTTTACAATCTGTTTAAAATGTACTTTAATTTTGAAACTATTCGGCTTCAATTTTTTGACAATCGCCGGCCACAACCCATAATGATGACAGCCCACCGGAGAAAACCCGATGCTCCGGTGGGTCAGTACAACACTGTCTACATATATATATATATATATATATATATATATATATATATATATATATATATATATATATATATATATATACAAAACAAACAAAAATATTGATTGTAAAAATGATGCAATAATATGAGAATTCTGCTCTACTGAAGCAAGCTGTTTAATCGTAAGAGTACGTGAATTTATTATCGCCGCGTGTGCAAAAAATATACTCATAAGATATGTGTGTGTGCGTGTGTGTATAAAAATTTTGTTTTTGCAAAGAAGCATGATAACAAATCCCAAAATAGTACGTGACCCACATTTTTGCAAATGTTTATATTTGTTGAACAAAACAACAACGCATAGTTTGTCCATTTTTTTTTACAAACACATTGTATTTGTATCATGTTTAGAGTAAATATGTATCTAAAATATGTTTTCTTCAAGCATATCAAAATAGTAATAATACGTTAGTTATATTGTCTATTAACAGGCATCCGTAGGCTAGTGGTAGCCTGATAAATATGTGGGCTCAACGCAATAAAGATCGCTTACTACTCCTCGTTACATAATATAAAAAGATAATAATGACAAATTTATTTAGTTACACTAGTTACATAACCATTAGATTCGAAAATATTATTGATAACAAAATGCAAAACATGATGATTCTGTTTCGTAAATTTATTACATTAGACTGTATTTGCTATTATAAATAGCTATTTTTAGATTTAAATGCTGCAAAAATATGAAATTTAATAAATAATTGATAAATTACAAATTATATATATATATATATATATACCGGGTGTTCGTTCGTCAAGTTCGTATGGGCGTTTAACATGTAATTTCGATAAATTGCGATATACTACTTTCTCGAGTTAAATTCGAAAAAATACTTAGAATACTTTTCGATAGGGCATAAAAAGCTCTAAATTTGTTTTAGTTTTAATTTGCTAGCATGTGCCGTTTGGGCGCTAGAATTTTTTTTTTGATTTTTTGGTTTTTATTTTTTTTCTCAAAAACTATGAGGTGTAAGAAAATAAACATGATATGGAAAAATGCGGAATAATGAGTACTATAATTTTGTGAATAAACCATTATTCTAGGATGCAACGTTTAGTAGAAAAAAATTAAAAACTGAATTTTTGAAAATCTCTCAAGAAGTGTAACTTGGGATTTTTTCAAAATAAGACTTTTTTCAAAATTTTCTCAAAAATATCTGAAAACATTCAGTAAAGTAGAGAAAAAAATTAGCTACATAATAGCTAAGTAACTTTTTTCTCACACTCATGCTGGTTTGGCAGGAAAAATTATTAAAAATTCTAAAAAACTTTTTTCGAATTTTTAATTTAATAATTTTTTTTACAATGTATACCTAGTCTATGGGTGCACCCACAGCTACTCAATTAATAGTTTCGCATGGGGAGAAAAACTTGAGACACTTGAGAGATTTATTCGGTACGCCGCTGTTGTTTTCTTTTATCATTGAAAAACACACACACGTGTTGCTACATATTGCCAAAGTTTTATCTGTGTCATTCTCGTTTGCGAATCACACAAAAATAGAATCATTTCAAATCATAATAATTTATAATGCCCATACAAATATTTTTCAATTTTAATATCAAAATAATTTTTTTATTCTGTCTTTCTTCAAGCAATTAATTAATACATGCTTTTAAAATGTGCATGTATAAAACTAATAAAAATTTATATTTTTATCTAAACATGTTATTTTTTTTTAAGTTAACTAACCTAATTTTGTCTTTTTTTTTTTCGAAAAAAATTGATTGCTGCTCGAACTTTTGGTGAAAAAATATAAAATTTTTATTCTCAGTATTTATGTGATAATGTCAAAGTCATCTACATATGGGTTTACCCACACTCTAAAAAATAATTAAGTAATTTTATCTACAAACCATACGACACCATGATATAATAATTACTCAACTGCTGTTATTTTATTCATAATTGTATAAAAACATATAATAACAGAACTATTACAAACATTATGTAATATGATATATTACCAACGGAATGGAAAAGTATATATGTATATAATATTACAAGTTTTGTTTTAGTAAAAATCTCTTTTAGTAAATTTACAGAACTTCAGTAAATTTGCTGTCAGAAATTTTCCATAAATAAGTAAAATTTGTTTAGTTCTGGAATATTATTGTTGGTATAATTACATACATTTCTAAATTTAGCTAAAAAATGCATTATTTGAAATAAATGAATTACACTTAAAATATTAGATTATTTTAATGAATTATTACAGATATTTAAGAAGTTATACCAACAATATGTAATTCTACATTAAGTATGTGATGTAATTTGCAGAAAAGTAAGCAGTTTTACTTACTTTATGTGATTATTGTGAATTGAGTAATAAAATTGAATAACAAAATGGGGTCGTTGCGCTCATTTTTTTTATTTTTTTAATGAAAAATATATATTTAGACAATTACATATATATAGATATTAATGTTAAATTATTTATATTTAATTAGAAAAAAATTATTGAAGTCGAAGGTCAAATTCAAATTTTGAAATTTGTGACGTCATCCATTCTATAGTACCATCTTGTGGCTAAATCAAAAACTAGTCGATTCTATTAGCAATGTCAAAAACATATACGTAGGCTAACGCCTCCGATACCAATAATAATAATATATATAATAATAAAAAATATGTAATTATAATAATAATAATAAAATGTATAATAATAATAAAATATATAATAATAATAATAAAATATATATAATGTATTTTTAATATCAAGTGCACTTTTAACAAAAGCAACACTCTACCAGTAGCTGTCATTTGACATTTCTAATAAGTTGTGTGCGATAGAAAGAGATAAATACAGATATCTGACAATAGGTTATCCTTGTCTAATTTGGAAAAGATTGACGTCATAAGCATTGTGGAGATTCTGTGGCGCGTAAAAAACGCTATTTTTCCTAAATTTTTTTTTAAATACTGTAATCGTTTTTGAATTAAAAAAATGTGTTTTGGCCTTGTTTTTATATAATCTTTTAATATTTATTATTGAAAATAGTAAATTTGATTGAGCGCAACGACCCCATTGTTCCAGCTGTCAAAAGTTCATTAACCTTAACACGTGCTTGCCATGTGCTTGCAATCTACAACCCGCAACTATTATAATATTAGTTATATTTATGTGTTTGTTATGAATTATGTAAGAATTAGAGAATTTTGAGATTGAAATACAAAATATTTATAGTAAAATGAAATTACTGATTTTCTATAGTAAAATTTTAATAAGTACTATTTTTCTGCAATTTCACTATTAATACATCATATACTTCTAATCTTGTTTTTACTACTTTGACTGCAAGGAAAAGTAGTATAGCGTTTGGTACGGTGTCTGTAACATTTTCAAAAAAAAAAAAAAATTGTACAGAAATCCTTTATATAGCCTGTAGATGACGAATCTGAACTTAGTTTATGTGGGTGTATGGATGTGCGTCATCAGCTCGCTCGCTCGCTCGGTCGTAAGTCAAAATTTTGTGGCCGCAACTCCTTCTAGACGGTTCAACCGATTTTAATGAAATTTTCAGGATAAATTTGTCTAGTGCCCAAGATGCTCATGTGGTTTTGGGTTTTTCCAGTAATGCCAACTTTCCGAGAAAAAAATTACTAAAGTTTTTAAAAATTCATTGTGGCTATATTATTTATCTGATTTTGATCAAATTTTCAGGAAAGATTTCCCTAATGCTCCCATTAATTACATAATTTTATTAATATTCAGTGTTGCCAACTTTCCGAGAAAAAAATTACTAAAATTTTAAAAATTTTATTATGGCCATGTTATTCAACCGATTTTACTCAAATTTTCACAAAAGATTCTCCTAGTATTCATATAATTTATGTAATTTTAACAAAATACAGTGTTGCCAACTTTCCGAGAAAAAAATTAGTAAAATTTTAAAAAATTTATTATGACCATTTTATTTAACCGATTTTAATCAAATTTTCATAAAAGTTTTTCCTAGTGCCTAAATAAATTATGCAATTTTAACAAAATACAGTGTTGCCAACTTATCGAGAAAAAATCACAAAATTTTAAAAAAAATCATTGTGGCTACATTATTTATTCGATTTTGATCAAATTTTCAGAAAAGTATCTCCTAGTACCCACATAAATTATAATATTATTAAAATACAGTGTTGCCAACTTTTCGAGAAATGTCAAAGTAGTCTATATATGGGTTTCCCCATATACTTCTAATCTTGTTGATTTAAATGTTGTATAATAACTCTATCCTAAATATTAATTATGGATTGTTTTATCATAATATGTATTAATAAGGTCACGCGAAATATGTATTTGTTTTCGTTTTGTTGTTTATAACAAAATAAAATAGGTGGCAATGAAAATGTAGCAAAATAATTACTCAAAAACAGATTCAAAAGCTAACATAGAAAAAAAAAGTTCAAATGTCACCGATACATAACTTCTTAATAATTAATTAAAAATATTTGCAAAATATTTCAATATTTTAGCCCTGAATATTATCATCGCTTCTTATCATACATATATTCATATTTGTACGAGATATGGCATTATATAATTTGTTTATGTTGCAATGTTGCAAATATAATTCTGCACAAATATACAGGGTGATTAATAACGAGTGTATTAAAATTTTAACAGTTTGTTAGGAAGGTTATTTCAAGTGAATAATGTATTTTAACACGTTTTTATTAACTCGCTTTTTTTCGTTTCTGTTTGGTACAAATTTTGCAATCGTAACTTCCCGATGAGCTAGAGACTTGAAACTTTAAACATAGCTCAGCTAATTGGGATGATGCAATGCAATATTAATAAATGATATAATAAATAAGGCTAAAGCGATTGATGTTACATGTAATAAACTTCTAACGGCTACAGTTCCGTTATAAAGCATTTTCGGACATATGTTTATTTGAAGTTTTTTTATTTAGATTACTCATAGGAATCATCCGGTGTAGTTTTTCCCCGACGTCATAAATCACCCTGTATAATTATTATGAATATAGGTCCTATTCTATCTAGTTGTACAACTATAAGATATAAAAGTATTTTATTCTGTATAGTTAATTTTCCGAGTTAAATGTATTCGTTTCAATATGACCGAATTATCTTAACTGGCTAACACCAACTTTCGCAACATTATTTTTTTTCAATTTCACACTCATTATACACTAATCTATTTCGGCTAAAGCCGGCATAAGTTAGAAACGTGCTTATGATAAAATATGTGTGTGTGTGTGTGTGAATGTGCTTAAATAAAAAAAAATGTATGACCTAATTTTCGACTACCAGACAAACATCAAATATTAATAATTTGAATTTTGCACACGATCATAATAGACATAACCTTGAGTCTTTACGAGATAAAAAATTTTTATTAAATAAATATTTTGCTAATTATTTTTGTTTTGTTTTAGTTTTAATATAAGTTATCATTGATAAAAAATACTGATAACAGAACTCTATAATCAACCATTGTATTATGAATTTTTCGGACTATATACATTTTATTTTATTAATTTCTTTTTTTAATATTAAATAATATTGATTCTTTAATGTTTTAGTGTCCGCCAAAAAGTCTACATAATATCGGAAATTTTTGTAATATATTAAAATAAAACGTCTTTAGTTTCTAATTCTATATTAATATTTATTAATAATCGACGTTTCGACAAACTCAATGTACTTCTTCATCAAGAAAAATAATACAAATATCTTCATGGTGTAAAATTCGAAGATACTATAATAATTGCAAGACCTATTAATATTAACAACAGATTGATAAGAGTAACAATTGAAATTTATAAAAAAATAGACATCAATCACTGTGAAAGCATAGAGTTAAATAAAATTTGGTTTCCATTAATTAAAAATCTATAATATTTTATATGTTACCTAGTAACTTGTTTCTATGATCTGTTATTTACTGCAATGTCATTTGAATCAGTTGAGCGTTGAGTTTCGTCGAAACGTCGATTATAAATTAATTTTAATACAAAACTTGAACCTAAAGTAGTTTATTTTAATACAAATGATATTTATAGTAAATAAATAGAACATAGATACAAGTTACTAGCTAACAAAATACAAACAACTAGATCATAAAATTTATAAGTTTTTAATTAAAGAAGGCCAAATTTTATTTAAATCAGTTACTAGTTACACTGAATTTGATAGCGAAGATTTTCCACGAAAAATAATTTTAGTTTATTATTTATTATTTAAAATTATTGTTCATTAATGATAACAGAGTTAATTTTATAGCGATGTTTTTTCCACTATTTAAATTATTATTGAAAAACATTTGATGAAACTCATTTCAATGATGAAATCAGAAAAGTTAATAATAAAATTATTTGTTCTTTTAGATATGCAACGTTATGATAATGTGACATCATAAAATATGTTGAAATTAATAAACAAAAATCTAAAAAAAAAAATGCAAACATTAGAATTGTTTCAATATGGAAGGAAGAAAACAATATGTTAATTAAAAAAAAAAAGAAGTATCTAGTTTACCTTGGCCTTGTGAAAGAAAACCAGAAAAAAAAAATACAAACCAAAATATTTTGTCTCTCTCTCTTTACATCATTTTCATTCCAATCATGCTAGTTATGTTTAACTTGCACGTGTTCTGTTAAGTAATTATTATCAACAATTTTCTTTTGTTTACCTCGCAACGTTATATAACTTTTTTTTTTAACTAAAACAACATACAAATGCTTTCTTTAGATTATGTATTTGATTTGAGCTGTTTCCGCTGTTTATTAACATGGAACAGGTTTTATTTAGAAAAAAAATGAAATTTTACGTAAACAATTATAAATTACAAGACATTTGTTTAAACATATACAGAATGTCCTAAAACAAGCATACATTGTAAGAAATTTATGTAATTTTACATGTTTCATAAGTGTAATTATTCATAAAATATGTAATGTTATGTAAATTATCTACATACTTATATTGTATTGTATTAATATATTAGAAATTGCAAAACATACATTAGAACAATTTAAGATTTACCCAGATATAATAGTGTTATATTTGCTACCACAAACTTTAAAAGATATTAATTCTATAAAAATATTTAAACTTAAATTAAAACCCAATTTCTAATAGAAAATTGTTTTTATTCTGTAAATGAATATTTAAATTTGTAAATTTTGTAATTATTCAATATTATGTAACCATTTATGACGTATTCTATACCTATTATATTGGTCAACAAAATAAATAAAATATTATTATTATTATTATAGCTGAGTACTTATATTTCTCAGACACATCGCATATTTATATATAAAAACATATTGTATATGAAATTTTTGAGACACATTGTATATATATATATATATATATATATATATATATATATATATATATATATATATATATAATTTTGAGGAATATTGAATATATGATTCTGTTAGACACATCGTTTATAATTACCGTCGCACACTTATTTCGCATTTCGATGAAATAATACAGCTTGAAAATTATCTTCCCAAATATTCATTCCATTTAACAAACATTTTAAAAATGTATTATTTCTTTAAACACGCATGATATTTTAAATGATAGATCCTATCATAACCTCCCCATACACTTATTTTAATAATACAGCTTGCTTGTATATAAATATATTTAAAAAAAAAAAAAAAAACTAAGCTGCACCCTTAGGATTTTTTCAAAGCTTATGTTTAACTTTAAATATCCCGAAAAATAGTGACTTTATCGTTACAAAGGAAGAGTATGTTTTTTACACAGCTAGTATTGGAGAATCGAAAAATTGTGCTAAAATGACAATTCCGCCAGTGGCGTAGAATTTAGAAAGGATCAACCTCTCACTTGCCCCTGTTATACGCCACTGGTAGTAGCCAGAAACTTTTATTTAACATAATTTAGTATGGTGTACGGTACCTACACTTCTTGCCAAGTATGATAAGCATACGTCAAATAGTTTTAAAGTACTGGGCAAAAATCGTTTTTAAATTTTTAAATAAAACATCCTGTAGCTCAGTAAGGAGCCACATTTTTATCTAACTGATTTGCATTAAATCTTCATATTCTGAGCCCAGGATACTCCAGTTAAATTATTTAAAATTACTAATAAATCACCCTGTACATAGATCCCCGGGCCCATGCGTTAAGACGGCACTGCCTAAATCCAGCCCTGTATTACTATGCATTATAAATTGGTACACATCGTTATAAAACAGTACAAAAGCCAACCTTTGAACACATCAAAACAGTGTGACAATGAAATTAAAAAAAAAAGAGAATAAAAACTGTCGCTTCTTGTTGCTTTCTAGTTATTTTTGATTGTGTGTTGTGTTTTGTTTTTGTTGATGCAACTATTGCTTGTATTTCATAATGCAATATCATTCAAGGAAAAGGAACGAAGCGGCATAACATTCAATCCATCAGCTAACCTTTGACATGGCGCGCGCACGTGGATTATAAGATCAACATGGGTTTCGGGTTGCCTATTGCTCGAAACTAGCGATTCTTAACCTAACCCATAAGGGCAGGGGTTGGGCGATATTGGAATTTTAATATTGATATATATATATATATATATATATATATATATATATATATATATATATATGTATGTTTTTGTTTCTTTAAAAGTTTTTAAATTCAAACTGTTTTTTACAATCTTCTTAAAAGAAAATCTCTTAGTTCATATATTATTTTATTTTAA
Source organism: Clivina fossor (assembly GCA_963966155.1). Lineage (NCBI taxonomy): Eukaryota > Metazoa > Arthropoda > Insecta > Coleoptera > Carabidae > Clivina > Clivina fossor. Next base: position 10,979,299 of record OZ014567.1, read on the forward strand.
ATCTCAAAACTATCAGTGTTCTGTGTTTTTTTCATATTGTTTTATTCTACGACTATAATTTTAAGTGTTTTATTTTCATTAATTTATTGTTTTATTATTTTACAAAGAAACGACTTTCTATTTTAAAGTTTTTATCTGTAGACAAACTGTTAGCAATAGTCATGTAATAATAAAAACCAAAATTATATATTTTTACAACAATAACATACATTCATGTCATACATGTAAGTTATACATTAATTTTTCTGTGAAACATATAATGTAATTTTAATTTGTGTTATTGTAAATTTTCGTGTATATTTTTTCTTATGTTCAGTGTCAACCCTGAAGAAGCCAAAAAACTCTTGGCGAAATATTGGTCGCAACAATATATTGATCGAATGATTATGTTTGCATTTTAATAATCAATACCATATACCAAAATCCCGAAAAATTCATTATATATATATATATATATATATATATATATATATATATATATATATATATATATACAAATACTTTTTATCTGCCTATTGCTCATTCTAATCTTCTCTATTTAGCAAAGTCTCACATTTATTTATCGTATGTGTCGTCACTCAATTCATAAGTTAGAATTAACTATAGATATTTTTACATGTTCTCATCGTATTTTTATTAATCATTTACAAATTGTATACACTTTTTTAGATAATTTATGTATTATATTTTGTAAGTTTATATTTGTATCATTTGCGCTATTTAATTAAGATTTTACCTGTTTGGTGTAACTAAATAAATAAATAAATAAAAAATGATTAATGTGAATTGTAGTCAGATTTGGATGATGTTAAATAAAAACCTGAAATCTAGATTCTTAGCTGAGCTTTCGATGTAAATTTTCACTTTCTTCAGGGGCTTGTCCTAAAAAAGATTAATTGAAACATATTTGATGAATATTTTTTTCTTTTACAACATATTTTATTGTAAGCAGTCAACACAACGTGTAACATTAATAAACTAAACTGGTTCCTTTTAAACTATAATTAATGTATATTAGAAATTACTATTATTGCCATAAAAAATAAAATAATAAATCTGACCACAATTCCTATTAATCATTTCCTAAATATATATATATAAAATGTTTCAATTTTTATATTAAGAATAAATATTTGATTTAAAAAAATTACTGTAATAATGTTGTTTTTTAAGAAATGGTTTTAAAACGGTTTTAAGTTGTAGTTCTGTATTAATATTTATTAATAATCGACGTACACTACGTACGTCGTTATCAGGACAAATGACATTTACAGTAAATAAACAGAACATAGCAATAAGTTACTAGGTAACAAAATACAAGTAACTAGATCATAAAATTTATCAATTAAAGGAAGCCAAATTTTATTTAAATAAGTTACTATAATCACACGGATTGATGTTATTTTTTTCTTTATAAATTTCTATTGCTTCTCTTGTTAATCTACTGTTAATATTATAAATAGTTTGTATAAGATTCTGTCAAAATAAATTTAATTTTACAACGGAATTTTTTACGTTATATGCCTATAACTGTCTGTTTTCTACTCTACCATAAGTTTATTTATCAATAAAAAATTTTAATAATAAAAATTTACAAATATTTTCAAAATATACTGGGTAAATAATGTAATATTATATGTTTATTTAGTTAGTAATTTTTAAATTAACAGTCAAATAAATATTGATTCTATAACTGCGGAAATAATTCCACAAAAACATTCCATTCTATAATTGAGTTTGCCTAAAGATTCCATTTCGTTTTGCTAGATATAATGTTATTATTCTCTCTTATCTTTTTTTTTTTTATTCAATCGTTTACCAAAACACATTATTAGCAGCACCAAATCGAAAATTAATTTCATATTATATATCTGTTAAATAACGTATAATACATTTTTTGTTTCGCCTAGATTGCTTGGCTGCTCTACTTTGCCTTGTTCACAAATATCTTACTAAAGAAGAATAATAATATATAATATAATTAGACAATAAAGGATAAGTTTACTCATAAAATAACAATTGCTTGCACAAAAAAGCTGAGGAATTCCTATCAATTCAATTTTATTTGGACCTTTACGAATCTGAATATACCCTAAAACTTATCGCTCTAATAAATTTATATATTGTTATATTGATTCTTATTAACAAAATTACTTAGTTACTTTTATTTATTTATTATTTTATTATCGACTTCATGATTTGTATATTCTGCAAATTTTATAATTGCTGCACAATTTTTTTATGTATTTGTTTTTAAATTTAAAAAAAAAACATGTCTTGAAGAAAGTGAAAATACCACCGAAAGCTTGACAAAGAATCTTAAATGAGAGTTTGATTCGAACATCTAATTTTTTGACCAACTTCCCATCGAAATTTAATACTTTACAATACATTCTAGTCGTGAATTTTCTATTCTACATATATATATATATATATATATATATATATATATATATATATATATATATAAATCTGTTAAATTACGTCTAATAAAATTTTGAAATTGTTACACGTGCAGTAATTTTAAAAAGTGACTGTTTGCTCATTTATTTTTAAGGTTATGGCCGAGAATGAGCTGAACGAAGAGATTCATAGGAAGTTATTTTCAACAGAAGCTGAAATAAAAGCAACAGATACATTTTCTCTGTTTATAACTTCAGTTTTTATAAACAAATCTAATACAATAAAATATACAGGATGGTTTGGTTTGCACTTACGACATGTCCAGATGATATTTCACTAAACTAATAATATTAAAACTTCTTAAATTATGTAAAATTACAGCTTGCATATTCATATCTGTAATAATTCATCAAAATAATGATACTAATCAAATAAATATGTAAAATTGCTTACTTTCTGCAAATTGCATTACATATTGTTGCAGTATAACTTCATAAATTATGTAAAATTACAGATTGCATATGAATATCTGTAATAATTCATCAGAATAATGAGACTTAGTACATATTTTATGTAATAATACTAATAAAATGTTTTAAGTGTAATATTCATTCATTTCAAAATACATCCTTTATTTAAATTTAGAAATGTACCAACAATAATATTAACAGAACTAAACAAATTTTAGTTATTTATGAAAAATTCCTAATAGCAAATTTATTGAAGTTCTGTAATAAATTTACAGAACTTCAGAAACTTTATTAAAAAAAAATCCCGTTGGTAATATCGTATTACATAATGTTTGTAATATAGTTCTGATATTATGTATTTTTAAGCAATTATTATTAAAATTGCAGCAGTTGAGTAATTATACCTAGAAATACTAAGTATCATAGTGCCTCATGGTTTGTAGGTAAAATTACATTATTTTTTTTGGAATACATCAAATATTTACATACATACATACATACATACACAATCACGCCATATACCCAAAAGAGTGTGGCAAAAACTCTTTTCATCATCCCGAAATGAGTCGCCTTCAAACATTCCTATCCAAACAAGCAACTTTCGCTTCATCCACATTCATAATTCCTCTCATACATACTCTTTTATTCCTACTACTTGGAAACTTTCGCTCACGCAAGCCATTCTCTCAATCATACCACTCCAACTTCTCATCGGACGTCCGCGCAAACGTATACCATCAAAATTATTCAAATAAATCTTTTTAACCAAACGTTCATAAGACATTCGCTCAATATTAGATATTTAAAAAATCGATAATATGGATCGCTATGTCAATATTATCGATATATCGATATATTGATATCTGAGTAAATTTAATATCAAAGAAATTCTATAATTTAAGGTAAAAAATGTTTATTTAAAAAATTTTATCAACATTTTTATAAGGAAATTTTCGTTGAAATTTTTTTTTTATTTTCAAAACACCATAATTTTGTTACATTTTTTTTTAGAGTTCATCTAAAAATTGATAATCAAACCATCCCGTATGTGAGTTTGAAGCAATGTTCTCGAAATTCCTAGCATACCAATTTAGGGTCATATTTTCACTTGTTTACAGTGCATTCGACTCCCACTGGAAAAATAAAATGGCAAATTTCCATTTCGTATACAGGCACTTGTCCTGCTGTACACTTTAAATAAAAATAAAGTTGCCAAAAAGCCTTATTTATAAAGTCACCGATTAATTTTAGGCACATGTTTATTTTAACACGTTACTGTTGCCAGATATACAAACATTATTTATACTTATATATATATATATATATATATATATATATATATATATATATATATATATATATATATATAAATATATAAAACATTTTAATACGGAAATGTTGCGGTAGAATTAATTAAAATATTAGTTTTATTTTTATCCATAGCTCACTGAAATAAAAATGTGAAAATATTTATGTGTAATAAACACGAAAATAAAAAATCAATTTTTATAATCTAGTTACTTACTTGTATTTTGTTACCTACACTGTAAAAAAATCGCCATTTTATATAGTAAAAAATTACATATTATTTCACATAAATTTTCTGTAAAAATAATATAATTTTGTAATTTTAAGTAAAATAATTAATTTGCCTTATTATATATATGTTTTTTTACCGAAAAAGTAAATAAATTTGCATAAAATATATTCATATTATGTAAAAATTTTCCTGTGACATCTGTAAATTTACATATTAAACTGGTCTAAATCAGTTACCCCGAGTTTGCATGTAAAATTACCGATTTTTTTTTACAGTGTACTCTGTGAAAAAAGTTGCCATTTTAGATAAAAACCATAATAAACAAGATTAGAAGCATATGGGTAAACCCATATATAGACTACTTTGACATTTCTCGAATAAATAATGTAGCCACAATGAATTTTTAAAAAATTTTGTGATTTTTTTCTCGATAAGTTGGCAACACTGTATTTTGTTAAAATTGCCTAATTTATTTAGGCACTAGGAAAAACTTTTATGAAAATTTGATTAAAATCGGTTAAATAAAATGGTCATAATAAATTTTTAAAAATTTTATTAATTTTTTTCTCGGAAAGTTGGCAACACTGTATTTTGTTAAAATTACATAAATTATATGAATACTAGGAGAATCTTTTGTGAAAATTTGAGTAAAATCGATTGAATAACATGGCAATAATAAAAATTTTAAAACTTTAGTAATTTTTTTCTCGGAAAGTTGGCAACACTAAATATTAATAAAATTATGTAATTAATGGGAGCATTAGGAAAATCTTTTCTGAAAATTTGATCAAAATCGGATAAATAGCGTAGCCAATATGAATTTTTAAAAACTTTAGTAATTTTTTTCTCGGAAAGTTGGCATCACTGGAAAAAACCAAAACCACATGACCATCTTGGGCACTAGACAAATTTATCCTGAAAATTTCATTAAAATCGGTTGAACCGTCTAGGAGGAGTTGCGATCACAAAATTTTGTCTGACGACCGAGTGAGCGAGCGAGCTGACGACGCACACACATACACCCACATAAACTAAGTTCAGATTCGTCATCTAGAGGCTATATAAGGGATTTCTATACAATTGTTTTTTTTTTTTTGAAAATGTTACAGACACCGTACCAAACGCTATACTACTTTTTCCTTGCAGTCAAAGTAGTAAAAATATATATGGTATTTCAGCAAAACGATAAATTTTCTGTAATAATAATACAATTTTGTAATTTTAAGTAAAATAATTAATATGCAATATGCAGCATATGTTTTCTTTTTATCGAAAAACTAAATATACGTATTTTATAATTATATTATGTAAAAAAATTCCTGTTACGTCTGTAAATTTACATATTAAATCATTCAGGGTGATCAGAAACTGCATATTCTACCATAAAATCACGGTCAAGTGTATTTATCTGACATCTCCAACAACTATATTAAAAATTATTCAGTCAAGTTAAATTAGTTGACAATTGCAATGTTTATTTTTGCTTGAATTTAAATTTGATTATTGAAAATATATGATAAAGTGCAAGAAATGCAATGCACCGTCCAGAATGGTCAGAAATTATATATTCGACCAAAAAAACACGATCAAGTATATTTAATCTGACATCTCTAACCGACATATTGAAAATTATTATGGGAGGAACACCGCCAATTTGACACTTTCAAAAAATCGATTTTGTGTGCAATTTTCTGAACGCTTATAATATAAACGGTTTTACAAAATTCAAAATTTCTGACGAAATTACAGTCCCCATTGTGTATTTGATTCGCAAATATTTACTAACACTCTTAATGTATTCAAATAAAGAAAAATTAATTTAAAGAAAAATTTCCATTTCATTCGATTTCTGGAAACTTTTCCATAGAATAGCAACATTGTTTACTCGAGCTATTGACTCCTATTTGTCACAAACAAAATTTAAATATGTTTACTATATAAGAATATGCAATTTTTGTTTACTAATTTCAGAAAAATAGCTTTATTTATTAGCATATATATAAAATAATCGTAGATTATAATACGATTTAACTTTTTTCAATTTTTTTTTAAATATAGTTTACTCAAATATAATGCATTTTTAGTTTTTTAAACAAACATCAAAAAAGTCCCCTAATAATAATTTTCAAAAAACAAATAATACATTTTTTTCTCATACATACATACATACACAATCACGCCATGTACCCAACAGGGTGTGGCACAAACTCTTTTCATCATTCCGTAATCAGTTTCCTCCAAACATTCCTATCCAAACAAGCAACTTTCGCTTCATCCACATTCATAATTCCTCTCATATATGCTCTTTTATTCCTACTACTTGGAAACTTTCGCTCACGCAAGCCACTCTCTTAATCATACCACTCCAACTACTCATCGGACGTCCACGCAAACGTATACCATCAGAATCATTGAAATAAATCTTTTTAACCAAACGTTCATTAGACATTCGCGCAACATGTCCGAACCATCTTAACTGACTCTAACACTGCAACTTTTGCTACATTTTTTTCATTTTCACACTCATCATACACTAATCTATTTCGTACCCGATCTCTCCTATAGTTACACCACATACCCCATGTAAAAATCTCATTTCCGCAGCAGTCATTTTTTTCTCATATGAATATAATCGTATATTGTGGATTGCATAGTTTGAGTTGCAAGTTGCAGGTTGCAAGCAAGTGCTAAGGTTAATGACCTATTGACAGATGGAACAATTTTATTATTTATATTTATTTATTTATTTATTATGAACATTATTTCTTTTTTAAATACTGCATACTATGTAGGTACAATAGATATATTTAAAAATATTCCAAGTTTATTTAGCAAATAATAATTTTGTAGAATAAACATATATTTAATTGAAACATTTACGAATAAATGTTATAGAAGAATAATATAATATATAATAATTAGGTCAGGTTAGGTTACACTGTAAAAAAATAGCGAAATTCCAGAAAAATGGTAATAAAATTTTACTATAAAAAATCTGTTATATTATTTTACTATAATATTTTGTATTTCTACCTCAAAATTTACTAAAAAAGACTTTTCTAAATAAAAAAAATACTGTAATATTACATAATATTACATTACTTTTCTATCCCGTTGGTAATATATCATTTTACATAATCTTTGTAATAGTTCTGATATTATGTATTTTTAAACAATTAAGTAGAATTACAGTAGTTGAATAATTATACCTGGAAATACTGGACATCATAATATCTTATGATGGCTTGTAGGTAAAAATTACATAATTTTTATTTTAGAGTGTAATTTCTATTCGAAATAAAATCAACAATTAGAAAAAAAAATGGTTTTAGCAATATTATGAAACACGACTAGACATAGAGAGAGCTTAGATGTTTAGATAGAATATGTAATACAATATGTGAAATGTAAACAACAAAACGTCGTATCCTTGAAATAGAAATTAAAAAAAAAACACATAAAATACACGTGCCACCTCTCCCTAATACCTACCCCGCTCCCCCCCTTTTCAGCGGATATTATAATAGATACTATTATATTTGTTTTTCGCTGTCATTAACTATTATTATATTAGGTACTTGCATTATATTCTATGCAATGACGATTTCTGCATTAGGTCATTTGGTTAATAACCTCACAAAATTTAATCAACAAACAGAATAAATCGAATTAATACAAAAAAAATATTTCGAATTTAATAATGTTCTAATAGTCAGTCTTTCGTCGTGATTCTCAAAGTGGGCAATTTTGAATAAATTAATATAGAAACTACATTAATATTACATCACTTTATTGACAAATTTTTATCTACAAACTACATATTGCTTGCGGTTTGTTTAAATATTTAAATAATGCCGTCAACGACAGAGTACAAAATTTGTTCAAAATATAATAATAAATTTAATCAAAATAAAAAATACTTAAAAAGAACGATTTTTTTTCTTATTTTCTTTCGTCAATATTCATTTAGTCTTCGGTGTCATTTTTACATGATGGCGGCCTCCAGGCGTGTATTTTCGGCCGAGTGGTAGAATATGGCATATACTGACGAGGTGTACCTAGTAATAAAAGTAGAACAAATACTCAATCGGTAGATAATAAGTAGATTATATTACGAGCAGTAGAAAACGATGATTATCGTACTGAGCCAAGATATTTATGGCCGAAGCAAACCAGAATTCGAATATATATATATATATATATATATATATATATATATATATATATATATATATATATATATATATATATGTATAATAGAAAATTCAAGATTAGAATGTATTATAATGTATAAAATTTTAATGGGAAGGTAATCAAAAAGTTAGATGTTCCAATCAAACTTTCATTAAAGATTCTATATCAAAAGCTTTCGGTTGTATTTTTCACCTACTTCAGGACCTGTAAATTTATTATTGATCTGAACTGAACAGTAAGAACAATTAGAATGAAATAATATTAAAAAAGATTTTATAATTTACATGTTTTTTTTTTAGAAAATTGAGAAACAAATACAGTAATCATAAAATTTGCAGAATATACAAATCATTAAGTCGATAAATCATCAAAAAATCAAAAAAACAATTATAATTCAGATTACTTTTTTATTTATTTTTAATATTTGACTACAAATTTTGTCATATTGATTCTTATTAACAAAATTGATCTGTTACTTTTATTATTAAAGGATTATTAATCATTATAGCTTTTTTCTGAGTCAGAAATCATATTTTTCCAATTCACACCACTCTGTTAATAATCATCGGAATGGCATGAATTTTGGACTACTAAAAAGCATATTTCATTAGCTTTTTGCTGATTATTTTGAAATATTTTTAAAGTAAATACAATAAAAGTTATATCCCAAAATGTCTAAAAAGGCGATTTCCCCATTTAAGCTAAATGCAAATTTTGAGCCTTCAACAGGCACGGGTTAATATCATCTGACAGGGGGAAGTGCATGGACATTTGTTTTTATTTATTTGGAATAATTTTGGCGGGTGGGAGCAACAAATTTCCGACTTTGCCAAAATATATATATATTTTATATATATATATATATATATATATATATATATATATAAATATATATATATATATATATATATATATATATATATATATAAAATGTATTATACGTAATTTAATAGATATATAATTTTTGGTAAATGATTGTGAAAGATTAGGTCAAAGAATAAAAAAATAAGATAAGACAGAATAATGGAATATTTTTCTGGAATTATTTTCGCAGTTATAGAAGCAATATTTATTTGGATGTTGATTTAAAATTACTAACTAAATAAACATATAATATTACATTATTTACCAAGTATATTTTGAAAATATTTATTCATTTTTATTATTAAAATTCTTAATTGATAAATAAAAATTGTTTACGTTTTTATGGTAGAGTGGAAAACAGACAGTTATCGTCAAATAACGCGAAAAATTCCGTTGTCAAATTAAATTTATTATGACGGGATATTATACAAAATGTTTATGTGTATTGCAGGGCTCTGAAGAAAGCAATAGTGTGTGCCGAAACGTTGGCATAGAAGATAATAAAAATATATAACTAACTGAATTCCGTCTATTATTTATTATTTATATTAATATTGATAAAACTTTACTTTACGATTATGTAATCGATTTTCTTCAAACTTTGCACATTTTATGAATATAAATAGTGAAATTTAAGTGCAACAATGATATTTACAATATAAAACTGATTTTGAAAATTCGTTTTCAATATGTTGAATGTTGAAAAACTGCTGCCATATTTTTCCATATTTACATAATTACTAATACTGTAATTTTTTATTTTTTTTCGTTAAAAATAACTAAAAATTCTTCACGTTGCTTTAATTTTACTAAACATAAACAAATGAACCTCGTTATACCTAACCTATCCTGCAATGAGCGCCACCATATGTGGTGTAAGTAGGAGAAATCGGGTAGGAAATAGATTAGTGTATGATGAGTGTAAAATTGAAAAAAATGTTGTAGCAAAAGTTGCAGTAGTTAAGATGGTTCAGACATGTTGAGCGAATGTCTAATGAACGTTTGGTTAAAAAGATTTATTTGAATGATTTTGATGGTATACGATTGCGTGGACGTCCGATGAGTAGTTGGATTGGTATGATTGAGAGAGTGGCTTGCGTGAGCGAAAGTTTCCAAGTAGTAGGAATAAAAATGTGCATGAAGCGAAAGTTGCTTGTTTGGATAGGAGTGTTTAGAAGCGACTGATTTCGAGATGATAAAAAGAGTTTGTGCCACACCCTTTTGGGTACATGGCGTAATTGTGTATGTATGTATATAAAACCAATTCATCTTACGTATAATCTATATGTTAAAAACGAGTATTCTAAATAAGTTTTGCCCTTGTAAATATCATTTCCACACTAAAAGTTTGCGATTTATTTTCATAAAATGTACAAAAGTCATTTTAGTAACCGTAAAATGATTATTTTTTATTTTATAAATTCTTTTGTTTGTAAATGTTTAACTGTTTTTATTTTTGCATTAAACACCATTTATTTTATATTTTATTTATCTAATTAAACATTAGACAATTTTTCTTTAATTTAAAATTGTCTAATATTTAATTAGATAAATAAAATATAAAATTAATGGTGTTTAATGTAAAAATAAAAACAGTTGATTATTTTTTGTTGCAATCTACTAAACCTGAAAGATTCTCCGTATGTTCCTGCATCCAAAAATAATTTGGCCGGAAAGGTTCATCGCAGGGTAACTTATCAGTTCGATAATGCAGCCAACCGAACCATTCAGCGGGAATTTGTGATCCATCGTAGTCTAAATACACATGATCAGCATACTCTACCCAACGATTACGACCGTAAAAATACCGTGGATTCTCGTAATAACGATTACCGAAATTATCGCATCCCACCAATTTTCCATCTTTCAAATCGTCGTAACGAAACATTTTAAATATAGATGAACGAACACCACCATTTGACTTGATTATTTCGACAAATTTCGCAAATTTATCTATCGGTAACAGTTTCAAGAAATTCTTTGCCATTTTTTATCTCCCTTGCGTTGATAAAATGAATAATTTATAAACTTATGGGGGAAAATATGTGTTATTTTTTTATGTGAATAAATTGCTATTTGACTTTTAAATTTTTGTAATTGTTTGTAGTAATAATAAATAAACAAAATGTTGTTGCTTAGATACACACCAGGGGTGTATTTCTACCTCTTTTGTATATGAGAAAGTGCTTTTATTTTTTTGTATTAAAATAAATTTTTATTCCTACCTCTTATCAAATATACTACACCGGATGATTTCTATGAGTAATACAGAACTAAATCTTAATGCTTTTTTATTTTAATATAATGAGTTCTGAAATATTTTTTACTATATTTTAGTACGATTGTTTTAGTACATTATAATCCTGTGGTGGTTACAGAAGATTTTTTTTGTTTTGTTTAGATTTTCTCTTTTATCACTTGTTACGCCCGTTATTGTTCAGTATTTAAGTTCAAAGTATTAAACAAATGTACATTAGCAGTCCAAGTCCAAAAAGGCAATGTTTTATTTACAGCCATTGAATATATTCTGTTGATTTCAACTTGCATTCCAAATTCAAAACAATATTTAATCGTAAGATTACTGTGAATTTACGTTATATATTAGGTAGATTTGAAAAAAATCTTCTTTTATTAATAGTATTATGATTAGGACTGGAGAAAAATCACGGTATATCGATAATTTATTGATACATCGATAAAAAGTAAGTAAACTTACATAAAATATACGTATTTTATCTTCATATTACGTAAAAAATTTCCTGTGACGTTTGTAAATTTACATATTAAACTGGTGTAAATCAATTGCCCCAAGTTTTTAAGTAAAATTATCGAATTTTTTTTGTAGAGTTGCATGTCTGGATAGAAATATTTGAAAAAAACTAATTTCAAAATAGTGACAAGACTTTGAGTCACACCCTTTTGGGTACATGGTGTGATTGTGTATATATGTATGTATGATATTGAAATTGATTAATTTGAAAGTATTATGTAATAAAAAAATGTAAGTATTTTTTCCTTGAGTATCTTTCGCAAACTCCAAATTCCAAATGAATATAAATAATCTGAGAACTGCATTTGAACTTTATAGAAAGTTTTGTAAATAAATAATATTGCACATAATTTTTGAGATTATTAAAATAATTAGCAAGATCAACTGACCATAGTCTATATTATTTTTTAAAATAAAACTGCTTTAGATTAAAGTTCTGTATTAATATTTATTTATAATCGACGTCTCGACGAACTCAACATCCGTCTTTATCGATACAATTGACATTCACAGTACTAGTTAACAAAATACAAGTAACTATAGATATTATAAAATTCACAGATTTTTAATTAAAGAAAGTCAGTTACTATAGTCACACTAACTGATATTATTCTTTTCTTTATAAATTTCTTTTGCTTCTTTTATCAATCTATAGATTAAAAACTTATCCTAAAAATTTCAATAAAATCGGAAACCATCTAGAAGAAATTGCGATCACAAAATTTTGACTGACGAAAACTAAATTCGGATTCGTCTGATCTAGAAACCATATGAAGAATTTCTCTATAAATATTACTTTAATTTTTGAAAATATTACAAACACCGTACCGAACACTATACCCCCTTTTTTTCCTTGCAGTTAAAGTGATAAAAATGCATAAATAAAATATTGAATTTTATAGCAAAAATAGAATAAGAACTGGGAATGGTCAATGCCATATGATAAAGTCATCTATGACCTTGCAATTTTCTAGAATCATATGTTTATCATTCGATTTTGTAATTAATTGCGCAAAAATGATAATGTATGATGAAACACGGGACGACTGTTTGTCTAGAACGAAAACGTAATAACAGTTTTTTCCAATTTAATTGTAAGGAAAAAGTGGTATAGTTCTTGGTACAGTGACTGTAACATTTTCAAAAATTAAAAAAAAAATTATATAGAAATCTTTCATATGACGAATCCGAACTTAACTATTATCCAAGATTAATCAAATTTTTACAAAAGATTCTATTAGTACCCATATAAATTATATAATTTTAGTATCGTGCTGTGTTGTCAACTTTCTGAGAAAAAAATTACTAAAATATTTAAAAAAATCATTATGGCTACATTATTTAGCCATAATATTTTCACAAAAGATTCTTCTATTGCCCATCTAAATTATATAATTTTGTTAATATACAGTGTTGTCAATTTTCCGAGAAAAACATTACTAAATTTTTTAAAATTTAATTCTGGCTTTACTATTTATTAGTGCCTAAATAAATTACATAACTTTTAGTGTCTTAGTATTGTCAACTTTCTAGGAAAAAAATTAGTAAAATTTTATTTTGGTTTCACTGTTTATCCAAGATTAACAACAATTTTACAAAAAAATTAGTTTAGTGCCCACAAAAATTACATAATTTTACTTTTAAACAGTATTGCCAACTTTGGCGGAAAAATATGAAATTTGTGTTTTTATTTCTTAGTATTTATGTAATGTGAAAGTGGTCTATATATGGATTTATCCATCTTGTAACAAATATGTCACCTTGTTTAAAATTGAGATTTTTTAAATATTTATTGACCAATCACATACTGCGGTCGAAAATTTGATATCACCGATAACCTGAAGGGGAAGTGTGATATTAGTAGAAAAATAACAAATTTTAAATTTTCTTCAAAACAAATTGTATTAAAAATATTTAAAATCCAAAAATAGCCAATGTTTGAGAAATAGTATTTATTTATAATGAGATAACTTCATATTTTTCTTCAAAATAATATTTGTATAAATATATTATCAATTAAAACCAAAACAAAAACGTTATTTATTATATAAATACTTTATACAGTTCACGCCACTTATTGGATTTACAAATAATGTGATCATTCGGATATTGTTATCACACTTTTGCGTAGAATAGACTAAACGATTTCGATATAAATCGATAAATAAAAATAAAATATATCGATACAACTTACATCTGTGAAAGTTTATCATATAGCTAAATAAATCTCCCTGTATACATTACATCACAAGATGTATATTATTTATCAAAAATAATAATAAAGAAACATTAAATTGCATTTAATATTTTTCTTTGTTACTGAACCATTTTTTTTTTATTTAATCAACAAGTGTTACAAAATATGTGTATATTTAAAACAACGGCTGTGATAAAATTGATGAAAATATTTAATAAATTGTGAACACATACAAACACTATAATAAAACAAAAATATAAAATGAACTCCTTATCATACAGTTCAGTTCAAATTAATCTATTTACAGTGAAATTGTGCACACGTGTAGTAAACACACAATTACGTATTATGAGATTATTAAAATTAATTATATTTGCCACAGCCAGACATATTAATTAAAATAAAATGGCTCTAGGTTATAGTTCTGTATTAATATTTATATTTGGGTAGTTTGCTGTCTAGAGATGGCCGTTTTGATCGTGAAATTGAAAGGAGTGTAAATGCTGGTTGTAAGGTTTTGGGTGCTTTGGGAACTAGAGCTAGGAATGTAAATATTTCCAAAGAAGCCCGTTTGAGTATATACAATGTAGTTTTGGTGCCTACGTTGATGTATAAAGTAGTGAATGTTGGGTTTGGTTGCAAAAACATAAACGGAAAATGATTGCTGTGGAAATGAGATTTTTACGTGGGGTATGTGGTGTAAATAGGAAAAGTCGGGTACGAAATAGATTAGTGTATGATGAGTGTGAAATTCGAAAAAAATGTTGTAGCAAAAGTTGCCGTGTTAGTCAGTTAAGATGGTTCGGACATGTTGAGCGAATGTCTAATGAACGTCTGGTTAAAAAAATTTATTTCAATGATTTTGATGGTATACGTTTGCGTGGACGTCCGATGAGTAGTTGAAGTGATATGATTGAAAGTGTTTTGCGTGAGCAAAAGTTTCCAAGTAGTAGGAATAAAAGAGCATGTATGAGAGGAATTCATAAATGTGGATGAAGCGAAAGTTGCTTGTTTGGATAGGAATGTTTGGAGGCGACTGATTTCAAAATGATGAAAAGAGTTTGTGCCACACACTTTTGGGTACATGGCGTGATTGTGTATGTATGTATGTAATAATTGAATCATCAGGAAAAATTACACATATGACATTCACTGTAAACAAACAGAACATAACGCAGTAAAAAATCTTTCAGAACTCATATTAAAATAAAAATTAATTATCTACCCTTAGTATAACGTGTGATTCTTAACGTAAAACTATGAATATTAAGTGATAATAAAGATTAAGGGGTGGTTGAAACAGGGTGGAAACACGTGTAAAATTAATTAACTCATAAATTAATTGGAGTGGGGAACATTACAATTTGTTTATAATATATATATATATATATATATATATATATATATGTGTGTACGAAAATTTAAGAAGTGACAACTTAATTTACTATTGTATAAACATATTTTAATAAATCATCAAGTATTTACAAGTTTATGGTTTATTGTTGCTTCCACAAAGTCTGTCACTTTTTTTGATAATTGCAAATTGCTTATAATATATTTCTCTGAGTGTGTGTGTAAAAAATTAGCACCCTACAAGTAAATTTATAGGACTTACTGCAATTTTACTGTTCTAACAGTAATGACAATTTAAGAAAGTGTTGCTATCTCACAATCAGTGTGGCTGTTTTACATACATACATACATACACAATCACGTCATGTACCCAAAAGGGTGTGGCACAAACTCTTTTCATCATTCCGAAATCAGTCGCCTCCAAACATTCCTATTCAAACAAGCAACTTTCGTGTCATCCACATTCATAATTCCTCTCATACATGCTCTTTTATTCCTATTACTTGGAAACTTTCGCTCACGCAAGCCACCCTCTCAATCATACACCACTCCAACTACTCATCGGACGTCCACCTGCAAACGTATACCATCAAAATCATTCAAGTAAATCTTTTTTACCAGACGTTCATTAGACATTCGCTCAACATGTCCGAACCATCTTAACTGACTAACACGGCAACTTTTGCTACAACATTTTTTTCAATTTCACACTCATCATACACTAATCTATTATTATTATATACTTATGTTTCTCACACGTGTTGCAAGTGGTCTATTTTTACGAGTATATGAAACATCTAAACAAACCGCAAGCTAAAGTCAGACCATATATTTTTTATATAATTTATTTGTTGTTTGATAATCTTACACAAATTCCTGAATTCCTTATCGGCTGTTTTTTGTCTGTAAATTACGATAAGCAAGCAACTGCCGGGTTTGGCCTATTTATTTCAAATATCCAGTCGGAAAAATAAGAATTATATTTGCATTCTGGTTGCTAAGTGCGTGAAATATTTTTTATTCTTTTCTATTCATAAACTATTGCATTACACAAATATAATTTAAACACAATGATTCATATATTTTTATGTTAAATTTCCACAGTTTATTCGCTATTTTAAATTCAGAGAAAGATATGGCTAAAAAGTAATGAAATTTGAAATATTATCAAACAATGGTAATAGAAATCTTTTAGAAGTAATTTAAGCTCTGTATGATGGAAGTGAGGCTGCTGTACGAGTTGATGGTTGTATAAGTGATTGGTTTCGTATAGATGTTGGTGTGAAACAGGGCTGTGTAATGTATCCTTGGCTATTTCATTTATTTGTGAATATTTTTTGATAGCCTTGTGTGATGATGATGGTATACATATACAGGGTGTAACAGAATAACTATTCCTAATTTTCAGAAATGGTAGAGTGCACTTAGAGAAACATTTTTTATTAATAAACTAGTGTCCGGAAATTTATCGGTGCCAAGATACACTAGATATCGTTAAAAACAATCTTAATCAAACATCAAAGAGTAGTTAAGTTAAGAAACATTTTATTAGAAATAATAGCGCATTAAACTTTATAAAAATTGTTCGAAGTTACGACCACCATTTTCGATACACAAGTTGTAACGATGTACAATCGACTGCCGAAAAAAAGAAAAAAAAAAAAAAGAAATTCCGGACACTAGTTTATTAATAAAAAATGTTTCTTTATGTGCCCTCTATCATTTCTGAAAATTAGGAATAGTTACTCTGTTACACCCTGTATAAGTAACTGTGTGGTGTACCTGCAGTTGTTTTGGACTAAATTTGAAGAACAACTGAGAAGAATGATTGATAAAAATTCTGTTGTAGGGATAGGAATCTTGTGTTGAATAAATATAAAGTATTCGCTTTAGAGAAAGGTAATTTGACGACTGAATGTAATGTATGTATCTGTTGATGATTCATGTTTAGTACAACTAGAAATAAGACGTTTTCTAAACAATATTTATTATAAAAAAAGAATTATAAAACTTGCAATAACAATTTTAAATGATTATTCCGGAGCGTAGTCACCACACTAAGTCAATAACTGCTTTCCATTCGCTTGGAAGTATTTTTATTAAAAAAGTAAACAAAACAGTCATTTCTATTAACAAATAATCCGCCTACAAAAACGGCTGATAATTATGCACCAACACAATATTTGTTAGAAAATTGTTTCAGTAAAATAAAAGTTGTAATCAGTATTTTATTATTATATTCATTTATATCTCAATATATAATATAAACATGTATATACTTATTGATACAAACAAGTCATTGTTGTTCCTAGAATTCCTAGCTGATATACACATCCCATATGTGGAAAATCACACGCAGTGCTGGATTATAGCATAAGCTGACTAAGCTATAGCTTAGGGCTCCGAAGTTTTGGGGGCCCCGCGAAAATTGTAAAAAATTAAAGTTACTGTTTAATTCAAATTCATCTTACATTATTTCAAATTAAGGTGATGTTGAAAGTCTGCTGCAACGGAGTTAGTGTCTTTGTTAATAAAAAATGAACAAATAATAATTTTACTATAAACCGACCATTCCGACATTCTATGAATGTTGGACAATATGCGTGGCTGACAAATCAAAGCTTTTATTAACGCATTATCGAGAAAAACGTTTTTTCGCGATCTTTCGTAGCAGACGACAAAAATTCGCGAACAAACGTTTTTCTAGATCATGTGTTAATAAAAGTTATGATTTGTCAGTCACACATATTCTCCAACATTCATAGAATGTCGGAAAGGTTGGTTTATAGTAAAATTATTATTAGTTTATTTTTTATTAACAAAGACAATAACTTTGTTACAGCAGACTTTCGACATCACCATAAGAAGACGTACTAATGGTGTCAATATTCATTTACTTATTTTCCTGGCAATAACCTTCTCTACGAATCAGAGAATTTGATTACTCTACAAAATACTTTATTCTATAATAAAATTTGTACAAAGGGGGGGGGGGGGCAAAATCTTTTGTGCTTAGGGCCCCTCATAGTGTTAATCCGGCCCTGATTACACGTATGTACCAGACACGAATTTACTTTGTTAAAAAATAACAGATATACAATGTGATTTATAATTGAGTGTATCAAACTTTAAAAGTTTCTTTAGGGACAGTGATTTCGAGTGAAAAATGTTATTGTATGAACATAGGTTCTAATTCTATCTAGTTGCGTAACTATAAGAAACGTTGATTATAAATAAATATAAATACAGAACTTTAACCTAACGTTTTATTTTAATATAATGAGTTCTGAAACTAATACACTAGTACACGCGAATCTATGTCAATAATATTATAACAAATTTCATTTAATTTTCTATCAACTGTTCACGAGTGTGGCAACAAACACTTGTGAACAGTTGATGGGAAGAATTAATAATAATAATAATAATAATAATAATTTATTAATAGCTTTGGGAGCTTTAAAGAAAACAAATACATAAAATATTTTACATTATAAACTACATAAATATGAATACAAATATATGCGACACTAAATAACTAACTTGTTTTATTCAAATAATGTTGTTTGATTTTAATTTTGAAAAGATGTAGTGAAGAGCATATTTTTATAAATTCTGGTAGTTGATTATATTCTTGTAACCCTTTGTGGAAAATATCATTAGCTGTTCTACCTTTATTAGTTTTTCCAATATAGAAATTACTCGCATTTCTAGTATTATAAGTGTAAATATCACTATTTAATTGTAGTTTACTTTTTAAATAATTAGGTAATAATTCATGTTCCATTTTAAATACAATTTTATGGTACCATTAAATTAAATTCGTTATAATATTAACATGATTCATGTGATTAGATTCGTCGGTGTCATGGCTGTATTTAAGTTCAACAACCACACTTTGAATATTTGTTGTAAAATATCAAATAATTTGACTTGCCTTTCAACTATTTTCTTTAGTTTTTCTACGGTAACTTGTTGTTAAACTCGTAAATTTATTATGACACTTTTAATTTCTTGTAGTTGCACACCTAGACAGAATAAGACCTATGTTTTGCACTCAAAATGACCTCCCTAATAAACTGTTTAAGTTTAGCACACTCGTTTAGAAATCACCCGGTATAATTAGTCATTGGTGTACTAATGACAAATACGATACAAACGATAACAATTCAACTTATTAACAGCAAGTTTTAATTAATATTTTTGTTCGTTTGAAAAGTTTAAAGATCAAATCTTTTCGATGACTTCATTTATCAAAATAATAATTTCTACTATATCACACTTTCAGAACTTTATTATGAAATAACTCGTTTAAATAATGTAATTCTGATTCATCTTAGGTAAGAATTATTTTGTATTTTTGTAAACACATGTTACATTCCAATATATATATATATATATATATATATATATATATATATATATATATATATATATATATATGTAATTTTATCTACAAACCATGAGACAATAAGATGCCCAGTATTTCTAGGTATAATTACTCAACTGATGTAATTTTATTCATAATTGTTTAACAAGTACATAATGTCAGAACTATTACAAACATTATGTAATAGCATATTACCAACGGAATAAAAAAGTACATGTATATGTAATATTATAGTTTTTTTAGTAAAATTTCTTTCGGTAAATTTACAAAACTTCTGTAAATTTGCTGTCAGGAATTTTCCACAAATAGGTAAAATTTGTTTAGTTTTGTAATAATATTGTCGGTATAACTATATACATTTCTAAATTTACCATAAATGAAATGAACGAATTACACTTAAAATATTTTATTAGCGTTATTAAACAAAATATCTACTAAGTCTCATTATTTTGATGAATTATTACAGATATTAATATACAAACTGTAATTTTACATAATTTAAGAAGTTATACCAATAATATGTATGTAATTCTACATTAAATAAGTGATGCAATTTATAACAAATAAATAAATTCATATAAATAACAAAATTGTTCTATATGTCAAAAGTTCATTAACCTTAGCACTTGCTTGCAACCTGCAACTCGCAACCCAAACTATGCAACCCACAATATATTAGATTATAATCATTTACTTACTTTATGTGATTATTATGAATTATGTACAAAATTACAGAATTTTTAGGTATAAAAATACAGGATATTTATAGAAACTTTTATAGTAAAATTTTACAACTATTTTGCTATAATTTCGCTATTATTTTTTTTACAGTGTAATAATGAAATATACTAATCTATAATATTATAAAATCTAATGTCTGTCTGTCTGTCTATCTATCTGTCTGATTACACATAATGAAGACCTTGACTTAATATATAATATGTAAACTAAAAAAAAATATTAGAAATAATTTTGTGACTGATATAGCAATCCCTTGGAATAAAAATTTGCTTTATACGTTAATTGAAAATTGCATCATTTATTTTCGCTTAAATTTAAATTTGATTATTCGAAAATGTGTGAAGAAGTGCAAGAAATGAAGTACACCTATTATTTAATCTGTAATTACTACTTTGACTGCAAGGAAAAGTAGTATAGCGTTTGGTACGGTGTCTGTAACATTTAAAAAAAAAAAAAAAAATTGTTTAGAAATCCTTCATATAGCCTCTAGATGACGAATATGAACTTAGTTTATGTGGGTGTATGTGTGTGCGTCGTCAGCTCGCTCGCTCGCTAGGTCGTAAGTCAAAATTTTGTGACCGCAACTCCTCCTAGACGGTTCAACCGATTTTAATGAAATTTTCAGGATAAATTTGTCTAGTACCCAAGATGGTCATGTGCTTTTATTTTTTTCCAGTAATGCCAACTTTCCGAGAAAAAATTACTAAAGTTTTTAAAAATTCATATTGGCTACGTTATTTATCCGATTTTGTTCAAATTTTCAGAAAACATTTTCCTAGTGCTCCCATTAATTATATAATTTTATTAATATCCAGTGTTGCCAACTTTCCGAGAAAAAAATTACTAAATTTTAAAAAAAATTATTATGGCTATGTTATTTAACCGATTTTACTCAAATTTACACAAAAGATTCTCCTAGTATTCATATAATTTATGTAATTTTAACAAAATACAGTGTTGCCAACTTTCCGAGAAAAAAATTACTAAAATTTATTGTAGCTACATCATTTATTCGATTTTGATCAAATTTTCAGAAAAGTTTTTCCTAGTGTCCACATAAATTATAATATTATTAAAATACAGTGTTGCCAACTTTCCGAGAAATGTCAAAGTAGTCTCTATATGGGTTTACCCATATACTTCTAATCTTGTTTATTTTAGTGATATGTTTAGATAATTCTAATTTATAATATAAAATATACGGAACATTAATTCGTTTATTGATAATCCGTCGACAAACTACCAAAACAATCGTACAATATATTTGTAAACAGAGTTGTTTACGTGTGATTTGTGCATCGGAGTGTACATGTTGTTGCCAAGCAGTTTCAAATTGTGTTCACTGTGTTCAGAATCAGCTGACGCAAGCTATGGAACGTTCAACATCAACCAATCAACCGGTCATGCGTAGTCCCCTACCACATTTTATTCCGACTAGAGATCTTTGTTCCCGGTGTTCCAAGTCAACTCAACTTGTCGAGTATCAACTTCATTTAGTACACAATTTAACTTAGCGATGAATACACAATAACTGTTTTTAATAACATAGCCCCAAACGAAAACAAAACATTAGTAACTTTGGTCGAAATAATTTGCTAGGCTAAGTGATTTCTGTGAAAATAAGTATTATTTGTGTGAATATTTGTGAAACAAAGTGAATTGAATTAATTTGCAGCGTGTGATGAGAAGAACTCATTTCAATTATATTGATATCAGTGAAACTTATCGTAATAGTGAAGTATTGAACAGGACTTGTTCGAATCAGGTAGAGAGAGTTGCTTGACAATTGAGGATTTGCTGAAGAAAGGCACGAAAATTCCTGTTGCTAAGCAGTGCCTCGGGGTAGCTCATGAAGCTACCACCATGGGGCAAATTGCTCATGATGTAAGTACAACTAATTATATTTACATTAATGTACAATGGTCATTAAGAAACTATATAACTATATAACTAAGTTTACTTTTGGGTAAACTTGTCAGTTTTGATTAGGTACGGAAAATTTTGCCGGTAACAGTCAGGACCGGTTTTATAATATTCTTTAGATATTTTAAGGTTTGTGCTGGTCCACCGGGGCACTGGGCTTTCCCCAGTGACCTGCGATAGTCAAAAAATTAAAACTGATCTCTGAGTTTTATAGAAATTTAAGAATTAATAATTTGAAAAACATCAATTTGTAAAAAGAATCAGTTATTAAATTAGATTCAAATAAAGAATTATATTTAATTTTATATGCGTCATTTTTTACAATTCATTTGTCATTTTCATGTAAATTATAATAAAAAAAATATAAAAACATACATACATACACAATCACGCCATGTACCCAAAAGGGTGTGACACAAACTCTTTTCATCATCCCGAAATCAGTCGCGTCCAAACATTACTATTCAAACAAGCAACTTTCGCTTCATCCACATTCATAATTCCACTCTCATACATGCTCTTTTATTCCTACTACTTGGAAACTTTCGCTCACGCAAGCCACTCTCTCAATCATACACCATTCCAACTACTCATCGAACGTCCACGCAAACGTATACCATCAAAATCATTCTAATAAATCTTTTTAACCAATCGTTCATTAGACATTCGCTCGGGGCCTAATTTTTTATCCAGTCCAACCCTGGATATTTTGTATATTCATTTTTTAGACACATTGTATCTATTACTATGAGCATTGCATATAGCTGAATACATTGCATATTCATATATAAAAAAAAAACATATATTTCAATAGAAATTTATAAAGAAAAGTATAACATCAATCACTGTAAAGGCACTGAGTTCAATAAAATTTGGCTTCCATTAATTAAAAATCCATAAAATTTTATTATCTAGTCACTTATTTTGTTACCTAGTAACTTGTTTCTATGTACTGTTATTTACTGTAATGTCATTTATATCATTTTTATTCTGATAAAGGCGGACGTTGAGTTTCGTCGAAACGTCAATTATAAATAAATATTAATACAGAACTTTAAACTAAAGTATTTTTATTTTAATAATAATTATGCCGGTAGAATTTTAAAACGATGCTTTTTTGCTGACTTAAAGACGATTTTAATTAATCTGTTTATTTATTAACCATTTATAAGATTTTTTTTTGGTTCAAAAGCATCATAATATTAATATTACTTACCTATGTAGAAAAAGGTCATTATGTTACTAGTACAAAAATGATATAATACAGCAGTTAGTTACTATATATATATATATATATATATATATATATATATATATATATATATATATATATATATATATATATATATATACACTATTGGTGACAATTAAATAGTTCATTTTTTCACCAGTAATACTCAATAATTTAAAATAAAAAGTTCTGTGTTATAATCATTATCGTTTTTTCCTGATGAAGACGAACGTTGAGTTTCGTCAAAACGTCGATTATAAATAAATATAAATACAGAATTTTAACCTAGGGCAGTTTTATTTTTGTATAATGAGTACTGAAAGATTTTTTACTCAAAAATTTTTTTTTCATTATTTATTCAGTTGTTATTATTCAATTGTTTCTCATATGTCGTTCTTATCTTTCAGATAAGAGGAAGTGGAAATTAAACCCGGCTTTTTTTTGTATGTATAATTATACTACAAAGTTGCATCATTTCAAAATGAAAAAAATATATAATATACTTAAGTGTGCTTATCTCATTTTATTAAAAATAAACATACATGCATTAAAAATATGGTTCAAAAGTGTAATAAAAATGTCTTATCTTAAACAAATGTGTAAATATTGTCCTGATATTAAAATCTGAACATTTCTCATTTCATCATTTTTTATTTATTGATTGGAGTGTACCTTGAAGTGTAAAATAAAACCCAGAGGAAGGTGAAAATATCATACTAGTGTATTAGTGTATTTTTATGTATGTCAATATGTCTACATTTACAATGATTCTCAAACAGTTTCTTTAATAATAAACTAAAATTATGAGT
Source organism: Clivina fossor (assembly GCA_963966155.1). NCBI lineage: Eukaryota > Metazoa > Arthropoda > Insecta > Coleoptera > Carabidae > Clivina > Clivina fossor. The sequence goes on from OZ014567.1 coordinate 11,004,184, forward strand.
AGATAGAATCATCCAGTCAAAACTAAAATTAGTATTTTTTTTATGTAAATCGTAACTTTATGCCTTTATGGCTTTATAAAATGATACGTTGCCATTTTACGTAAAAATTATAATAAAAATATTACATATTATTTCAGCAAAATCGACGGTTTACATAAATTTTCAATAAAAATAATATAATTTTAAGTTAAATAATAATTAATTTATCATATTATATATGAGGCGTATAGATGCAAAACTCACTATTCGACAAAAAGTGAAAAATGAGATTTTGCGCGATTTGGACGTAGAATTTTACAAGGAATACGATATTTAGGTTAGTTAGAAAAAAACTCAGTATTTAATATGAGAAACACTCTTTAAAGTTTAGTGTTGGATGCAAAACTCACTACTTGCGTTGATAGTTTAGATGCAAAAGTAACTGTTTGCTTTCCACCAATAAAAATTTTATTGGTGGGAAGCAAACAGTCACTTTGTATGAATTAATGATGTATAAAACCAATAATTCACGATTTTGAATAAGTATTGCCATCTAGTAACAAGATTTTATCATCAAAATACAATTACACTTAGCTATAACAGTTTTTTGCAAATATCTCAGAACTTGAAATTTGAAAATAGTGAGTTTTGCATCTATACGACTCATATGTTTTCTTTTTTTTGCGGAAAAAGTAAATAACTTACATAAAATATATGTATTTTAATTCATATTATGTAAAAATGTGTCTTCGTGAAAAATCTATAAAAATATAAAACACAGGCGTGTAGTTTCACCTCGCTATTAAAAGTGATTTTTGTCAAAATTGCTTTCGACATTTACTTAAAAATATTTATTAAGCAATTTTAATTAGTTTATTTGAATTTTATAATATTAGATATAAAAAATATATATCAAAAATAGAAATACTATTCATATTTGATCAGAAGTTTAAGTAAAAATTTATTTGAAAGCAGACGTCTGGTTAAAAAGATTTATTTGAATGATTTTGATGGTATACGTTTGCGTGGACGTCCGATGAGTAGTTGGAGTGGTGTATGATTGAGAGAGTGGCTTGCGCGAGCGAAAGTTTCCAACTAGTAGGAATAAAAGAGCATGTATGAGAGTAGAATTATGAATGTGGATGAAGCGAAAGTTGCTTGTTTGGAGGCGACTGATTTCGGAATGATGAAAAGAGTTTGTGCCACACCCTTATTTGGGTACATGGCGTGATTGTGTATGTATGTGTGTATAAATTGGTACACATCGTTATAAAATAGTATAAAAGCCAACCTTTGAACACAACAAAAACAGTGTATGTGTGTGTGTGTGAGACAACGAAATTAAAAAAGCAAAAAATCTGAGATTCAGATCCGAAATCCGCATATCCGAATATGAGATCCGGATATCCAGAAACCCAATTAATCCAGGCACCCGGATAAATTAAAATTTGATTCCGTATTCGATTCCCAGACCATTTACCAATTAAAAAATATGAATTTTTCTACACTACTATAAAAATATAAACAATTTTTACGCCGTCTGTTGGTATATTTTATTTTTGTTATCAGTCAATGTTCTCAATACTTGGTTCATTGTCTCTAGATATCAATAACAAATTTATTTCTAAAAGATTCTTTGTTTTCATTACGATGTCTGTGTTTCCAGTTTTATATATTTATTGTAAATGATTGTAACCTTACATATGACCTATTATAAAGTTCAGATTCAACAAAATTCTTACATATTTTACAAATTTGTTGTTGTAACATTCATCAATGTAGAATATTAATTTTAATTTTAGTTTTTGATTTGACTTCCTAAACATTTCTTAAGTTGAAATTGCAGTTTTTAATTTTACAATATATAAATATATTTTCAATAAGTAAAAATTAGGTACTTGCACGAGACTTTCAAGGTCAAATATACCCACAACAGCTGATGGCGTTTGACATAAAAGTAATTCGCTATGCATGTATATTACTTTAATTTGAGATCTATATATATATATATATATATATATATATATATATATATATATATATATATATATATATATATATATTGTTGCAAGAGTTGGTGTTATTCAGTTAAGATGATTGAGTCATCTTGAGCGAATGTCTAATAAACATTTGATTGAAAGAAATATATGTGAATGATTTTGAAGCTATAGGTTTGCTAGTGGACGTCTGATGAGTAAATTAAATGGTATGATTGAGAGGGTGGCTTGCGTGAGCGAATGTTGCCAAGTAATAGGAATAGAAGAGCATGTATGAGAGGTATAATAAAATATAAGTATAATATAAAGTTAAATGTTGTAGCAAAAGTTGGTGTTAGTCAGTTAAGATGGTTCGGACATGTTGAGCGAATGTCTAATGAACGTCTGGTTAAAAAGATTTATTTGAATGATTTTGATGGTATACGTTTGCGTGGACGTCCGATGAGTAGTTGGAGTGGTATGATTGAGAGTGTTTTGCGTGAGCGAAAGTTTCCAAGTAGTAGGAATAAAAGAGCATGTATGAGTGGAATTATGAATGTGGATGAAGCGAAAGTTGCTTGTTTGGATAGGAATGTTTGGAGGCGACTGATTTCGGAATGATGAAAAGAGTTTGTGCCACACCCTTCTGGATACATGGCGTGATTGTGTATGTATGTATGTATATAAAGTTACTTAATCTGGATAGGATTGTTTAGCGGAAACTAATTTCGGGATAGTGAAGAGAGTTTGTCCCACATCCTCTTGGGTACATGGCGTGATTTTATATATATATATATATATATATATATATCCTAAGATTTTATTTAAAATCATTTTATAATTGAATAATAATTAATGTAAGTAATAATATCATAATTGTTAATACATTTGTTGATATTAAATTTTTTATAGAATTTTTTTTTAATATATACTTCAAATTATTAATGCTGACATAATATGCGTCGTTGGTCAATTTAACCTTGAGATTAACAAGTAAATAGAAAAACATGTAAATAAATATGTATAAAAATATATAGGATTAATTATGAAAAAAAAATTGTTAAAATAAAATGGTTTTAGGTTGTACTTCTGTATTAATATTTATTAATGATCTACGTTTCGACGAACTCAACGTACGTCTTCATCAGAAAATAATATACAAATGACATTACTGTTTCTAGGATAGTATTTTTATTTAATTACAAAAATTTTAATTAAACAAGATTAGAAGTATATGGGTAAACCCATATAGAGACCACTTTGACATTTCTCGGAAAGTTGGCAACACTGTATTTTAATAATATTATAATTTATGTGGGCACTAGGAGAAACTTTTCTGAAAATTTGATCAAAATCGAATAAATGATGTAGTCACAATGAATTTTGGTAATTTTTTTCTTGGAAAGTTGGCAACACTGTATTTTGTTAAAATTACATAAATTATACGAATACTAGGAGAATCTTTTGTGAAAATTTGAGTAAAATCGGTTAAATAACATGGCCATAATAAATTTTTTAAAACTTTAGTAATTCTTTTCTTGGAAAGTTGGCAACACTGGACATTAATAAAATTATATAATTAATGGGAGTATTAGGGAAATCTTTTCTGAAAATTTGATCAAAATCGGATAAATAACATAGCCAATATGAATTTTTAAAAACTTTAGTAATTTTTTTTTCGGAAAGTTGGCATCACTGGAAAAAAATAAAACCACATTACCATTTTGGGTACTAGACAAATTTATCTTGAAAATTTCATTAAAATCGGTTGAACCGTCTAGGAGGAGTTGCGGCCACAAAATTTTGACTTACGACCGAGCGAGCGAGTGACCGAGCGAGCTGACGTCGCACATCCATACACCCACATAAACTAAGTTCAGATTCGTCATCTAGAGGCTATATGAAGGATTTCTATACACAATTTTTTTTTTGAAAATGTTACAGACACCGTACCAAACGCTATACCACTTTTTCCTTGCAGTCAAAGTGGTAAAAATTATTTATGTGTATGTATATTTTAGCACGAGTATTATTGCAGAATTTATAGTGTGTTTTTTTTTTTTAATGTATTTATTGTGTTTCATGGCTCTGACAAATTTAGCATTTATATTTTTGTACGACAAGTAAACAAGTCTTTATTTATTATTATTATGTTCTATCGGAGCGCGTGTGTTCTGCATATTTAAGTTGTTTGTTTTGTTCAAATATGAAACACACAAATGATGCAACATATTGATTTATGACTGGATTTTTTTCTGCTTAATTATTGTATATTTCATGTTCCATATCAGTAATTCTTTATTCATGCGTATACATTTAGGGTGGTTCTTATTTTGGCAAGTCGGAAATTATTCCAAATAATTAAAAAAAAATATCCATACACTTCCCAGACTTGTCAGATGATATTAACCCGTGTCTGTTTAAGGCTCAAAATTTGTATTTAGCTTAAATGGGGAAATCGCCTTTGTAGACATTTTGGGATATAACTTTTATTGTATTTACTTTAAAAATATTTCAAAATAATCACCAAAAAGCTAATGAAATATGCTTTTTAGTAGTCCAAAATTCATGCCATTCCGATGATTATTAACGGAGTGGTGTGAATTTGAAAAATATGATTTCTGACTCAGAAAAAAGCTATAATGATTTATTTTGATAAATGCAAATTTTTTCATTTAAAAATTAACTAATTGTTTAATTAGTTTATCACATTAAATTAATAGCGATACTATATTTATATTTATATACATAGCCTGCATGTACTTAATAACTTTCCGAGAAAAAACTTACAAAATTAAAAAAACAATCAATTATAGTTACATTATTTACCCGAAATTAGTCAAAGTTTTGTAAAATATTCTTATAGTACTCGTAAAAATTATAGAGTATAATTTTATTGTTATCCAGCGTTGCCAACTGATGATGACAAATTGGTCTATATATGAGGCGTATAGATGCAAAACTCACTATTCGACAAAAAGTGAAAAATGAGATTTTGCGCGATTTGGACGTAGAATTTTACAAGGAATACGATATTTAGTTTAGTTAAAAAAAAAACTCGGTATTTAATATGAGAAACACTCTTTAAAGTTTAGTGTTGGATGCAAAACTCACTACTTGCGTTGATAGTTTAGATGCAAAACTAACTGTTTGCTTTCCACCAATAATTAAATTTTATTGGTGGAAAGCAAACAGTTACTTTGTATGAATTAATGATGTATAAATCCAATGATTCACGATTTAAAATAAGTATTGCCATCTAGTAACAAGATTTTATCATCAAAATACAATTACACTTAGCTATAACAGTTTTTTGCAAATATCTCAGAACTTAAAATTTGCAAATAGTGAGTTTTGCATCTATACGACTCATATATGAGTTTACTCATTTATTTCTAGTCTTGTTTTTATTCACATAGTTACAAATACAGCTAATTTAGCTAGAGATATATATCGGTGGTATTTTTTATTTTAAATTACGAAAAAAAAACATGAAACAGCATCTGGCTTTATGATGTCATTTTCGTATATAAAGTGGTAAACATTATAGTTGTGTTGGTAACCTTGTTATGTTTCTCTATTAATATATGCATATAATGTTTAAGCGAAAAATAAAAACAGAAGCATTCAAGGCGCTAGGGAAATATGAATTTAGAAACACACACACATATACTAATCGTAAGATTTATTCTAATTTATTCAATTTTGTAAATATTCTAGCGCCATGATTCCATATTTATTATAATTTCGATTTCTGCAAAACATATGAGTGTAAATAATATGAGTCGTATAGATGCAAAACTCACTATTTGCAAATTTTAAGTTCTGAGATATTTGCAAAAAACTGTTATAGCTAAGTGTAATTGTATTTTGATAATAAAATCTTGTTACTAGATGGCAATACTTATATTTCAAATCGTGAATAATTGGTTTTATACATCATTAATTCATACAAAGTAACTGTTTGCTTTCCACCAATAAAATTTAATTATTGGTGGAAAGCAAACAGTTACTTTTGCATCTAAACTATGAACGCAAGTAGTGAGTTTTGCATCCAACACTAAACTTTAAAGAGTGTTGCTCATATTAAATACTGAGTTTTTTTTTCTAACTAATCTAAATATCGTATTCCTTGTGAAATTCTACGTCCAAATCGCGCGAAATCTCATTTTTCACTTTTTGTCGAATAGTGAGTTTTGCATCTATACGCCTCATATAGTAAAAAATCTTTCAGAACTCATATTACAATAAAACAGCTTTAGGTTTTAGTTCTGTATTAATATTATTTAATAATCGACATACGCAACATACATCTTCATCAGGAAAAAAATGATACAAATGATCATATACAGTAATGTCATTTGTATTGTAAAAAATCTTTCAGAACTCATTATATTAAAATAAAACGGCTTTAGGTTATAGTTCTGTATTAATATTTAATAATAATCTACGTACATCATCAGGAAAAAATGATACAAATGTTATTCATAGTAAATAAGCAGAACATAGAAACAAGTTACTAGGTCATAAAGTTTTACAAATTTGTAATGAAAGGAAGCAAAATTTTATTTAAATCAGAACTAGTCACACTGATTAATGTTATCTTTTTCCTTTATAATTTGGCTTCCTTTAATTAACAATTTATAAAAATTGTATAATCTAGTTACTTATTTTACACTTGATGTTTGGTGTTGCCACCAGTGGTATAATAATGTCATTATTGTACTAGTAACATAATAATTTCTTTCTACATAGGCAATATGGTAACATAATTATTAATATTCTGCTTTGCTTGAAGAAAAATATCTTTTTATTCACGTGGTTTTATATTTGTTAATTTTTTGTTTTAACGATAAAAATCGAAATAGTAAGAAATCTTTCAGATCTCATTATATAAAATAAAACTGCTATAGGTGCAAGTTCTGTATTAAAAATTATTTATAATCGACGTTTCGACGAAACTCAACGTCCGTCTTCATCAGGAAAACTGATACAAAACACATTTTGTATCATTTATCCTGATACGAGTAAAGACAGACGTTGAGTTTCGTCAAAACGTCGATTATAAATAAATTTTAATACAGAACATGAACCTAAAGTAGTTTTATTTTTTTTTAAATAAAAATCGACTCCGGAAAAATTCTTTGACTCCCAAACTTCGACTTTATTATTATTTATAACCTTAAATAAAAGACATTTTTATTAAACTCCTTTATTAATAAGTTCTCCTTGCACTTTTACTTTTTATCAATTTATAGTTTTTTTTTTTTTTTTGATTTATACAATTAATATTATAAAAATAAACATTTTGTTTGTCTGATTTGCAAAATTAGGTCATTGAAAATAATTTCGCTGTCTAATTTGAATGTAGGCAAATAAAATAAAAATTTCATTCTGAATTAAAATTATTGAAACCAGACAAACGTATATATTAATTTATTTGTATTATTTATTTAACTTTGAAATCGTGGCTATGAATAATTAATTTACATGTTAATCTGTTCTATATTTGCAAAAAAAAAGAATAAAATTGCAAATAAATAATATTGAATACCGTAAACTTATTTGCAAATTTTATGAATATTATTTCCTTGTGTTTATTTATCTCATTAGCAAATAAAAGTATGAAAATGAATTAATCATATATTTACATATATTACAAATGGGAAACTACACTGTAAAAAATATAATGTATATTTATGTAATTTTACATAACTAATTAATAGTTTTGAAATTTTGGAAAAAATATAAAATCTCAATATTTTTGAGTATTATTAAATTTTTTAACTGAACCGAAACAAAAAATATAACGGTTTGAAGTCCTGATCAAACATCTAGAGGTGTTATAAAACTGTACTATATGTATGTCAGATACTAACTCACTTATTGGAGTACATAGGTGAGGAGGTGGAAGGGAACAGAGGTTTAATGCGAAAGTCTGTTTAGCACTAACAATACGCGGCGATGTTTCATGATTAATGTCTATTGTATACGGCTTAAATTCAGCCTTGAATTTATTTTTCTTTGTGTTTTAAAATTTAAAATGTAAATATTTATCAGCTATTTCGAATAAAATTAAAGTTTATAGTTTTTGAAATTCTTTAAATATTAAATTTTTTAAATTATTATACATTGTTTTTTTCTAGAATTTTCGAAAATTCTAAAAATAAAATGTAATAAAACAATCATACAATATTAAATGAGTTTTTTACGTGGGGTATGTGGTGTAAATAGGAGAGATCGGGTACGAAATAGATATTAGTGTATGATGAGTGTGAAATTGAAAAAAATGTTGTAGCAAAAGTTGCAAGTGTTAGAGTCAGTTAAGATGGTTCGGACATGTTCAGCAAATGTCTAATGAACGTTTGCTGTTAAAAAGATTTATTTGAATGATTTTGATGGTATACGTTTGCCCAGTGGATCAGTACGATGAGTAATTGGAGTGGTATGATTGCGAGAGTGGCTTGCGTGAGCGAAAGTTTCCAAGTAGTAGGGAATGTATGAGAGAGGAATTATGAATGTGGATGAAGCGAAAGTTGCTTGTTTGGATAGGAATGTTTGGAGGCGACTGATTTCGGGATGATGAAAAGACTTTGTGCCACACCCTGTTGGGTACATGGTGTGATTGTATATGTATATATGACTACATGAATTCTATGTATTTATTTTTTCTAGGAGAGAAATTATTTTTTACTTTTTAGTTCGTTTTAAGAACGTGGTATATTAAAAATATTTTTTTAATTTGAATATTTTTCTTTTAAATAATTTGAATATATATTGAATGTGTATCGAAGCAAATCAAAATTGTTAATGTTAGTTTGTAAATAGAATGTTATTGAGTTATTGGTCGTTGACTTTTTCTGATAAACAAACTACACAGCAATGTATCAAGTGACCCTAGCGTCATAATGTCATTAGAAAAATTATTTCTCAAGCAAGATCGAAAAACTTTGTTTAAATATTTGGCCTAATTCTCTAACGAAGTTGCTAAATTTTAGCAACGTTGCTAACAACTATAACCAATAGAAACAAATATAACAGTTCTCATTTTAATTTTTTATTTAGTGTCAGCTAATATGATTGGCTAATGTTGTTAGCAACGTTGCTAAAATTTAGCAACTTCGTTAGAGAATCAGGCCGATTATCCATGTACGCAAAAGGGTGTGGCACAAACTCTTTTCATCATTCCGAAATCAGTCGCCTCCAAACATTCCTATCCAAACAAGCAACTTTCGCTTCATCCACATTCATAATTCCTCTCATACATGCTCTTTCCAATAAACTTTTGATTAAAACAATATATTTGTGAATAATTTTGTTAGTGGATGTCCGAAGAGTAGTTGGAGGTGGTATGAATGTCTGGCTAGAGGAATGTTTGGAGGAAACTAATTTCGGGATAGTAGAAAGAGTTTGTGCCATACCCTTTTGGATACATACATACAACGTATTTACTTTCCTATGAAACCGGCCGATACAGTTTTAATAATTTAATTAAATAATTCACGAGAATTATCAAAGAAAAAAAAAATTTTTCAAACTTTAATTACTATATATGATAATTTTGAAATAGTATAAGAATTAAGTGTTATGTTTATGAGTTTTAATTTTAATTTAATCTTTTAATTAAAAAAAATACTCAATTGATATAGAAGCACATACAGAAATATAAATTTGTTTGTCGTATTCGACCTTGTATTGTTTTAAATTCTAACTTTAATTATATCTGTGATAAAAATATTATTCATTACATAATATCATCATATGAATCTTATGTTGATATGTGCAATAAATTAAATTAATAATTTAAAATTGAATTAGGCATTTCTTATGGTTGATATTGACGAATATTATGTTGACGCATATTAAACTGTAGCTAAACGTACCCCTAACCGATGAATTAATAGATTTTACTGTAGGGATACTGTGCGAGAGGTATTTTCATCATTTTCATTTGATTTCGACATCTTTCAGAAGACAAAATTCTATATTTCAGCGAAAAAGAAAGAAAGATTTTTTGCTATGTTAAATTATTTTAACATAGTAAAAAAATCTTTCAGAACTCATTATATTAAAACAAAATGGCTTTAAGTTTTAGTTCTGTATTAATGTTTATTAATAATCGATGTTTCGACGAACTCAACGTCTATCTTTATCATGAAAAATGATACAAATGACTTTTACAGTAAATAAAAGCCGTTTTATTTATATATACAATGCCGATTTGGTGTCTACGTTGATGTATGGTAGTAAATGTTGGATGTGACTGCAAAAAATGACTGCTGTGAAAAGGAAACGTGGCGTATGTGGGGTGTAATTAAAAGGAATTGGGTACGAAATGGATTATGAGTGTACTGTAAAAAATTTATGTTGTGTAAATGTAATTCTTCATAAAAAATTAAATTATCACAATAAAATTACATAAATTTAGGATATATATTTCAAATTTGAAAAAAAAAATGTTGTTGCAATAGTTGGTGTTAGCCAGTGCAGATGCGGTGATGTATACAGGGTGTAACAGAATAACTATTCCTAATTTTCAGAAATGATAGAGTGCACTTAGAGAAACATTTTTTATTAATAAACTAGTGTCCGGAAATTTCTCGGTGCCAAGATACACTAGTTATCGTTAAAAACAATCTTAATCAAAACATCAACGAGTAGTTAAGTTAAGGAACATTTTATTAGAAATAATAGCGCATTAAACTTTATAAAAATTGTTCGAAGTTACGACCACCATTTTCGATATACAAGTTGTAACGATTTACAATCGACTGCCGAAAAAAAAAAAAATTTCGGACACTAGTTTATTAATAAAAAATGTTTCTTTATGTGCCCTCTATCATTTCTGAAAATTAGGAATAGTTATTCTGTTACACCCTGTATAATAACGAACTGCTGTATAATAATGTACATTATTGAACCTAGTAACATAATGACCTTCTTCTACATAGACAATATGATAAAGTAATATTAATAATATTATGATACACGCTTGAAGACAAAAAGATATTTGTAATGAATGTGAATTCGCTCTGTTACAGAATTAATGCAGTAGTCAGCAATTATTCTCGTTGTGTTGTAAGAATAGATCAAGAGTGTGTAACACGCAGCCAAGGCAAGGCTAGTTAGTGAATGTAGTATAGGAAAGTTGTATATACATATAGAAAATATGGGGAGGTCAATGAACTCTCTACTTGCATGTTTTATGCTGATTATTAGTTGTGCTTTGCTGGCAAAAACTGACCCCATACAAAGACACTACAAATAATATTTCGAAAATAAAACGGCTATAGGTTTAGTTCTGTATTAATAATTATTAATAATCAATGTATTCAATCTGAATCAGGGAAACTGATTCAAATTACATTTACAGTAAATTAAATATAGACTGTCGAATAATTATTTATAAATATTTTCTTAGTATTTTCTTAGAAAATCTGTCCTTTTGGAAAACTAAGTGTATGATTTTGTTAGACATACGTCTCACTATTATTATGGCAGATTAATTAAAATTTAGCTTCCATTAATTACAAATCTATAAAAAAAATATCTAGTTACATATTTGTTATCTAGTAACTTGTTTCTATGTACTGTTATTTACTGTAAATGTCAATTATATCAGTTATTTTTTCTTGATGAAGACGATCGTTCAGTTTCGTCGAAACGTCAATTAAAAATTAATTTTAATACAGAACTTGAACCGAAAACAGTTTAGTGTTACCCGATTTAATCTTTGGTGTCACAATATGAATTTAATAATTTTTTTCCTTCTGTATATGCTTACTATTCAAAAATTAAAAATACTGGTTTGTTATTTGTAACACTAATTTTACATATAACAAGATTGGAAGTATATGGGTAAACCCATATATAGACCACTTTGACATTTCTCGGAAAGTTGGCAACACAATATCTTTAATAAAATTATAATTTATGTGGGCACTAGAAGAAACTTAATAAAATTATATAATTAATGGGAGCATTAGGAAAATCTTTTCTGAAAATTTGATCAAAATCGGATAAATAATGTAGCCAATATGAATTTTTAAAAACTTTAGTAATTTTTTTCTCGGAAAGTTGGCAACACTGGATATTAATAAAATTATATAATTAATGGGAGCATTAGGAAAATCTTTTCTGAAAATCTGATCAAAATCGAATAAATAATGTAGCCAATATGAATTTTTAAAAACTTTAGTAATTTTTTTTCTCGGAAAGTTGGCATCACTGGAAAAAATAAAACCACATGACCATCTTGGGTACTAGACAAATTTATCCTGAAAATTTCATTAAAATCGGTTGAACCGTCTAGGAGGAGTTGCGGCCACAAAATTTTGACTTACGACCGAGCGAGCTGACGACGCACACACATACACCCACATAAACTAAGTTCAGATTCGTCATCTAGAGGCTATATGAAGGATTTCTATACACAATTTTTTTTTTGAAAATGTTACAGACACCGTACCAAACGCTATACCACTTTTTCCTTGCAGTCAAAGTGGTAAAAAGAGAAAACTTAAATTTACTGAATGAGCCCATTCTAAAATGGTTTTACGACAATCTGGCCAATTTATTTGGCAAATTTATCGGTCAAATGTTAATTAATTGCCTGCTCCAAATTGTTAACGGAATAACAAATGAATCGATTCCATGTTGGAATATTTTTCAAATTCATTCAATGTTTGTTTTTCTGAACTTTATCTATACTACATTCTTATCTGTTATAAATATACGTATACTAGGCTTCCTGTATTTTGTACGTATTTTATTTTAAGATGCCGGCCCAAATACCAATGGCCGAAGCACAAGTACGTTTTTCTAAAATAACGAAATATGATTTTGTTTTCGTAATGAGTCATATATATTATTATAATTTTTTTTTTATATATTAATTGAAATTATAAATTTTATCGTATTAAGTTTTCTAGACTGTCGAATAATTATTAACATAGTATAAAATCTTTCAGAACATATTAATAAATAAAAGAAAGTGGCTATTTATACATACGGTATGTATACGCAATTGGCTATTTATACATACAGTATTTTTACGTAATTAGCTATTTAGGGTAGGTTAGGTTAGTAGGTTGGTTTAGGTTTTTTTTTTAGTATGTATAAATAGCCAATAGCGTATACATACCGTATGTATAAATAGCCTCATCCTAAATACAACGTACGTCTTCATCAGAAAAAAAGTTACAAAAGAAATTTACTAGAATAAAAGTAAATTACTAGGTAACAAAATAACTAACTAGATTATAAAATTTATATAAATTATTAATTAAAGGTAGCCAAATTTTATGATTTAGTTTCTTGTATTTTGTTACCTAGTAACTTGTTTCTATGTTCTGTTTATTTACTGTAAATATCATTTGTATCTTTTTTTCCTGATGATGATATACGTAGAGTACGTCGAATATTAATATATATTAATAGAACTACAATCTAAAGCTGTTTTATTTTTGCAAATATTAATTTATCTCTGCTGAATTAAGGTTAATTAATTAGAATTAATGTGTGTAGGTAAGGATAGGAATCTTGTGTTGAAAAAGTGCAAAGTATTCGGGTTTTTTTTTGAAATGATTGGACTTGACGACCGAATTTAATATATTTGTGCAGTTGTATTTTGATCTGAATCGGAAGAGCAACTGAGAAGGGTGATTGATATAGAATTAATGTTGTAGGTAAAGGATATTAGGAATCTTGTGTTGAATAAGGGCAAAAGTATTTCTTTTTTTTTTAGAAGGATGACTGGACGACTGAATGTAATGTATCTGTTGATGGTGCACGTTTAAAGCAGGTAGATAGATGTGTGTAGAAAGATGGTCGCTTTGATTGTCACATCTCTAACGAAGTTGCTAAGTCTTAACAACGTTGCTAACAATTATAACCAATAGAAACAAATATAATAGTTCTCATTTTAATTTTTTATTTAGTGTCAGCTAATATTACTGGCTAATGTTGTTAGCAACGTTGTTAAAATTTAGCAACTTCCTTACAGAATCAGGCCGATTATACTATTATAATTCAACAGTTTTTATCAATATTATGAGGAAGGCGTTGTATTATTCATTCGAACATATAGATATTGTATAATTTGATTGTTTATATATATATATATATATATATATATATATATATATATAAATAATATATTCGAAAAGAAACAACTGGTTTAAACTGGATATAATGTATGGTATCGGGTTTCATATACATACTTACTTAGAATTGATTATTTTAATAAACAAATATGTGCACAGACATGTTAAGAATTTCTGTAAACATATTTAGTCAAAGTGCTACTTCTTCAAATATGTTTATATATATATATATATATATATATATATATATATATATATATATATATATATATATATATATATATATAGATATATTACAGGGTGATTTTTAATGAGTATATCAAACTTTAACAGTTTGTTAGGGAGGTCATTCCGAGTGAAACATGTCATATGAATATAGGTTCTCTAGTTACGCAAGTACAAAATATTAAAGTGTTTTATTAATGGTATAGTAAATTTACAAGTTTTACTGTGGAAAAATAAAATAAAACAATAGATAGTTATGCACAAACTGTTTAAACCTGACGTTTATTTAGCTTATTTATTTAATTGTTCTAAGACAATAGATCATTTTACTACAATCGAATATGCTACAGTTTTAAATGATCGTCTGAATGCTGAAAGATATGCAAAATTTGTCTTAATAATTTTAACTATCCAGATAAATAGATTGGACATGGAGGTCCTGTCGCATGATCAGCAAGATCCCCAGGATTAAATCCTTTGGATTATTATCTTTGCGGACATTTAAAGCAACTGGTGAAGTGAACAGTTGATGGAAAGAATTATGGTAGCATTAACTCATTGTAATATTGACATAGATTCGCTGTATTCAAGTTCAAGCAGCTCACTTTAAACATTTATTGTAAAATATCAAATAATTTTACTTGCCTTTCGACTATTTTATTTTATTTTTCTACAGTAACTTGTTATTAAACTCGTAAATTTACTATAACACTTTCATTTCTTGTTGTTGCACAACTAGATAGAAAAGGACCTATGTTCGTATGATATTTTTCACTCAAAATGACCTCCCTAACAAACTGTTAAAATTCTATACCCTCGTTATAAATCACTCTGTATATGTATATAAAATTTAAATAATATTTGTTATTTAATGTTTTTTTTTCTTTCTAAGAAATGTAATCATAAGTGATTTTTTTTTGCAAAATAACGGAAATTTTATAAGTTAGCAACAGCTGACTACTAATTTGAACGGCATTGCTAATTATCACACACATAATGAAATAAACAATGTTAGATTATGTTTATCAGTTGGTCTAGAATTCATCTATATGTTTATATATATACTGTAAGTGAATTAGAAAAATTAAGAAAGAAAAACACATATTGTAAAAATAAGATAAATTTCACAAATATTACAACAAAACTATTTTGTAAAAATAAACACACTGAGAAAAATGGATAGTTACCGTAACGCTATTTATATTTAAAAAGGTGACACAAACACAAGATATTAAAAATAACAAAATAAGTATATTTAAAAATTAACTATAAATATAATAAAAACAAAAATTTAATACCATCAATTTGTATATAGTATTACAGTCTTAATTCTTAATATAGTGTTAAAATATATTTGTGAGTAGATTTTAAAAATGTATAAATTTGTGAATACAGTAAACATACTCGTATATTTCAAATAAATATCTACTTATTATTATCCAATTTGTTAAATATCTATTTTTCTCAGTGCAATCACGCCATATATCCATAACGGAGTAGCACAAATTCTTTTCATCCTTAAGGACGAGACACCACCTTACTTATTAATTTATTGCGCAAAAAACCAACTTCTTGCAATATTTTGTTGTAATTTTTAAAATAAAACATCTTGTAGTAATATTTTATAAACTTTTTTCTATGTGTTTTAAAGTAAAAAGAAATAACTAATAAGCACTAGATATTAATAACTTATTAAAATTAAAAATTAAAAATTCAATATACCACGTTTTTAATACGGACTGAAATGTATTAAATAATTTCTCCTAGCCCCAATACAGATTTATAACCACATAGAGAAAGAAATGTTGTAGCAAAAGTTGGTGTTAGTCAGTTAAGATGGTTCGGACATGTTGAGCGAATGTCTAATGAACGTTTGGTTAAAAAGATTTATTTGAATGATGTTGATGGTATACGTTTGCCAGTGGACGTCCGATGAGTAGTTGGAGTGATATGATTGAGAGTGTTTTGTGTGAGCGAAAGTTTCCAAGTAGTAGGAATAGAAGAGCATGTATGAGAGGAATTATGAATGTGGATGAAGCGAAAGTTGCTTGTTTGGATAGGAGTGTTTGGAGGCGACTGATTTCGAGATGATGAAAAGAGTTTGTGCCACACCCTTTTGGGTACATGGCGTGATTGTGTATGTATAGAGAAAAACGTGGTGCAACGACAGCTACTTCCAACACTTCTTACTATTATCTATTGCATGTGTATCTAGCTCATCGGAAAGTTAGTTTAATCAATTGCAAAATTAATATCGAACAGACAAACAGATAGAAAAGAAAGCGAGTTAATAAAAACATGTTAAAAACCAACAGTTTTCTGTTTTGTCATCAATATTGTTGTAATTTTTCAAATAAATATCTTGTAGTCTATATAATAGCTGTATTCTTTTTATCAAAAAATTGACTCAGCCCAGTTGGCAAGTGAAGTGAGATGAAACGAAGTGAAGTGAGTTGAGTTGCTTTAGAAAAGAACAAGATATTCAAACTCTAGCAAGAGAACACGAATAACTGACAAAGATCGAAATACTTTGACACCTTTTTTCACGTTTGTTATTCTAATCAATCAGATATTTGTGAATCAAGAAATACATCTTTGATAAATTTTACATTAATTTTTAAATTTAAAGGTCCAATATTATTCAATCATTCAATTTCGTATGAAATTTTTCGTCGTTAACCTTCTAAACAGCAAGTTTGATACAAACTTAACTGAGTATCTCACTTCATTTTGAGATTATTTTGCGGGTGCAGCAGAATCGGTAAGGAGGGAAGTTATCCAACTCAGTTTGTCGTAGCTCAGTTAAGATAAAAAGAATAAGAATTATCTGAGTAATCTGAGTTGATCTGAGTTTATCTGAAGTGAGGTGAGATCTCAGTAAATTTTAGGTAAAAAGAATACAGCTAATGTCTACAATTTTGTGTGTGTGGATTAAATGATAATACGGCCCTGAGTATATATATATATATATATATATATATATATATATATATATATATAATATTTATTATTCTCTTCCAACGAGAAACAATGTTTCGAATCAGAAGTTTGTACTGATAAAATGTTATCTTGTTTACAGTTTCGTTGTAGACATATAATTGATATAATTTGTCATAAAATGCATTAGTTATTCTTTCATTATTTCGATTCCGTATTCTTTGTTCAAATCGATCAGTTGTGAGTTGTCATCAGAGTGAATCACATCTGTATTGTAGTTAAGTGTACGTTTACTGTGCAAATATGGCCTATTGTTATTTCTGTCAAAATTATGTCCTATGTGAATATCATAATCGCGAAGCGTATAATAAATTTAAAGAAAAGGTATTCTAGTATTATTATTATTATTATTATGATTATTATTATTAGGTTAAAGTACTGTATTAATATTTATTTGAAATCATAAAAATATATCATAATAAACTGCTTTCGGTATTAATATTTATTTAAAATCGACTTTTTGACGGAACTGATGATTCTGATGAAGACAGACGTTGAGTTTCGTTGAAACGTCGATTTTAAATAAATATTAATACAGAACTAGAACCTAAAGCAGTTTTATTTTAATATAATGAATTTTGAAAGATTTTTACTATCATAAATTTATATAACTTTACATAGATTTTAACAGTAAATATTAACAACATTCCGTTATTTTACTGTTATTTACGTAATATTATATTTTTATGAAAAATTACATTCCGAAAACATGTAAAAATTAGGTACATAAATTTTAACATAGTAAAAAATCTTTTACAACTCATTATAGTAAATAAAACTGGTTTAGGTTAAAGTTCTGTATTAATATTTATTTAAAATCGACGTTTCGACGAACTCAACGTCCGCCTTCATCAGGAAAACTAATACAAATGACTTTTACAGTAAATAACAGAACATAGAAACAAGTTACTAGGTGATAATTAAGTAACTAGATCATGAAAATTTTATAGATTTTTTTTAATTAATGGAAGCCAAACTTTATTTAACTCCATTAATTAAAAAAAAAATCTATTAAATTTAATTGTAGAATTTTATTTGAATTTTAAATGGTCTAGCAACTTTTGGGCCACCGATACAATAAATAAAACACAACGTAGAAACAAGTTACTAGATAACAAAATAAGTAACTAGATTATAAAATTAATAAATTATTAATTAAAGGAAGCCAATTTTTATTTTATTTTATTTTGTAAATGCTACAAGGTGTTTTGATTAGAAGTAAAATTTTGTTCAAAAATTGGCAACACTGTATAATAATAAACTTATATAATTTTTGTGGGCACTAAAAGAATTTTTTTGTAAAACTTTAATCTTGGAAAAACAATGGAACCAAAATATATATTTTTTAATTTTTTCTCTTTCTTTTATGTTTCAGTCGCATACATTGTTCATCGATGCATTCTTACAAAACAATCGCCTGGATCATGTGAGTCAAGTAATGGGCTATCATCCCACTTATTTGGATCACTTTCTCAAGACACAGAACTTTATTATGCGCGGTGATGGACCACTTCCCTATGAATACCGACATTATATCGCAATTATGGTAAATATATATTTACAAATTTTTTATTTTCATTGGATTTGATCATAGTTTTTCTAAACCAGGGACTTTGAAGCAGTCCTGCAACATTTACTGCTCATGTCTTATTCAATTTGGAAGGAACTAGTGCTATCAATATTTAGAAAAAATTATATCTGAATATCCGAACCCAAAAAAGATATTCGTATATTTAAATCTTTTTTTGGATTTTATTTTTTCAAATATTGACAACACCAGTATTTATAAATTTTGCGATTAATACAAAGACTTTAATTATATGTTTAGAAAAATAAAACATAGTATTATAAATAATCACATGTTAAGTTATTTGTCTTAACTTTGTAATTAAGAAACTATAAAAAACTAAAAACTTTAAATTTGTTAATATTGTAAACCTTTTAGAACTCATTATATTAAAATAAAATGGTTTTAGGTTGTAGTTCTGTATTAATATTTATTAATAATCCACGTACTCAACGTGGAAAAAATATAGAAATGATTATTTTAGTAAAAATATATAAGAAAATAATTTTTTTTCTGGTTATCCAAATTTTTTAATAAGAAATGAAAGCGTGGAGCACCAGGAAACTATATATTTCGCAATGATGATTAAACGCTTTACGCTTTTACTTCTTTCTAAAAATTTTGGATAACCAGGAAAAAATTTATATTCCTCTTTTTAGTACATTTAAATATAAGCGTGGTTTTTAAAAAGTTTTTTTTATATATTTTATTTTCTGCTCCTGGAATAAAACTACATGCAAAATTTCAGTGAGATCAGATGATAGGAAGTGGTCTAAAAATTGGTTACAAGATTACTAGGTAACAAAATAAGTAACTAATTTTTAATTAATGGAAGCTAAATTTTATTTTAGTTAGTCACACTGATTAATGTTATCTATTATAAATTTCTATTGCTTCTCTTATCAATCTGCTATTAATATTGCAATTATTACAATAGAAATTTATAAAGAAAAAAAGATAACACCAATCAGTGTGACTAGTAACTGATTTAAATAAAATTTAGCTTCCTTTAATTACAAAATTTATAAATTTTATGATCTAGTTGCTTGTATTTTGTTACCTAGTAACTTGTTTCTATGTTCTGTTTATTTACTATAAATATCATTTCTATCTTTTTTTCCTGATGAAGACGTACGTTGAATAATTATTAATAAATATTAATACAAAAACTACAACCTAAAACCGTTTCATATTATTTTTGTTATGCGGTTGTGAATGTGTAACTTTGTATTACATACATACATACACAATCACGCCATGTACCCAAATCAGGGTGTGGCAAAAACTTTTTTCATCATCCCGAAATCAGTCGCCTCCAAACACTCCTATCCAAACCAGCAACTTTCGCTTCATCCACATTCATAATTCCACTCTCATACATGCTCTTCTATTCCTACTACTTTGTAATTACCATTCGT
Organism: Clivina fossor; assembly: GCA_963966155.1. Taxonomy (NCBI): domain Eukaryota; kingdom Metazoa; phylum Arthropoda; class Insecta; order Coleoptera; family Carabidae; genus Clivina; species Clivina fossor. The sequence continues at coordinate 11,024,450 of OZ014567.1, forward strand.
TAAATTATAATACTAATTATAATTTTGTAATTTTGCAGGCAGCTGGACGACACAATTGTAGTTACTTAGTCACACTCCAAAAACAAGAATTTCTACTTCAAGGTGGCAATCACACTTGGCTAAAAGGACTGAACTTTATTCCAAAGAAACTCCGTAATTTATACGATATTAATAAAATTCTAGCGCATCGACCATGGCTCATCAGCAAATCAAAAATTGAGGTATATATTTACATCATTTTTATTAACCAATATTGTAACCAATAAAAATATTGGTTAAACGGTATTGAAAACTATAGGGTTGGTTGCATAATTATCAATATTTATTATGAAAAAAAGAAACATAAAACTTGAACAATAACATTTTTAAACGATTATTCTGGAGCGTAGTCACCAAACTACTTCAATAACTTAATCCTGAAGCTTTTTTTATTTTAAATTTATTTATTCACAATAAATTTCAAACTGTGAAACTATGAAACAACAAAGACTACATTTATATAGTTTCCGGAAATGTCGTATATTTGTTTTATCACATGAAAGATATGAAAAAGAGGCCATATGAAAAATTAGATATAATTTTACAACTGAAATATTGTTGTTTACACTGAGAAAAATAGATATTTAACAAATTGGATAATAATAAGTAGATATTTATTTGAAATATACGAGTATGTTTACTGTATTCACAAATTTATACATTTTTAAAATCTACTCACATATATTTTAATACTATATTAAGAATTAAGACTGTAATACTATATACAAATTAATGGTATTAAATTTTTGTTTTTATTATATTTATAGTTAATTTTTAAATATACTTATTTTGTTATTTTTAATATCTTGTGTTTGTGTCACCTTTTTAAATATAAATTGCGTTACGGTAACTTTCCATTTTTCTCAGTGTAGTTTAACAGATCATAGTATTAGTATTATTACGGTATTTGAATAATATTTAATAAAAATATTTTAGTATTTATGCAAGTGCATAATATTATGTTATGTCTTGAAAGGTCAAAGGTATTTTGTATTAGTATTCATCTAGTATGACATTCAGTATGTTGTTTTCAAATGATTGAGGTTAATTGCCAAGCCTGCTGTATTTGCAATAAGCGAGGACATAAACTATTATACTACGCTATACATTTAATTGAATTTATTATGTTAAGTTTATTTTCAAATCACGTATCTGTCCGATGCGAAAAGGAAAAAAAATCTATGTCAAAATTGATACTGACAAAAAAATAATGAAATAATTTTAAAACTCTTTTTGATAATATTTTTGTGTCATTAAAGAGATAAAGAAAAATGTTCGAATTTATTAAACGCAATTTTTTAGTGTTTTTTCAACATTTTTTTGAGAACTTTTACAACGTATTTATAATTTGGCCAAAAAAAGCAAAAAATATTTTTTTTTCTCTATTTTCCAAAATACAAAAAAATTCAAAATATATATATATATATATATATATATATATATATATATATATATATATATATATATAGTGAAATTTTTATTCGAAATAATTTTAAAACTCTTATTTGATAATATTTTTGTGTCATTAAAGAGATAAAGAAATATGTTCGAATTTATTAAATGCAAATTTTTTAGTCAACATTTTTTTGAGAACTTTTACAACGTATTTATAATTTGGCCAAAAAAAGCAAAAAATGTTTTTTTTCTCTATTTTCCAAAATACAAAAAAATTCAAAAAAAATATATATATATATATATAGTGAAATTTTTATTCAAATAGGATTCCAAAGCTATGAGTCATTTAATACGGTTACATGATACCCTGTAAAAATTTTCACCACAAAATCGCACAAAATATCGAAACTTTGACGGCTTTGACGTTTAGAAAAAACCAAACATTATTTATTTTTTGTTTCGTTGCTAGGATATGAGTTTAGGATTGTCAGATATAGGAAAAAAAATAAAAGCACACTTACTATTTATATTGATTGACAGTTATAATTTTTTTAAATGTTGGAAAACTATGCATAAACGTAGCACGTTGAAAGCAACAAGCTAGTTCGGTTGAATCAAGCTACGAAACACGTAATTTGTTTTCATCGTTCAACGGAACGGATTAAAAGCAGTTAGTATGTAGAGACGTAAGTCAATTATTAAAAATATCTAATTGGCTTTGGAATCCCATTTGAATAAAAATTTCACTATATATTATTCTACATAAGATATTATATCTCAGGTATTTTTTCGGTACAATAATAATCGTTTTTGTAGAAAATAGAGCCAGTTAAAAACTATACTATTTTTTATTTTATATAAATCAATTAATAATATTGAATTATTAATTCAACATTCATTATGTAATTTTCAGAACAGTCAGTTACAATAAATAAGTTGTATTAAACGAATAAATTCAATATTAACTTCAACATGTTTTGTATTTGAGCTACCTGTCTGAATATAGCAATTAGAACCGTGTGAACTAACATTAAACAAATTTGATATCTTTGATTTCTCCATACTAAATATTTATTTCAAAAACATTAGCGATAATTAATTTATAATTTGTTTCCTATTCCAGAAACTTACAAAGGGCAACGACAGTTGGTCCCTAGCTGAAGTTGTTCATGCAATTGTGATCTTAGCCCACTTCCATTCGCTCGCATCGTTCGTCTATTCGTGCGGCGTGAATCAGGAATTAGATCAACCGGGAAGTCACTCGTACCATCCACAGTGTTGTGGCGGCATTGAGCCGATTATTAATGTGCCAACAATGACAAATATTCACACTACATCATCCACATCATCACCCGTCACCAGTTTACTTACCCTATTACCTGCCACTGCTGAAGTAGTTCGAGAAGCGTCCGTTGCTGTTATGCCATGTGATGTGGTTGATGGAGCTGCGTATAGTTCACCGAAACCGATACCTAAACATAATGATATTCGACAAGGTAAATTATTGAAAAAAACAAGATTAGAAGTATATGGGTAAACCCATATATAGACCAACTTTTAAAACAATACAATTGCTATAAGAGCAAGACTAAACAAATGAACTAAAACATCCGAAAATCGAGCTCGTAATATCAGGCTACTGACTTTAATTTTAACTAAACAAGATTAGAAGTATATGGGTAAACCCATATAGAGACCATTTTGACATTTCTCGGAAAGTTGGCAACACACTGTATTTTAATAGTATTATAATTTATATGGGCACTAGGAGAAACTTGCATGAAAATTTAATCAAAATCGAATAAATAATGTAGCCACAATAAATTTTTTTAAAAATTTGTGATTTTTTTCTCTCGATAAGTTGGCAACACTGTATTTTGTTAAAATTGCATAATTTATTTAGGCACTAAGAGAAACTTTTATGAAAATTTGATTAAAATCGGTTAAATAAAATGGTCAAAATGAATTTACAAAAATTTTAGTAATTTTTTCTCGAAAAGTTGGCAACACTGTATTTTGTTAAAATTACATAAATTATACGAATACTAGGAGAATCTTTTGTGAAAATTTGAGTAAAATCGGTTAAATAACATGGCCGTAATATATTTTTAAAAACTTTAGTAATTTTTTTCTCGGAAAGTTGGCAACACTGGATATTAATAAAATTATATAATTAATGGGAGATTAGGGAAATCTTTTCTGAAAATTTGATCAAAATCGGATAAATAATGTAGCTACCATGAATTTTTAAAAACTTTAGTAATTTTTTTCTCGGAAAGTTGTTATCACTGGAAAAATCCAAAAGCATATGACCATATTGGGTACTAGACAAATTTATCCTGAAAATTTCATTAAAATCGGTTGAACCGTTTAGGAGGAGTTGCGGCCACAAAATTTTGACTTACGACCGAGCGAGCGAGCTAACGACGCACATCCATACACCCACTTATAAACTAAGTTCAGACTCTTCATCTAGAAACTATATGAAGGATTTCTATACAATTTTTTTATTTTTAAATGTTACAGACACCGTACCAAACGCTATACCACTTTTTTCTTACACTCAAACTGGTAATAACCCTATTATTAATCCCTATCTATTAATGATTACAGGTACAAATCTATCAACAACGAATCACCAATCATTATCACCTTCGTCATCGTCATCATCACCTACCGAATCCGAAGTCGGTATAACAACACTAATGCAACGCATGAAAACTTTATCGGAACGCACTGAACAATGTACACCCATTGAACTAACGAAACGTTTTGAACACGTCGAGATACAGAGCGCCGAAATTGGTACAGTGCCCCAACAACCGCCCGAAATTGCCGCCGATATTAGTCAGTATATCGACGATCCAACGTTTCTCTATCAGGATTTTGCGCGACGCGGCGAAGCTGAAATAGCGACGTTTCGTGTGCAGGATTATTCGTGGGATGATCACGGGTATTCGTTAGTTAATCGGTAAGTTTCTATGATTTTTTTAACGTTAGTTCACACGTTTCTAAAAGCTAAATTACATTATACTTTTTTCGTCTAGATTCATACTAGGTTTCTAGTTCAATTTTCGTTCAAGTTTTGTTCAATTTTCATACTTTTTTCACAATCGGTCGTGTATTGTCGAGTTTCTTCTATTGCCAGTACGCCAACTTAAAAATATAAAGTACTTAATTTGACAGATACTGACAAACACATTTAAACAAAAATGGATACATATAAGGTTGGTACAATTGCGTGCGCATGCGTATAATGTATCTAGTATGAAACTTGAATAGGAAAATAGAGCATGTTGTATATTTCTATACTAGGAAACTTGAAAGAAACTTGGATGCAAATATCTGATTTACATTATACTAGAACTGACTATATGTCCTTGAACGAAACTTGAACTAGAAACCTAGTATGAATCTAGACGAAAAAAGTATAATGTAATTCAGCTTTAATTGCTATATTCAGACAGGTAGCTCAAATACAAAACATGTTGAGTTAATATTGAATTTATTCGTTTAATACAACTTATTTATTATTGTAACTGACTGTTCGGAAAATTACATATTCAATGTTGAATTAATAATTCAATAATTAATTTAATATTATTAATTGATTTATAGAAAATAAAAAATACTATATTTTTTAACTGGCTCTATTTGCTACAAAAACGATAATTAATGTACCGAAAAAATACCAGAGATATAATATTCTATGTAGAATAATACATATTTTTTTGAATTTTTTGTATTTTGGAAAATAGAACACATTTTTTGCTTTTTTTGGCCAAATTATAAATACGAAAAAATTCAAAAAAATATATATTATTCTACATAGGATATTATATCTCTGGTATTTTTTCGGTATATTAATAATCGTTTTTGTAGAAAATAGAGCCAGTTAAAAAATATACTATTTTTTATTTTATATAAATTAATAATATTAAATTAATTATTGAATTATGAATTCAACATTCATTATGTAATTTTCAGAACAGTCAGTTACAATAAATAAGTTGTATTAAACGAATAAATTCTATATTAACTTCAACATGTTTTGTATTTGAGCTACCTGTCTGAATATAGCAATTAGAACCGTGTGAATTAACGTTAATACGTTTGTATTAATTCGCTTTCTTTCCTGCACTGTAAAATATTAGTTTAATTTTATATTGATAATCATAGTAGTTTTACTATATTTTCCGTTGTAATTTTATAAATTTCTTGTAAATTTTCTAATAATTTATAAAATTACAATGAAAAATATAGTAAAATAACTATGTTTATCAAAGGTTTTTTTTACAGTTGTTTAGTTAGTTTAGTTTAGTTTAGTTAGTTGTACAGTATTTGTTTAGTTAGAGATTTAAAACTTTAAACATAATTACTTAATTAATTATTAATTATATTATATTAGAAATATTAATTCTTATAGTAAGGAACCTTGAACAAATAAATGTTCATATTGTCATTGAGAAATTTAATATAATAATACTCAAAAATATTAAAATTTCATATTTTTCTCAAAATTCCACAAATTACTCAGTCATTGAATCGGCTTGTTAGGCTACGCATCAATGACTGGCCAGTTTAACCGTAGACACGTGTTTACGAAGATTTAAATATTATATAAATATATAAATATTCACACAAATTGTTTCTGTTAATTATAAATTATTAATTAATATAAATATTTTCTTTTGTTTTTGTTCCAGTTTATACAACGACGTTGGTAATTTATTAGACGACAAATTCAAGACTGCATATAATTTAACGTATTATACAATGGGTGGTCGTACTGATGTCGATACATCGAGATTTCGACGCGCGATTTGGAATTACATACAGTGCATGTTTGGTATACGTCATGACGATTACGATTACGGGGAAGTTAATCAACTGGTAGAACGTAGCCTCAAGACTTTCATCAAGAGTGCCTGCTGTTATCCGGAACGTGTTACGAAGAAAGATTACGATCGTGTGCTTCGCGAATTCAAGCACAGCGAAAAAGTAAGACTTCTCTTTTCTCTCTTTCTGTGTGTGTGTGTGTGTGTGTACTTTTGTTTAATATTTATTTATAGTCGGGACAAGATAAAAAGATAGGGACGTCATAATCACGTGATAAAACTTAACAACATAAAACTCACTAATAAACAAAATTAATTTTATTCTATTCTACATATAATGAACTAAATCTTCTTGAAACTATTTATACGTATGTTATTTTAATCAAATTAAAATGTAATATATACAAATATATCGTATATTATTAGATTTTTGTTTTTATCGAAATCAACTTATTTATTTTTGCTACATTTGAATACAGCATTGATTTTTAATGTCAAAAGTCACAGTACGTTTATATTAGTTCATTTGTTATATTTTGAATATTTTGAATTTTCATTTGAATATTTTGTTGTATTTTTGTAATTTATTATGGCAAAAAAATGGTCTAGGCGATGTCAACAGTTAGTAGGCAATTTAATTTCATATTTTGAACAAAAAAAAGGAAAATAATGGGCTATTAATGCCCCTGTCTGCTGTACGCGAGAAGCTCATATAAATATAGTAGTGAGTGACGTTATTTGCCTAGTGACAAAAATTGATGACGTCCCTATCTTTTTATCTTGTCCCGACTTTACTACAATGGCTCATATAGTGAAATTTTTATTCAAATGTGATTCCAAAGCCAATTAGGAATTTTTAATAATTGATTTACGTCTCTACATACTAACTGCTTTTAATCCGTTCCGTTGAACGATGAAAACAAATTACGTATTTCGTGGCTTGATTCAACCGAACTAGCTTGTTGCTTTCAACGCGCTCCGTTTATGCATAGTTTTCCAACGTTTAAAAAAATTATAACTGTCAATCAATATAAAAGGTAAGTATAGTGAAATTTTTATTTAAATAGAATTCCAAAGCTATGAGTCATTTACTACGGTTACATGATACCCTGTAAAAATTTTCACCTCACAAAATCTCAAAACTTTGACGGCTTTGACGTTTAGAAAAAAACCAAGCATTATTTATTTTTTGTTTCGTTGCTAGGATATGAGTTTAGGATTGTCAGATATGGGAAAAGAAATAAAAGCATACTTACCATTTATATTGATTGACAGTTATAATTTTTTTAAACGTTGGAAAACTATGCATAAACGTAGCACGTTGAAAGCAACAAGCTAGTTCGGTTGAATCAAGCCACGAAACACGTAATTTGTTTTCATCGTTCAACGGAACGGATTAAAAGCAGTTAGTATGTAGAGACTTAAGTCAATTATTAAAAATTCCTAATTGGCTTTGGAATCACATTTGAATAAAAATTTCACTATATTATTTTTTGTATAATTGTATTAATTATTAAGAATTATTAAAATGAAATATTTTCTCTAATTGATATGCTTTTATTTTATAGGTCCACGTAAATTTGATGATATTGGAGGCGAGAATGCAAGCTGAGCTTTTGTACGCCTTAAAAGCTGTTATGAGTTATATGACATAAGATATATATAAATAGTATAGTCTGTATAAGTTTGTAAGAAAAAATATTCTATTTTAAAACTTGATGGTGACAATTCTACTAATCAACATGAGTTAATTATTTTTGAAAAAAGAAAATCCACTTGCAATTGAAATACATAAAAACGGTACAAATTAGTAGATATTTTTTTTTATTTTTTTTCACTAAATTCAAGATGTAATTTAAATTACTGTAATAAACACAGCACAAAATTTTGTGCTGTGTTTATTACAAATCTTTTCATATTGAAAAGAGAGCGTTTATTATTATTTATTTAAAAAAATTCGCATTTTTAACAGATTTATTAATTCTTGCTCTGGCAGAATTCCAAAGTATGATATAGAAAATGTTATGATTTGTTTAAAAAAACAATTTAATAATTTTTTATTGAGTATATTAAATGTTTATTTTTTTTCTTTATGTAAGTGCCAAATTTAATTTTACGTATTATTTATTATCTGTAACAAATAATTATTATTAACTTAGTAAAAAATTCTATTCAGATATCATTATATTAAAATAAAACTGCTTTAGGTTATAGTTCTGTATTAATAATCAACGTACGTCATCATCAGAAAAAAAGATACAAATGACATTTACAGTAAATAAACAGAACACAGAAACAAGTTACTAGGTAACAAAATAGATCATAAAATTTATAAATTTTTAATTAAAGGAAGCTAAATTCAAGCAATCAGTGTGAAAACAATGATTTAAATAAAATTTGGATTTCTTTAATTAAAAATTTATAACTTTAATAATCTAGTTGCTTATTTTGTTACTTAGTAACTTGTTTCTATGTTCTGTTTATTTACTGTAAATTTTTCCAGATGAAAAAGTACGTTGAGAACATCGAAACATCGATTATAAATGAAAATTAATACAGAACTGTAACTTAAAGCTGTTTAATTTTAATAATTATTACTTTTTCAATGAACTTATAACATTTATCTATATTCTATTTTGCGTTTATTGCAAATGTCATTATCATAAAAGTAAAATCTATGTTATTTGACAATATAAATTGTTTTTTATGTATTCGTGTATTATATAATTTTTACTTAATGCTAAATTAACATCTCAAATTTTGGTTAAATGTATATTTAGGATTTTTAAGATATTTTTGATTGTATATAAATTACAGATAGTTTATTGTGTAATGTTGAAAAAAAGTTATTATTTAAAGATTTTATTTCAATTGCGTTATTCTAAAGCTTATAGATTTTTATAAACAATACAAATACAGTTCTAACAAATGTGATACCTATAGAACATTTTATATATCTATTCATAAAAATAGATTAGTTTTTCTATGAACGACTGTTTCATTATATTTCATACATTTTTCAAAATTATATTTATAGATAAAACTTTTAACATCGCTCGAACTGAGGTTATTTAAGAAAATCAAATGAAATATTTATTATTGTAAGATTTTTTTAACGTTTTGCTAATTTCAAAATTAATTAATTTTACGAAATGTGATCTCAGTATTAACTTTTTAACAGGCAAAAAACAAGAGAAAATCACACATTTTCAGTAAATTTTCACTGCCATATTTTCATTAACTTGTAATATTGGTTATAATAAATTAAAACTTTTTGTAATATTAGTTTAAAAAAATGTATATGCAACAATTTATTATTAATTTCAGTTAACACTTTTGTAAAATAAATTTGAAGCAGCCAAATTTTTTTAATTAAAACTATGAAATAAATAATATGTTGTTGACTATTTAAAAATGGATTTATAGATTCCGTATTAAGTACGTCCAGTAATGTATATTTATTATTGTTATAAAAAAAAACATATAAAATACATATGCAAGCAAAAAAATAATATAATGTATTAAGAAATATTTAAAGCAACTTTTAGAAATGTATATTATTTTTTATATTTTTTTATTGGACTTACGATTAAGGGTAAAAATAATTACCTGTGAAATCAAAAGATATTTGAATGAAAAATATTAAAAACATGCAGAAAAGTAAAATTTCGCAAACACAAGTTGCCTATTGGCTAGTCGCAGCTAGGGCTGGGAAAAATTTTCGATATATAATTGATATTAAAACTAAAAAATATCGATATATCGATATTTTGATAACTGAACAAATTTAACATTGATGAAATTCTAATTTAAGGTAAAAATATTTGAAATTCTTCCCGCATATGGATGAGACAAATATAAAAAAAGTAGTCTAGTTATTGCATTTCTGAAAAAAAATATTACATACATACATATATACACAATCACGCCGTATATCCAAAAGGGTGTGACCCAAACTCCCAAAATCCCGAAATCAGTCGCCTCCAAACATTCCTATCCAAACAAGCACCTTTCGCTTCATCCACATTCATAATTCCTCTCATATTTATTACAGTATATTGTTTTTGCTTAAATCGCCATTAATTTATTTTGATGAACTAATTAATATTAATTAGTTCATTATTACTATTCAATTGGTACAGCATAATAAATTAATGGCGATATAAGCAAAAACAAAATACTTTAACCTAATACAATATATATATATATATATATATATATATATATATATATATATATATATATATTTCAATTTTAATTTAAACTATTAATGTGTAGATACATTAATATATTGTTTATTTTACTTGTTGACTGATACTTATGTGTTAAATATTTCATTGAATATATAAATATTTAAATTGTATCGGTATATACCGGGTGTAGAAATGAAATGTGAACCATAGGGATTTCAATGTTATTTTTTAAATACGGCTGTATCTCTTTCCCTATTGACTTTAGAGCAAATATTTAAATACAAAACTTGTTCAAAATGTGAAAATGCATGGTATAAAGTCAATTTTCTTACATAAATATTAATATTTTACGATATACAGGGTTAACCACTAAAAAATGAGTTATAACATTGGGAAACGGGAATGGTATCGAAAAAAGCGGAATAATGAGTTCTATAATTCTGTGAAAAAATAATTGTTCTACGATACTTCGTTTAGGAGAAAAAACTGATTTTTGAAAAATTTTGTAAGGGGGTACCCCTGTGTTTTGTTTAAAAAAAAAAAGATTTTGGATATTTTAACACTGGCTTTCGTTGTCTACTCTTTTATCCTACTTTTTGTACCAGACACTTTTGTTTCCTGTTTTTCTTTAATTTTTTATTCACCTTTTTCTGATTTTTCGAAAAGTTGATAAGGGGGGACCATTGGCATTTTTTTCGAAAATCAGTTTTTAATTTTTTTCTCCTAAACGAAGTATCGTAGAACAATGATTTTTTTCACCGAATTATAGAACTCATTATTCCGCATTTTTCGATATCATTCCCGTTTCCCAATGTTATAGCTCATTTTTTAGTGGTTAACCCTGTATATCGTAAAATATTAATATTTATGTAAAAAAAAATGACTTTATACCATGCATTTTCACATTTTGAACAAGTTTTGTATTTAAATATTTGCTCTAAAGTCAATAGGGAAAGAGATACAGCCGTATTTAAAAAATAACATTGAAATCCCTATGGTTCACATTTCATTTCTACACCCGGTATATCGATATATCAATATTTTTTAAATATCAAATATCGATATTGAAATTCCAATATCACCCAGCCCTTAACAAAAAATTACTCAACTTCCTGCGGCCAAGCTACAACAGCGACAACTACTGCGTCTACGGAATCTATAAATACCATTATCATCTTGTAATTAAATGTGTCCCTTACATAATTTGTAATATATAAATGTATTCTGTGATCTATTTTAATATATTATAATTATTTTATTATATGAACGTATATAAAAAAAGTCATTTTTGTTGTTTTTCAAGTGACAGTATATTTAAATGGTGAAAAATTAAACTTCGTATTAAGTATAATATTGCTTTCTGTTGTTATTGATAAAAAAACAAACAAACAATTATATTAAAACTAAAACTGCGTGTTCTTCCGATAAATTGCAATATGATGCAATTATGTTTATTATATAAATAATAAATAACTTTTGAATAAGTACATGATAACTATAAAAATATATATTTTTACGATATTTTTCACTCACCCTGAGATGGATATAAAAAAATCTATTTATTAAACTTTATTATATTAAGATGGGGAACATGCAATAGTCGTATTTAGTTATATATGTTTTTTTTTTGTAATTAAAACTAAAAATACTTCAATATTTACAAACTTGTAAACAGAACTTTATTTCAACAATGGTAACAAGTGGTATTGCAATATCTCTGTACGAAACGTTCATTGCCATATTTCAATAAATATGAAGAAAGTCGTTATTGTGCCTGAATTGATTGAATTAAGTTGTTGAATAAGGGATTTAGTTATGCCAGTTTGTGATATCTATCTTAAATGTGATCATTATATAAATATTGTATGTTACATAGATTCTTCAATTGTTTTAATTTGTATACATAAAGTATGGTTCTGTTGATGGTTAACCATAGACTGCTAGTGAGATATGATTTAATTTAAAATTTCATTTCAATAAAACGATCAAATACAAGCACTTGTTGTTTTTTCTTTATGATCAACTGAGTCCTATAATGCCTGCAACTTATTGCAGCAAGATTGTATGAATGTAATTTATGCTCTTGCATAAATTAGAACATGTTCTTTCTCTGCAAGGTCAAATCGTGTTTATTTCAGAGGTTTCGAACCGGAACTGAACCGAAAATTAAAAAAAAAACCGTTATCGATTGAATACATGTTAAAACATTTTTTGTTTTTTGTGGATGAATACTCAGTTATTGAAAGTGAAAATAAAACTAGGGATCACTTTGAAGAAGGTGTATTTTTTGATAATAACTTTGCTCTTAATAATCTTTAATTAATTCAAATAAAAATAGATTGGAAAATATTTTAATAATTAGAGGTAATTTTCATTTTTTTCTAACTTATACATAAATATAAATCTTGTATACAAAAATTTGTTACGTTAACATATGTTATCTTATTATAATATAATTAAAACATACATAAGAATTATGTAAGTTTCGAATAATAAATTATATTGTTATCATATATTATATACTTCTAATTATTACATCTTTAATTAATTAATAATTATTATTATTCATATTATATAATTGTATCAATTTATGTAGTATGCTTATTACAAAAGTAGAAATACAAAAATGTTCTAAATTATGGTAGAAAATTCAAATAAAAATATTTAAAAATTAAACACATGGAACTGAACCGAAAACGGAAAAAAACAGTTATTTTTGCCGGAACAAAAAACTTTATTCAGTTACTAATAATATAATAATATAAAATACATATACATGTTAAAATCGACATGGGAATTTGTAACTCATAGAAACGACATTGACAATTTGTTTATATTTTCACTAGAATTCATTTATTGTTATACTTAAAATATCAGTTTAATAGGAAATAAAAATATTATAAATTATGATCGTTATTTGCTCAACAGTGAACACCAATTAATGATTATCGTAAAATCTTAATATCTTTTTAAAATATCATGCAAGTTGCATAAAATAATATAATTATTGTTTTAGTATATTTAATTTTTAATTTATATAATGCATGTTAAGTAAAATATAAATAGAATTATTAAAAAATTAGCAAATTAGTATTGAAAGACTGATTTTTTTTATACATTTCAAAAACAAAACGAGAAAACTTTATTTATTTACAAACATCAAGCAAAACTGATACAAAAACAAATGATTGTGTTTTTGTTTATTAATGTATGTGACAATAAATTTTTTACTCACCTAAAGATTTCATGTTATTATAATACTATTCGAGACATTATTCAACACAGCAAGATATAAATACATTCATTGATTGCTTATTATCTATGATTGCTTAAAACGATAACGCGATTTGTAAACATAACCATAAAATGTAACACCGACAAAATCGTTTTCACACACCATAATAGCGTAAATATAGTTTGTTATTGCAATATTTGATAAATGATAATCCACAATTTTCTATTTAAATGTTGTTAAATTATTCATGCTAACAGAAAACATGTAAACACAAATTTAAACATATTTCACGTTAAAAGTTACAACTTGAGATTTCTTTTGACACATCCAGAGAGAATAAGAATAGTACCCTCAGTGCCATCTAGAATTAAAAACTAAAACCATGATTTTTGTAACTTTATTTTTATTAATACAAAATTAAACAAATAATAATGTACAAATGAACTATAAATTATAATAAAGTTGCTTTAGAATTTTCTTTGCTTATTTCTAGAAACTTTGAAAAAACTTACAATAATCGTAATTTTTGTAACTTTATTTTTATTAATACAAAATAAACAAATAATAATGTGCAAATAAACTATAAATTATTATAAAATTGTTTTAGAAGATTTTAGATCATTTCAACAGAAAAACTATATCGGTTTTCTAGAAACTTTGAAAGATCTTACAATAATCGTAATTTTTGTATGTTAAAATTGAAACTATTATATTGTTATAAAATAAAAACTGATTTTATATATTTTATAAATTATCAGAAGTACAGTTTTTATATTAATAAACAGTTAAAAATATTAATCCCAAACGATTTCTGGGTGTCTAGCCGGTTTTCTAAACAAAATTCCCATACATTTTCAATAAATTCCCGTACATTAATTTAAAGAAATAATTTAAAAGTTTTTTTTTTACTCTAGAACGCCCAATGGTACATTTTTATGCCAGATAAAATTACATTACATTATATTTGTAATCTTATGTATTAACTTATGTGTTAACTTTGATTAACAAATTATTAAAGTATATAATCTTATATTTTGTAAATTAATTCGGTTAGAAACCATTATAAAAATTTTGTATAAATATCCTAGAAAATGCTACTTTATCGTCAGGCATTTTACAGTTAAATCGAATGCTTTGAATGGTAAAGAAACACTTCAAAATCTAAATTTGCCTGCTCCATGAAGGAACAAGTTCTACCTGTTCAATATGATTCCGGAACTACGTTAATATATTGACACCATCTTGGCTTTGTTAGGTTGATACTGATGCTATGTCGGTTAAACTAATTCTATATGAATGTACTTAAATCGAAAAATCCGAAAATCTAATAAAATATATATTTGTCGATTTTTTTCCCAGTTTGATTATAATTTCCAGTACCAAAAATATTTCGCTTACATTGTTAAATTCCCGCCCGCTAGACACCCTGGATTTAATGATACACAATTAAATAAACTTAAAAAGAATAATAAAAATTCTCAGGAACTTGCTGAACCTTTTTTTAAATTTTTTTCCTGTTTCCCAAACATGAAACATTTTGTCACATTAGCTATAACAATTCTTTTTAACAATTAAACCTATTTTTCATTCGCGTGAGTATTCATATGTTTCTTAAACTGATAAACACGGATAAAGGACTTATTACATACTTTACAAATAAATCTATCGTTTGTATGCAAGCGTGTATGATGCAGTAAATTTCCTTTTTGGAAAAATAACTTATCGCATATCGTACAATTGTAAATGATTTTCTTGTTATGCGTAAACATATGCGTTTGAAAATCTTCCTGTTGGGTACAAACTTTATTGCAGATTTTACATTTGTAAAATTTGATCTTCTTATATTTGTGCGACCTTTCATTTTTATATTTTGAAACTTGCTGTAAAACCAATGTGTTATTTACAGATTCTTTGTCAATTTGCGTTCTTTCCGAAGACGCTGAGTCAACAAAACTTCCTGGTTTAATATTGAGATTCATTTCCGATTGTTCCGTATTGTTATCATTAGCTTTGGGATAAACACATTTGATTCTGTCTTCCAATAACGGATCACATTCAATATTCACTTCCTTAACTGTTTTATTATCGGTATTAACTTTTTCTAAGAGTTCTTCTAAATCCATCTGATCCACCTTAATGAATTCAAATGATTTATCAGTCACAAATTGTGTTTCTTTCGAATTACTATTGTATTTGGTATTCTTCCCTGATGCTTTTACGCATTTTTTACTTTTCAATTGTTGTAAATATCGTTTCAAAACTTTATGCGATTTAAAACACTTGTTTATAAAGTGATAAGCCTCGTTTAACTGAACTATACACGATGTACATATTTTATTTGGTAATTCACTATCAGCTGTAAGCTGAAAAAGTATATTTTAATTAATAATACATTGAAAATACTGAAACTTAAATTACTTACATTTATAATGCCTGGTGCAATCGTATTTAATTTTTCTAAATATGTACAATTATCCGAATCCAAATAGGTTAAAGTTGATGATGCATCTTTGGAAGCAGCGCATAAGCGACAAAGTTGCATAAAAATACCCGAATTCATAATAAATTTACGTTTTCCGCATTTATTTTGCACAAATTTAGTAGTATTTGCTTGTTATACACTGATTATACATATAATAGT
The DNA here is from genome assembly GCA_963966155.1 of Clivina fossor. Lineage (NCBI taxonomy): Eukaryota > Metazoa > Arthropoda > Insecta > Coleoptera > Carabidae > Clivina > Clivina fossor. Next base: position 11,040,791 of record OZ014567.1, read on the forward strand.
TTAGAGGTTAGGATACAGTTTTGCGTCTCAGATGTTGAAATAATACATTATGATATTCTATAGCAGAACAGTTAATAGTATAAATTTTAAAATATTTTACAGTTTTTTTAACTTTATTTAATTTATAATACAGTACATATATTTGAATTGATAGCTTGATGATTCAAACCAGATTCAAACAGTCAACCAGATAAATATCATATAGTGAAGAACCGTCTTCACGCACTTCAAATATTAATTTATTAAATTTAAAACTATTATTAATGTAATATTTATAATATAATAATAATTCATAATTAATTCTATACAAAAATCTTATTAAATAATAAAAATATTATAATATAGTTGATAAATTGAATGTTGTACACAATATTTATTTGGTTGATTATGGTGTCTAGAAATCTAACCACATTTACACGATTACAAAGTGTTATATATATTTCAGTTCTTATTTATTAAAGTATTAATTAGATATAAGTTGCTACAGAAAACCAAAAAAAAGGATGTGTTTTTTCAAGAAACTTTGTCGCTTATGTGCTAAGCACAGCAATGTATATTCAACATTAATGGATTTAGATTCGGATAATGTAACTTTCCTAGACAAATTAAATGTATTTTCTCAAGGAATTGTAAGTATAATTACTTTAATTGTTGTATTTTACTTTGGAATTGTTGATATTTTTATTGGTTAAACTTTACTGTACAGTCACCAAATGTATTTACTTGAAACCGAGGGGGAAACCACTTGTAAAATCTGGTGTACAAATTTATTAAAATCCCTTAAAATCGTAGTAAAATTATGGTAAAATCCGTAAAATCATGGTAACATCTATTAAAAATATTCTTAAAAATTACTGGTAAAATTCTAAAAATCCTGAAAATTTCGTATAAAATCCGTGGAACAATCATACGTGAAATTTATAAAATCTGCTGTGCAAAATTTGAAGAAGTGGTTTTGCCCTCTCTTGAAACTTTACATACTTGTTACTTTGCACATTTTATGAATATAAATCGCAAAATTTTAGTGCGGAAAAGATATTTACAATGGCAAAACTTATTTTGAAAACTCGTTTTTTACATAAGATGAATTGATTGTAAGTAACACATACCTATAAGTGGCGCTCGTTGTAGTATAGAGTAGGTAAAGAGTTTAATTTGATTATGTTTAAAAAAATTTAAGCCACATGAAGAATTTTTATTTGTTTTCAACGTAAAAAATTAAATATAACAGTATCTGCTAGTAGTTATGTAAATATGGTAACAATTTTTCAACATTCAACATGTTAAAAACGAATTTTCAAAATCAGTTTTATATTATAAATATCATTTCCGCACTAACATTTTGTGATTTATATTCATAAAATGTGCTATTAATAAATATTAATACAAAACTATAGCCTAAAGCTGTTTTATTTTAACAGTCTGTAAAGTTTGAAATAAATACATTTAGTGACTATAAAGTTTTACCATTTCATTTTGAATTAATTTTTTTTTAGATTGAAATTAATAGTGATTTACCTAATAACATTTGCTTAAACTGCATCACTCATTTGAATGAAGCCTACAAATTTATAACAAACTGTTTAAAATCTCAAGAAATTTTCAAACAATATTTAGAAAAACTACAAACTAGAAAAGTTCTAAAAGAAAGTGAAGAAATCATCAAAAAAATTGAAGAAACTGAAATACATTTTGGTAACGTACATGTGCAAAACGAAAACGAAAAAGATATTCCAGATGAAGAACAATTAAACAAATTTAATATCGAAAGAGAGATAACGGAAGATAAAATAGAAGAAAACAATGAAAATAATGTATCTATTGATAAAGTTGATCAATTAAATTGTAAAACCGCAGAAAATTTCGAAAAACTAAATATTAAAATTGAAAATATATTTAGTTTCGTAGATGTAGCACATAGTAATGATGATAGTCTGGAAGTAAGTGAATTTGATTTGGAAAATGATACATTTATTAAAACGGAAGAAAATTTGGAATTAGATACTAAAAATTGTTACACTAATTTTAAAAATGAACTAGATAAAAAAAATAAGAGTGAAATAACTGATGAGGATTACCAAGAAAATTCTGAAGTTAATGAAGATTGTAGTAGTAATTCAAATTTACTACAAAATGAAACATTATATAAATGTACAATATGTGCCATAACTTTCACTAAAAGTATAGATTTAAAAATACATGCTCGTATTCACACAGATGAAAAACTGTTCAGGTGTGAAATATGTCCTAAAGCTTATCGGAGGAAATTTACCTTAAAAGTACATATGCGTTCACATTTCAATGAAAAACTTTATAAGTGTGAAATTTGCGGGAAAGCTTATTCTCGTATGGAGGATTTACGGAAACATAATCGCAATATACATGAAGAAAACGCTTCTGCGAGTACATCAAATCCCGTAACTACAAAGGTGAAACGTTTTATTTGCGAAATATGTGGTAAAGCTTATTTTCGGAAGCATAATTTATCCTTACATATTTGTTCACATGGAAATGAAAGACGGTTCAAGTGTGATCAATGCGATAAGGCTTTCATTAACCAACATCATTTAAATATTCATAAACGTACACACACGCATGGAAAATCTTTTAAGTGTGAAATATGTGAAAAAGCTTACCGGAGGAAATTTACTTTAAAATTACATATGCGTTCACATTTCAATGAAAAACTTTATAAATGTGAAATATGCGGGATTGCTTATTTTCGTGAGGAGGATTTACGGAAACATAATCGCAACATACATGAAGAAAACGCTTCGGCGAGTACATCAAATCCCGTAACTACAAAGGTGAAACGTTTTATTTGCGAAATATGTGGTAAAGCTTATTTTCGGAAGCATAATTTATCCTTACATATTTGTTCACATGGAAATGAAAGACGGTTCAAGTGTGATCAATGCGATAAGGTTTTCATTAACCAACATCATTTAAATATTCATAAACGTACACACACGCATGGAAAATCTTTTAAGTGTGAAATATGTGAAAAAGCTTACCGGAGGAAATTTACTTTAAAATTACATATGCGTTCACATTTCAATGAAAAACTTTATAAATGTGAAATATGCGGGAAAGCTTATTTTCGTGAGGAGGATTTACGGAAACATAATCGCAACATACATGAAGAAAACGCTTCGGCGAGTACATCAAATCCCGTAATTGCAAAGGTGAAACGTTTTATTTGCGAAATATGTGGTAAAGCTTATTGGCGGAAGCATAATTTATCCATACATATTAGTTCACATAGAAATGAAAGACGGTTCAAGTGTGATCAATGCGATAAGGCTTTCAATAACCAACATCATTTAAATATCCATAAACGTACACACACGCATGGAAAATCCTTTAAGTGTGACATATGTGAAAAAGCTATTACTCGTCAAGCGCATCTACAGGAACATAATCTTACACACCTGCATGAAGAAACTGATAAATGTGAATACGCTTCTGCGAGTAAATCAAATTTAAATGCAAACAACCCTGTACATACAGGAGTGAAACAATTTATTTGCGAAATATGTGGTAAAATTTATTCTCGGAAGCATGATTTAGAAATTCATATTTGTTCGCATACAAATGAAAAACGGTTCAAATGTCAAAAATGCGATAAGGCTTTTACTAGTCGATATTATTTATATATTCATAACCGTAGTCACACAAATGAAAAACCTTATAAATGTCAAATATGTGAGAAAGCTTATTTTCGTAATGAGGATTTACAAAAACATAATCGAAACATTCATGAAGAAGCTAGTAAACCAACCATTCCTGTTCTGGAGAAACGGCATATTTGCCCAGTTTGTGATAAAGCTTTTTATCGTAGGAGTTTGTTAAACATACATATTTGTTCACATACAAATGAAAGACGATTTAAGTGCGAAATATGCGATAGGGCATTCACTAGAAAAGAATATTTATATAGACATAATCGTACACACGCACAAATAAAACCTCGAAATTCTGATTTAAAAGTGCATATTCGTTCACATACAGCTAAAAAAAGGTCCGCTGAAAAAAGATACAAGTGTAAAATATGTGAGAAAGCTTTCATTCATAGTGGAGGCTTAAAAACGCATCTTCGTGGTCACACAAATGAAAGACTATTCAAGTGTGAACTATGTCAGAAATTCTTTCGAAGTCAAGCTAATTTAAATCTACATAATCGTATACATACCAATGAAAAACCTTATAAGTGTGAAATATGTGAGAAAGCTTTTTGTCAGAGACATGAATTAAAATTGCATATTTCTGCACATGCAAACGAAAGACGATTCAAATGCGAGAAATGCAATAAAGCTTTCAATAGCTATCAAGTTTTGAGACAACATAATGCTATACATGAAAAACCTTATAAGTGCGAATTATGTGAAAAAGCTTTTGCAAAAAAAATTAGTTTAAATACACATATGGACATGCATAAAAAGGAGAAACAGTATGTATGTGAAATATGTGGAACAGCTTATTATCTTAAGGCTAGTTTAAAACGGCATCATATTCGATCACATGCAAATGAAGTAATTTATAAGTGTAAAGTATGCGATGAAACCTTCACTAATGATGCAGATTTAAAAATACATGTTTGTGTTCAACCAAAAAAAAAGACATTTCAAATGTGAAATACGTAATATTTTCCACTCATAATTTTGTACAATAGTTGCTAAAATAACAATTTTTAATAATTTTATTAACTAACACAAATTGTTTTAATTCTTTTGCTTTAAATACTGTTACAAATTTGTCAATCTTTCACCAACCACTCGGTTCATTTTGTTTCACGGAACAATTTAAAAATTGAATACAAATTAAGCGTTCGAAATAAGAAATTATGTACGGAAAATATATTTAATATGAAATTAAAATACGATGTAAAAATTATTTTCTGTAAGTTTGTAAACAACAATAATTAAATAATATTAATTGGTTGATAATACAACTAACATAATAAAAAAAATCTTTTGTAATTCATTATATTAAAATAAAACGGCTTTAAATTTTAGTTCTGTATTAATATTTATTAACAATCGATATACTCTGTGTACATCTTCATCAGAAAAAAAGATACAAATCACATTTACAGTAAATTATATATTAATTAATATTAATAATTATATTAAAATAAAACGGCTTTAGATTGTAGTTCTGTATTAATATTTATTAAAAATCGACGTCTCAATGTACATTTTCATCAGGAAAAAATGATACAAATGATTTTTACAGTAGCTTGTTTCTATATTTTGTTTATTTACTGTAAATGTTATTTGTATCTTTTTTTCCTGATGAAAACGTACGTTATCGATTGTTAATTTTAATTTTATAATTAATTATATTATGTATTGTTTAATTATCATAAAATAAAAATAAAATTACTAAAAATATTCAAAAAATATTCATTTATCATCATTTATTCTTCTTTTTCTTCATCTCTTCACAGTAAATATAATCACTCAACTAAATTTAAATACTTAATTAAATATTATTAAAAAATTACTTTAAATTATATATAATATAATATCATCATAATAATAATATTGGTAATATTGATTATGAAATAATCAATAACTATTTGACTAATTGAAATAGGTTTTTTTTTTAATTTTACAAGTTTTTATAGAAATATTTAAAATTACGCATTTATTATATAAATATATAACAATAAAAATATAATGTAATTTTATGTAAAATATTTGTTTTTAAATATATTTGAAATTAATGTTATTTATTTAAATTAGTATGTACATATCTCTTGAGTATAAATCGAACGTACCTTTTGTACAAGTGTATTGTCAACCTTGACAACGTCATAAGCTCTCTAAAACAATAGTTTTTGTATTTACTATTACAAGAAGCTATTTCAGTAGATCATATTTGAAACATGAATAGTTCAATGCAACTTTGTCGATTATGTGCTAGCGATAAAAATGTAATATTCACCATATATAACCTAGATTTCGATGGCCAATGTTTTATAGACAAGTTGGAAGCAATTGTTCCAGGAATTGTAAGAACTAGCTTATTTTATTTGACTTTTAATCAGGGGTGTGGAGTCGCTTCAAAATTTAGCGACTCCGGCTCCGACTCCAGTTTCGGATTAAATCCAGCTACGACTCCGCCTCCGACTCAAACAACGACTCCAACCTCCAACTCTGACTCCGGTCCAATACAAAAATATATGATTATAAATTCAACTTTCTACTAGACAAGTCAAGGGGAAGCAAATGATTTGATCGATCTGCTGTGTATATTTAGTTCACTCAGTAATGAGTGTAGGCATATTATGCTGCAAAAAAAAAACTAATTACCGGAGAGGGCGTACTTAAACGACTCCGACTCTGACTTTCTACTAATGACAAAAATGACTCCATGACTTACGACTTCGATTCCGGCTCCACAGCCCTGCTTTTAACACATATCAGATGGCGTACTTTATTTTTAATTCTGTTGATTTTTGTTTTAGGTGTATTGCAATATCACACTACCGAATGGTATATGCACAATTTGCGCCGTTCAATTAAATCATGCTTATACATTTATAAAACAATGTTTCGATACGCAGATCATATTAAAACAACGCCAATTAAATGAACAACTTTGCCGTTTATGTGCTAGTAATAAAGATATATCGTTAACTCTAAACAGTATGGATTCGGATAATATATTAATATCGTATAAATTGGAAACCATAGTAAGTAATTTATTAAAATTTTAACTAAGAAAACCACAGTTTATAGTTAGTTTTAAACCACTTTAGAGACAGCCGATGGCTAGGATTCTATAACTATAGCATTTTTTTTCCAAGTGGTAGGAATAGAAGAGCATGTATGAGAGGAATTATGAATGTAGATGAAGCTAAAGTTGCTTGTCTGGATAGGGATGTTTGGAGGAAACTGATTGCGGGATAGTGGAAAAAGTTTGTGTCATATCCTTTTGGGTATATAGCGTGATTGTATATATATGTATGGTTTTGCTAAAAAAACAATTAATTGATGTTGGCTGATAACTTAGCTGTAATTTAGCCATTAAACAAACAAAACTAAAATTAAAAAGGTTTAGATTTTATTTCTGTATTATTTCCAATTTAAATTCAACGTTTTGATATACTCTACGTGTATCATCATCAGGAAAAATATACAAATGACATAAATAATAAACAAACAAAATATAGAAACAAGTAACTAGGTAACAAAATACCAAATAATTAGATTAAAAAATTTTAAACAAAAATGTATTGGATTTGATTAAATTCAGGAAAATTTTGAAATTATGGTTTTTTTCTTTCATTACTAAATTTTTAGAATAATTTTAATAAAGTAGTAATTATTATTTTATAATGTAGTTTTAAAATTAATTAAATTTACTTAAGTAACAATTTATTATCAAATTAAATTTACAGATGAAATGTAATGAGGAGTTATCGGATTCAATTTGCTCAGTTTGTTCGGTTCGTTTGAATGAAACGTACAAATTCAGAGAAAAATGTTTCAAAACTCAAGAAATTTTCAAGCAGTATGCAAAACAACACTTACAAAATACTAATGCTATCGAAAATGAAGTTAAAAACAAAATCGTAAAAGTTGATACAAGTAACTGTTCAGATAAAGAAGAAATTAATACAAATTTTGAAGCCGTTTATATTAAAGAAGAAATTCTTGATGAAGAACCCGTTCAACTAGGTGTGACAAATGATACAAATATTCTAGAATCAGAAAATCATACGAATTTTGAACATGTTTATATTAAAAAAGAAACTATGAACGAAGAAGCCAATAATAGACTAGATTTAGTAGTCGAAAAAAGTCCGGAATCAAAATATTTAAATTTACATTCAGAACTAATAATAAAGGAAGATAATTCTGATCGTGAGACTAAAACCGATTCAAAAACTCATCAAGTTGTTGGTGTAAATATGAATCGAAATGCTAATAATATATATTTAAATCAACAGACACAAACAAAGAAAAAACATAAATGTGATTATTGCGAGAAATATTTCACTCAACGAGGTTACTTAAAAATCCATATGCGAACGCATGTAACTGAGAGACCTTATAAATGTACAATGTGCGAGAAAGCATTTATTCTGCGATCAAACTTAACAGCCCATATTAATACTCATACAAAGGAAAAGCCTTATAAATGTCAAATGTGTGAGAAAGCTTTTACCCAAAGTGGACACTTAACAACACATATTCGTATTCATAGAAATGAAAAACCGTTTAAATGCAACATATGCGGAAAAGCGTTCACTGAAAGTGGAAATCTAAAATCACATATTAAAACTCATTCAAATATCAAACCTTATAAATGCAAGATATGTGAAAAGGCTTTTACGAGAAGCCAACATCTATTAATACATACACGTTCCCATACACAGGAGAAACCATATAAGTGCGAATTGTGTGAGAAAACTTTTGCTCAAAGTGGACATTTGAAAACACATAGTCAAACTCATACAAATTTTAGGCCTTTTAAATGCCAAATATGTGAGACAACTTTTACTAGGAGTGAAAGCTTAACAAGACACGTTCGTTGTCATGCAAATAAGGAGACACTACAAATGCAAACTATGTAATCATACATACCTACACAGAAGTTCCCATACACAGAAGAACCTTACCAATGCAAAACATGTGAGAAAAATTTTACTAGAAGTGGAAGTTAAAAGACCATATTCGTTCTTATACACTGAAGTGACCTTATAAATGCGAGAAAGCTCTTAAAACGAAGCGAAATTTTAATTTGTCCTATATAGGAGAGATTTTAAATTTGTAATATGTAATTATAATAATAATAATAATAATATCCTTGTACATAATAATATAATAATCAATTATTGTTATTAACTATATTATTAAAAGTTACTTTAATTATAAAATGATATATTAATTATTATATAATGCATATTTGTTAGTACTATGTATTAAACCTACACCTATTAGTAATAAGATTGTGGAAAATTGTCTTATAATTTTTAATTAATTAAGGCTTATCACTTCTTTAGCAAGACGAATCGAACCTATGTTTATATAACATTTTATTCTTAAAATTAAATTTGTTTCCATTGGTCAAAGTTTACCATGGAACTAATAAATTGGCTAGTATATATATTTTTATAATTTTTACACACTATTTATATAATTAACTACAGAATTTTATAATTCATTTTTTAAAAATTTGTCTTTAATACTACGACGGCTGTATTTTCCTGATGTTGTTTTTGGAATATTCTGCACAAGTTTGATACCTCCTCTTAATTTCTTTCGATCGTCAACTTGTTCTGAAAATACATTTTTAACTTTAATCAAGATACAAAAAAGTCGCAATGTTTTGCTTATAATGTTTGAATGTATTTTTTATAACTTAATACTATAATAATTCTAAATTTGTTGTTAAATAAATTAATATTTTAATTATTTATTAAATAAAGCAAAATAACTTTAGAAAAGTACAATAACTAAATATATACTTTTATATATAGGAAATTATTATGAATATATACAAGCCAAATTAAAATTAAATATAATTATTTATAAGTTATATGTTTGCATTTATTATTTTTTTCCCCTACTTCAAGTGCATCCTGTAAAACTAGCTTTCCTTGTATTCTTGTGAACATTAAAAAAAAGTAAATTTGATTGAAATTTTCCAAATTTTCTTAAAAGGTTGGCCACAGTTATTTATAGCTTTCAGATAAAAAAATGTGTGGTAACTTTTAAATGATTGAATTTTAAGCGGACCATACACACTCAGTTTATTGCACAGTATTAACTTCGAAACGTGTGTATGTGGAAGCTGGATTATCGCTCATTCTGTAGCCGATAGATTTTTTTCTAATTGCGTAGTTAATACTGTATATTAAAGCTGAGTTAAAACCAGGGTTTCGAACCGGAACTGAATCGAAAACCGAAAAAAAAGGTTATTTTTGCTGGAACGAAAACCGAAACTGAACTGAAAAAAAAAATCGTTTTATTTCGGTTTAATACTCAGTTATTGAAACTGAAAATGAAACTAGGGATCACTTTGAGGAAGGTGTATTTTTTGATAATAACTTTGCTCTTAATAATCTTTAAATAGTTTAAATGAATATACATTGGAAAATATTTTAATAATTAGAAGTAATTCTCATTTTTTTTGAATTATAAATAAATACAAGAATTTGTTACGTTAACATATGTTATCTTATTATTATATAATTAAAACATACATACGAACTATATAAGTTTCAAATAATAAATTATATTCTTATCATATATTATATATACTTCTAATTATTACTTCTTTAATTAATTGACAATTATTATTATTCATATTATATTTTTGTATCAATTTATTATAAAAGTTTATTATTATTTATTATAAAAATAGGAATACAATGGTAGAAAATAAGTTTTTAATACAAATAAAAACATTTAAAAAAATTTAAAAATTAGTCGATCGAAACTGAAGCAAAAACCGAAAAAAAACGGGTATTTTTGCCGGAACCGAACCGATATATATTTTTTTAATTGAACCGGAACGAAAAATATAACGTTTCGAAGCCCTGATTAAAACTGACCCGTCTTAGAGCGAGTAAATACAGTTTTTGCATCTCCTTCAAAACTATGTTTTCCAGAGATAAGTCTTTTCTGAAATTTCCGATTCAATTGTAGGTACTTACTGTTGTAAAATTCATGTATATCGTTTTCAGTGACACTAACACCAGTTTTTAGTTCAATAATGGCTGCTGGATGATCGCCATCTTGTTCATCTGGTACACCGATAACTATTGCTTCTTTTACGAATGGATGCTTCTTCAAAACACTTTCTAATTCGGTTGGCGCGATCTAGAATTGAAATCGAAATAAATTTTTATACAAGTGTCCGCTAGTAACCTCTTTCTTACTTGCAATTGTAAGAAAAATATATAAGAAAATTATATTCACTATAGTTCAATAATTTGTACTAACTTGCCAAGATTGGTATTTCATTAAATCTTTAATGCGATCTACAACATACAAACAATAATCTTCATCATAGTAGACCACATCTCCAGTACGAAAATATCCATCTTCGTCAAAAGTATTTTTTGTTCCTTCAGGATTTTTATAATAACTAGTAAATAGTGATTTGGTTTTCAGTAGTAGTTCGCCCCGTTCATTTGCTCGGCAAATTTTATTTGTTTCGATATCTACAACCTATTAGTAACTTATAAGAAAAAATTAAGAAAATACAAATTATTTAGATTTATTTTATCGTTTTACTTTACTTTGCATGTAATTCCAAGCGCGATATTCCCACATGATCCAATTTTTGTTTCAAGTAAATATTTTTCGGAATAACAGTTAAAAGCTGAAACTACACCGGTAATTTCCGTAATTCCGTATGAATTTGTGATAACAGTTTTTGGAAATAATTCCTTAATACGTTTCATTTGTTCTGTTCCAAATGGAGCGCCACCAATTAATATAACCGCTAAATCGGACGTATTGTAAGCGAAATTTTTTGGATCTGACAAAATTTTAAATGTATACGCTGGTGGTAAAAACAAGAAAGACACCTGAAAATTATTTTTTTTTTTTTAACATAGTAAAAAATGTTTCAGAACTTATTATATTATAATAGAATGGCTTTAGGTTGTACACTATAAACATAAATGTAATTTTACATGTTCTGTGAATGTAATTTTTCATAAAAAATTTAATATTACGTAAATTATAACAGTGTAATTACAAAATGTTGATATTTTTACTGTTAAAATCTATGTAAAATTACATAAATTTAAGATATATTTTTAACTATGTAGTTCTGTATTAATATTTATTAATAATATTTAATAAAAATCAGGAAAAAAGATACAAATGACATATATAGTAAATAAACAGAACATGGAAACAAATTACTAGGTAACAAAATACAAATACTATACCCAAAAGGGTGTAGCACAAACTCTTTCCACTATCCCGGAATCAGTTTACTCCAATCCTCATTCATAATACCTCTCATACATGCTCTCTTATTCCTACTACTTGGAAACTTTCGCTCACGCATTCCACTTTCTCAATTATACCACTACAACTACTCATCGGACGTCCACCTGCAAACGTATACCTTTTCTAACCAAACGTTCGTTAGACATTCGCTCAAGATAAGCCGAACCATCTTAACCTGACTAACACCAACTTTTCTAACAACATTTGAGATTTACCTTATAATCTTGAACATACTTCAAGACTTTTGTTTCATCAATAGTCTTGCAAATAATCCGTTTTCCGCCCGAAATCATTGTCGCAGTTGTAAAACACAGGTATGTCAACCAATATGGGTTTGAATAAAATAATGTTGTTTCCAATGGATAAATTAAACTAAAACATATATCATAAAACTATAAAGATGAGCCATAAACTATTTTCATTTAAAAACAAGAACATATAACCGATAAATATATTGGTTAATGGGTAACCAATAATTGAGAACCATATTTTAATAGCGGTTTCTGTATTCTAAACCGGTTCTACTAGATTGATAGAACATAATACTTCTAAACCATCCAGATAAATTTCCTATAGCACAACTTGCGTTAGAAAATGTAAAATTTGAAGATGTAAAATTTGAAGATACTGTAATAATTGCAGACCCTCAACAATATTAACAGTAACATAATAAAAAAATCTTTCAGAATTCATTTTATTAAAATAAAACAGCTTTAGCTCGTAGTTCGGTATTAATATTTATTAAAATTGACATAGTAAAAAAATCTTTCACTAGACATTAACACTAAACTGATAAGAGAAGCAATGCAAATTTATAAAAAAAAAGATAACATCAATCTGATTTAAATAAAATTTGGCTTCCATTAATTAATAATTTATATTTATTTTATGATCTAGCTACTTGTATTTTGTTAGCTAGTAACTTGTTTCTATGTTCTGTTTATTTACTGTAAATGTTATTTGTTGAATAAGTCGATTATTAATAAATATTAATGTAGAACTAAAATCTGAAGCCGTTTTATTTTAAAATAAGATATAGTCAAAGCGGTAAAAAAAAAAAAAGAAAAAAATGGGTTACCTTGTACTGATATTATTATGTATCATTCCATAATGTGAAAGACAAACACCTTTTGGTAGACCGCTAGTTCCGCTTGAAAACAAAATACAAATTGTATCGTGAAGGCTTTTGGGAACCTTTGGTTCATATGTTGCTACTTCTACGCGATCTTTTAGAAAATTTCTAAATGGAATATGTTTTCTTGTTTCGCCAAAAACAACTAATTTTGCCTCTAAATTCAATTCCTTTAATGCATTTTCGATTGTTTCAACTGTTTCCGATACAGTGAAAATTATTTTTGGTTGTAGTAAATTTATACAATATTTCATGTCACCTGCAAAGATAAAAGTAAAATTTGATGATACAAATTATGTTAGTAGTGGAAAGCGATGATTATTATGTTGAGTCTAGATATTTGTGGCCAAACAATCTGCGTTATTCTAAACGAGAAATTAAACTAAAAATAAATAAAAATATATGCGAAGGAAAAACTAAAAATATCCATCGAAAAATAATTTTACTTATATAAAGTGATGGATCCAGAAATCCAATTGGAATGTTATTAAAATTGGCGGCCCAAATCGGTAAGGACATTTCTAGATGATTATAGGTACATAAGCAGATTACATCATCTGGACTCAGGTTCATTGTTTCTAATTCTAAAGCAACTCGAATACTTTTTTCCAGAACTTCTCCATAAGTTTCACCTTTTCCAGTTAGTGCGTCGATCTGAAAGATTTCATATTATTAACATGGAAAATCGATGATACACGAAATAATTCTTTCTTGGCTTAAATTTCGAGAAATTATAATTAGGAATATTTAGATATTAAAAAATAAGAATGATTAAATACAATACAACCATTCAAATATGTATCTGTGTGGCTCGAGTGAACCTCGAGCCACAACACCGACCAAACTCAGAAAATCTGAAGATGACTGAAAAGTCGAAACGCGTCATTGCTAAAATCAATAACGAACCTGATAGGGAATTTAATAACATTATAATTAATAATAACCTAATATATAATACGCCATTTGTAATTAAGAATATAAAATATACTAACATTGCTAGATTTATAGACACATCATGTGAGGCGTATAGATGTAAAACTCACTATTCGACAAAAAGTGAAAAATGAGATTTTGCGCGATTTGGACGTAGAATTTTACAAGGAATACGATATTTAGGTTAGTTAGAAAAAAAAACTCAGTATTTAATATGAGAAACACTCTTTAAAGTTTAGTGTTGGATGCAAAACTCACTACTTGCGTTGATAGTTTAGATGCAAAAGTAACTGTTTGCTTTCCACCAATAAAAATTTTATTGGTGGAAAGCAAACAGTTACTTTGTATGAATGAATGATGTATAAAACCAATGATTCACGATTTTAAATAAGTATTGCCATCTAGTAACAAGATTTTATCATCAAAATACAATTACGCTTAGCTATAACATTTTTTTGCAAATATCTCAGAACTTAAAATTTGCAAATAGTGAGTTTTGCATCTATACGACTCATGTGATGTATTTGACTAGATTAAATTCATGAGTTTATCATAACCAGTCAAAATATATAGAAAACTGCATTGACCTTGTCGTTGTGATCTTCTGGCGTAGTTATTGCGCAAGTAAAAGAGCCCAGGTTTCAAACCCCGGCAAGGTCAATGCATTGTTCTTCATTTAAAAATTAACTAATGATTTAATTAGTTTATCAAAAATAAATTAATGGCGATTTAAGCAAGAACAAAATACTATAAAAAATAACAACTTACATGTACAATATTATTCTGAAATTTTTTCATAGTTTCAAAAATTTCTGCACCAAATCCTTTCGGATTTACTTGAATAGTAGATGGTCTATGTAAAATTCCATTATTATTCAGAATATTCGCATTTATGTTTGTCATTTTGAAGCAATATAATGTTTTCAATCACTAAAGGATAAAATGTAACAACTATTTGTTAATATTAAATTTCTGTTCATGTAGCATGACATGTAATATTTTTATCAATTAGATTATTTATCTAAAATATCATATGATAACCTCAGACTTAATATAACGAGACTGATAATGTGTGCATTTTTATTGAAATTTTGAAAATTTTGTTGGTGTGAGATAACAAATATTTTACATGAGTTAAATAAAAACAGAATTAGTATTTATGTCACGTGACTTGTCCGTTGTATTGCTATCTTTTTCTAGCAATTGCGAGCGATAGCAAATATTTCGCATGAATTAAATAAGGACAACATCGTTGCTGTATTGTGGGGAATGCAATGTTACTAGCCTAGTTATATAATAAAACGGCTTTAGGTTTAAGTTCTGTATTAATATTTATTTAAAACCGAGAGAGAGATCGGGTACGAAAAAGATTAGTGTATAATGAGTGTGAAATTGAAAAAAATATTGTAGCAAAAGTTGGTGTTAGTCAGTTAAGATGGTTCGGACATGTTGAGTGAATGTCTAATGAACGTTTGGTTAAAAAGATTTATTTGAATGATTTTGATGGTATACGTTTGCGTGGACGTCCGATGAGTAGTCCGAGAAGTGGTGTATGATTGAGAGAGTGGCTTGCGTGAGCGAAAGTTTCCAAGTAGTAGGAATAAAAGAGCATGTATGAGAGGAATTATGAATGTGGATGAAGCGAAAGTTGCTTGTTTGGATAGGAATGTTTAGAGGCGACTGATTTCGGGATGATGAAAAGAGTTTGTGCCACACCCTTTTGGGTACATGACGTGATTGTGTATGTATGTATGTTTCGACGAACTCAACATTCCTCTTCATAAGAAAAACAGATATAAATGATATTTACAGTAAATAAACAGAACATAGAAACAAGTTACTAGGTAACAAATAAGTAACTAGATCATAAAATTCTTTTCTACGGCCGAGTGTACAACCGCTTTCTACTCGATAGGGAATGGACTTCAATTCTTGAAACAAATCGTATTTATAGCTGAATATATGTAGAATTACATGAAATAAACAGTATTATTTTGTACGATTTTATTAAAATATAAAAAAATTGCTGAATTAATCTTTTTTTTTTGGTTTACATGTATTTCTCCCCCTTAACAAGTTGAAAAATATTGTTCATGCGCCCATGATCGAAGTAATTAGGCAATTATCTTACAAATTATTAATGATTGCAAAAAATACTGTAAATGTTTTATAGGTCAATAAATAATTAATTGAATTAAATTTAAAAAATATATTTTGCAAATGAAAATTGAAGCTATATTTTATATTAAAATAAATTGCGAAAGTTAACTTATTTATTATAGAAAATTATACGTAATAATAGGTAATTTATAATGAATATTTTATGACGTACATATAGTGCAGAAATTTTTTGATATTTTATGATCTGTTGTGTCAGCTGGCAGCAATGGTGGATGACATGAATGAATATATATATTCTCGTTCCGGCAAAAATACAAACAAAATGGCCCGTATTACGAGCTCTATTATAATAACTAATATAGGTTTTAAGACAACGTAACTGTCATAAGACCTGGACTAAACTAATGAATTAAAACACTCAAAAACAGAGCTTGTAATTTCAGCCAATATGTTTTTCTCTCAGAAGAAAGCTCACAAAGAATAAAAATAACTTTTTGCGAAACGTTATCGGTTATTATAACATTATTGCAATACCGTTACGTTATTGTATTAGAAATTATAATTTTTATCGTTCTTATAACGTTCTTGGGTATC